>SNVD02012118.1:0-550000 GCA_013180625.2 Boswellia sacra
TGGCGGATGCCTTGAGTAGAAAGTCTTCTGGACATATGGCTGCTTTAGTTACCACACAACGGTCAATAATTCAAGATCTGGAGAAACTTGCTATTGAGATTGTTCAGCTGAATAAATGCTTACATTTGGCTTCATTGGTCGTGCAACCCACTATTATTGAGAAGATCAAGAAGAGTCAATGTGAAGATGCCTTTTTGAAGAAGGTGAAGGAAGAAGTTCCATTGGGGAAGAGACCAGGTTTTGTTATCTCTTCCGACGGGGTATTATACTTCGAAGGAAGATTATGTGTGCCAAATGTGATAGAGTTGAAACGAGAAATATTGAATGAAGCACATAGTTCTCCTTATTCGGTGCATCCTGGCTGTACAAAGATGTATAGGGATCTCCGAAATAACTACTGGTGGGTTGGTATGAAGAAGGAAATAGCTCAAGTTGTTGAACAATGCTTAGTTTGTCAACAAGTTAAAGCTGAACATCAAAGGCCATCGGGATTACTAAATCCACTATCAATACCAGAATGGAAATGGGAACACATCACTATGGATTTTGTTGTGAGTCTACCGAGGACTAGGAATGGATGCGATGCAGTTTGGGTGATTGTGGACCGATTAACAAAATCAGCACATTTTCTTCCTGTGCGCACTACCTTCACTATGGACAGATATGCCCAGCTCTATGTAGATGAGATTGTGAGACTACATGGAGTACCGGTATCTATTGTTTCAGATCGGGACCCAAGATTTACCTCCCAATTCTGGAAAAGTTTACATAAGGCTTTGGGCACTAAACTAAAGTTCAGCACGGCTTTCCACCCTCAGACAGATGGTCAGTCGGAAATGACCATCCAGATTCTGGAAGATATGCTTAGAGCCTGTGTGTTGGACTTCAAGGATAGTTGGGACAGACACTTGACTTTGGTTGAATTTGCATACAACAACAGCTATCAATCTACAATAGGAATGGCCCCTTATGAAGCCTTGTATGGGAGGAAGTGCAGATCACCTATCCATTGGGATGAGGTTGGTGAAAGAAAGATACTTGGGCCCGAAATTGTACAGCAAACATGTGATATCATCCGAAAAGTGAAGGATAGAATGAATGCAGCACAGAGCAGATAGAAGAATTATGCTGATCAGCGAAGGAAGAAGTTAGAATTTGCAGCAGGAGATAAAGTTTTCCTTAAAGTTGCTCCTATGAAAGGAGTGATGCGATTTGGAAAGAAAGGGAAATTGAGTCCAAGATTTATTGGCCCTTATGAGATTCTGGAAAGGATTGGAGAGGTAGCATATAAACTTGCCTTACCACCTTCATTGTCTGGAGTGCATGATGTCTTTCATGTCTCCATGTTAAGGAAGTATGTTTTCGATCCATCCCATGTGCTGAGTTCCGAACTTCCGGAGTTGAGAGCCGATCTTACATATGAGGAGAGACCGATCCGAATCATAGATCGCAAAGAACATGGACTTCGGAAGAGGAACATACCATTGGTTAAAGTACTTTGGGAAAATCACTCCATAGGAGAAGCAACTTGGGAATTAGAGGAAGAAATGCGTACCAAATACCCCTCTCTATTCGAATGATTGTACTGAATTTCGGGGACGAAATTCTTTTAAGGGGGGAGAGTTGTAATATCCTAAATTTTGTAGTGTACATTATATCATGTGTTATGGTTACATATGTCTTAATGTATATATAATGTATTTGAATTGTAATGTAATAAATGAAAGAATGAGGGGCTTAATTAAAAGAGTGATGGGTTTAATAGTCATAAAAGAGGAGAGAAGGACTAATGGAAAATTTACCTTAATATTTATCTATAAAAATGGGAAGAATTCTAGAATTTCTTCCCTCTTGCTCCTAAATGAACGGTTTTAGCTCTTCACACTCTCTCTAAGTTTTCAACACAAAAATTCATCAAGACCACAAAGAAGGGAAGGAGAAGGAAGAAAGAAAAGGGTAAGAACTCATCTTTTTTCCTTAGAATTCTTGATTTAGTGTGTGTGTTTGCAAGAATTCTTTTGGATTGTGATCTGAGTATATGAATTTTTATTTGTGCTGCTGGAAATTTGTGTGGAAACATGAATTTGAATGAGTTTTAAATGTATCTAAGTAAGGAGATGAAGATATGAGCTAGAAATGAGAGATTAGTTCAATCCTGGAATTTTTGTCTATACTGAACAGTACATGTTCCGAAAATTCTCAAAAATCAGGGGGACATTTTCTTGTTCTGAAAATTTTATGGATGAAAATAGACATGTCCAGGAGTTTATAGAAATTGGAATCACTTAAAAATTCATAGTGTGTAAATTGTAATGAATTTTGAAATTCTGGTTCGAAATTTGTGAATTTCCCCTGTTTTAAAACAGGGCAGGGAGAGTGAACTCGATTTGAGGGGGCAAATCTTTGTAAAAGTGCCTGAATTTTTGTATGCAAGTTCTTCTATGTGTCATATATGAGACTGTAAATTTTCACTGAGATTGAAGCTCTGTGTGAATTGTTATAGATTTTTAAAGTTGGCTTGTTAAAACTGGAATTTTTAGTTTCCAAAACAGGGCAGTTAGAAATAAATGGATTTGAATGGGTTAAACATCTTGAAAAGCCCTGATTTTTGGTATGGAGGTATATAAATATGTTATATACCAGCCTGTAAAGTTTTGTAGCCATTTGAGTAGGATTGAAATTCCTACAAATTTTTAAGTTGATAGTGCTCAGTGAAATGAATGCAATGACAGAATTGTTGAGGTAATAAATTTGATTATTTTGAGTGGCCAAATGACCCCAAAATGGGCTCTGAAAATTTTAAGGAGACATGAGGTATGTGTGTTAAAGATGTCTACCTACTTGTGTGAATTTTTGGAAGTAGATAATTGTTGTTGTGAATCGTTTGTCAGAGTAAGTATGGAAATAGAGCCAAAAAGGGGGAAATATTTTACAAGTGTATGGTGACCTAAAAAGAGATTTTGTTTTATTTTTAGGTCAATCACAAGCATCGAAAAGCAGCTATACAAGGTAAGCAAGCTAACTATTCTGAGGCCACAACAAATGGTGTACTGTATGTATGTAATTTTGTGGATTGTAACACTATTAAATGCTAGCAACTTGATGCTTGAATATGAGATATTGTGACTGTTTTGGAAGCCTGATATAGAGCTTCTTTAATGTGACTGATTGTGAATGATGAAACGTGATTGGCATGCCAAGACCTAGGAAGTTTAGCTCTCATGGCTTGAGGGGAGGTTTGGACCATGTGTTTCTATAAACGAAATTTGGTAGCATGGGCCCGGTATCACCCGGATTGTCAGACTAGCCTCGAGCTATTTCAAGTGTAGGCATCTAAATGTTTCGTACTGTTCTGTACTGTTTCATGGCTTGAGGGGAGGTCTGGACCATGTGTTTCTCTAGTTGAGATTTGGTAGCATGGGCCCGGTATCACCCGGATTGTCAGACTAGCCTTGAGCATTCCGTACTCCCATGGCTTGAGGGGAGGTCTGGACCATGTGATTCTCTAGACGAGATTCGGTAGCATGAGCCCGGTATCACCCGGATTGTCAGACTAGCCTTGAGCTATTATATGGGAACTGACTGTGAAATGAAAAGTCCTACCTTGATTAGAGAGCATTTTCCCCTAGGTGACTGTAAGTGATACTATTGAAGCTTCCTCATTATGTGATTGTGATTGTACATGAAAAAGCGATGAGTAGAGAAATGTGAACTCACTTATGTGAGGTTGAATCGACCTATAGAGGTCTAGAAAGAAAATCGGCGCGGGAGCGCAAATGTAACCGAAGTGAACTCTGGGCATTCTTTCTTTAACGAGTTAGCTAATGCTTGTATAGTTAGAAATGGATAGTTTCATACTGGACTGAATTCTATTGTTATTGTTTATTACTGTATATTCACCTAGCTTACTTACTGAGTTTTACTCATTAAAGTTGTTGTGTGCCTCAGGTGATCAGTAGATTGAGCTATGGATGGAGGATTTTTGGCATTGCTGACAAAGTTTCCTTGGCAACCATAGACCGCTGCCTAAATTATCATAGCCATATTGTAGGAATCTTTTTTATTTTGAATGTATCTAGCTACAGTGAATTGGTGTGGTTGTGATTAGAAACTCTGTTTTGTGTGATACTAATATTAATTAGTGAAAGAAATAACAGAGTTCATATTTAAATGACTGTATAAATGCTATATTTTGTATGTCTAGTATGAGTTGTGACACAACCACTCTGTCTTTTGCCTTTGCAAGTTTTGTGGTAAGCTACCGACTCTTTTTCTTGCAGGGATTTATCATACAACAACTTGACTGGGCCATTACCAGAATTTTTAGCACAGCTACCAAATCTTAAAGTCCTGTAAGTTGTTAAACTTTGCGTTTGATATTGCAATTTAAATTTCTGGATAGGAGAGTTGATATATTTTGAATGGTAGGAACTTAACTGGGAACAATCTCACTGGTTGTGTTCCGGGTGCTCTCCTTGAAAAGTCCAAAGATGGAACATTGCTGTTGAGGTTTCTGCACTTCTTTATTCCAAATGCTTCAGCATCTAGTTTTTTTTTTTTTTTTTTTTTGGTTCATTTCAAGTTCTCCTTTCTTTCCTTACTCTGTTTTGTTCCTTTGTTACTGCCTGACATAGGAATTTTATTTTTATTTGGTGCAAGTCTGGAAGAAAACCCATATCTTTGCCTTTCCTTTCCATGCCATGAAAAGAAACCCAAGAAAATTTTCATTATTCCAGTGCTTGCATCCCTTGCTGTTGTCTTGCTGATTCTGCTTAGCTTCAGCGCTCTGGTCATGTATAGAAGGGAAGGAGGAGGTAATACCTTTGTTTAATCCTTCGCTTTTACTTTACTTCATTTAGAAATCCCTAACTTGATTTTACCGTGTTCATAGATTTCTTCTACAGAAAAATGAATACTAAACTCTGAAAATAAAGATTTGAAAGTTGATAAAAGCCGGGAGTGACTTGCAGTACTGCACAAAGGCCAGGCTGCCCTTTCAAAGAAAATACTTATTCTAGGGTCCAGCAATCCAAATAAGCATGCATTCCATTAATACAATAAAAATATAAAAAGCTAAGCTTTCCTCCACCAAATAAGAGCTTCGACTCTAGCCTTAGTGGTTCATATTACAACAGAAAATTTACACGAAGAGGACAGAAATTTCCTGCATCTGTAGAAACTATAGAAGCACAATCCATTTAATATATTGTGGAACCGTAATGGCAATAAGTAAAAACATAAGAAAATCTTACCTTTACAATGAATGTGACATTGTTCTAATGGATTTGTGCGGATTGCAAATATAACGATCATCTCCTGCCAAATTTTGTTAAAGAAAGTAATATAAGCATTGATGCAGTGATGGCTACTGGACCAACAAAGGAAGGGTCATTGAAATCAAAGAATCGGCGATTTACTTACTCCGAGATTGTTAGTATTACGGACAACCTTAAAACCGTTATTGGAGAAGGTGGATTTGGAAAGGTTTACTTCGGCGTTTTGAAAGATGGCACCGAAGTTGCTGTTAAGGTGCTTTCTGCATCATCGAGGCAAGGTTATAAGGAATTTCGAGCAGAGGTTAGATTTAGTAATATATTCACAGTTTTCAGTCAGTTTGAAATTTCTTCAATGTTGAAACTACTGACACTTGAGACACCGTAGTCCTATTAGTGGCGCTAATACAACAGTATCACTTGAATGCAGGCACAGCTTTTAATGATTGTTCATCACAGGAATTTGGTTTCTCTCATTGGTTACTGTGATGACCGTGAAAATAAAGCACTGATATATGAATACATGGTCCATGGTAACTTAAGACAATATTTAATAGGTATGTAAGTTATCCTGGTATAGTTTTATGCTTTATTCTCAAGAGTCATAATATGTCTATTCTCAAAGCAAAAATCCACCTTGTCATGTAAAGAGAGCATTTTATTTTTTTTTAAAGACAAGGCTTGGATATAGCATGCTCCCATCTGGAGCTCTGGCTTATGATTCCATGCAGACTAAAGCACTCAGCACTTATGCTGTTCTAACCTCAGTATCGTTTATTTCATTGCCTTTGGAATTACATTACGTGCTTGATTTACATGCATAATTGTGTGGCCAAATTAAAACTGCCTCATAAACCTGACTGAAATAGTGAAGCTGTCACATTTTGATTGCAGAAACTGATACTAACATGCTAAGTTGGAGTGAAAGGCTTCAAATTGCAGTAGATGCAGCCCACGGTTTGCGAGCATATCTATTACATAATCATGTTCCTCTAGTTATTTTGGTCGTTTTCACTTCCTTAGACAGTGATTTAACTAGTGGCAATTTGATGTTGCAGGATTGGATTATCTACACAATGGTTGCAAGCCACCTACAATCCACAGAGATTTGAAGCCTTCTAACATTTTGCTAAATGAAAATATGCAAGCAAAACTAGCTGATTTTGGACTCTCTAGAGTTGTCTATAAAGAAAGTGATTCTCGTTTAACAACTTGCCCTGCTGGCACACCCGGATACATTGATCCTGAGTAAGTACTAAAGCTCCATACGCTTATACATTTGCACATATTGAAATTATCAAGAAGTCTCCAACAAAGATAAAGTACATGCTTTGGCACTTCTCTGATTTTGATTATTAAGTCCCACTGTGAAGAACAATTGAACAAAAATATCACTTCAAGAATGAGAAGTATTGTATATATCTCGATTCCTTCTATCAGTGAAATCTTGTTGAATGTCTAAATCCTTTATGTTTTCTATGCAGATTTTATGCAAGTGGAACCATAACCAAGAAAAGTGATGTTTATAGCTTTGGGATTATTCTATTTGAGCTAATCACTGGCCAGCCTGCTATAAAGAGAAGCCTAGGAAACGACAGATACATACTACAGCGTGTTACTCCTGTGATTGATAGCGGAGATATCCAAAACCTTATCGATCCTAGGCTACAGGGGCAATTTAATAGCAATGCTGCTTGGAAAATAATCGAGACAGCCATGTCATGTGTACTACCAACTGCAGATCAAAGACCAGACATAAGTAATGTCCTGGCAGAGCTGAAGGAATGTCTGGCTATAGAGGTTGATGGTAGAAGAAACAGCGGGACAGAAATCAACGAGACGAGTTCGAGCAATTCACTTGAAGAGGTGCGCATTGAGCCTGGTATGGAGATGAACCCTTCCACGAGATAATTACTGATCAATATCTTGTCCCTAAAGCTACCTTGTGTTGTGTTTAATTATATGTATTTGAGCATTTTATTGGATATGTTTAATTTTAATGAAAATAATTACATTGTTTACAATAAATTTTGCCTCATGTTGTATCATGTGGCTTGGAGTCTTTTCCATGTTTAGCAAGAGTTGGGATATTCAGAGTTCAAAGATTTCTAGTTGTGCTTTCAATATTGTATTAGAATGCAAAAACATATTAGGACTTCAATTGACAAACTTACAATTAAAATAAAAAATTAAAATAAAAACTGGAGGAGATGCTTGTTATAAATCTGAAAATCAACTGTTGTTTTTCTTTTTCACAAATTTCCTCATACTTTTTTTTTGGCACAAATTTTTCACTTGCCAATGAAAAGTTAGAAGTTATATGCATGCTACTTTTTTATCAGCTTTGATGTGAACTTTAAGAATTTTAGTTTATATTCAGATTATAATGACCTACATGTAGCACTTTACATTGTGTATAGCACTTCATGATCTCACTTAGTACAATGTAACTCACTTTAAACTTGAATATAAAACATCCAATGGTCTCCCACACTTTGTTTGAACAAATAAATAATGCGTTGTTCTATATAGGGTAAGAAAGTGACAATATGGGAAAGGACAATTCTTGGGTCAAGGTGCCCAACCGGCCAAGGCATGTTGAAGTCAAGCATGCGTGACAAAGCAGTCATCTGCTGATTTATAGAAAAATTTGATAGGAGTCATGTAAAATATACAACCCACTTCACTGATTTCTTTTCTTCATTCATTTATAATTTCCTTTTAAAATTGTGACAAAACCCTTAAAAAATTCCATAAAACTTATTCAAACCCTCCTCATATGCAACGATAGTTAAAATATATATACCCATCGTAATATGCACATCCCACCTTTTGTGATGACAGTAAGATTCCAAACCGAGTAGATATTGACACCTGTAATGTAACACAAGCAACCAGCATTGAGAACTCTTTCTGGATTGGAGTGAGTCTGTGAGACACTCAAGTCTACATCATTAAAATACTTCTTTCCGATCTATACATGCATTTTCTGAATCCTAACTGTTACAAAGATTGTTATAGATCATATCCATCTATTGATGGGACAAGTGGTTAGAACTGGAACTAAAATAGGAACACGAGTGTACAGCATGTGGATTCATTAACTAGTTTTGAAACACTTCAATACTGTGATGATTAAGTAAACTGTCACAACCGGTGACAAGACTGCAATCCCAAAATTGCAAAAATTAAAATTTAATAAATTATAAAATTATATTACAGCATATCAACTGTCACAACTCATACTTCATACTGGACATACAGAAAGTAACATTTTATATAGTTATTTAAATGTGAACTCTAATATTTCTTTTACTAATTAATATTAGTATCACACAAAACAGAGTTTCTAATCACAACCACACCAACTCACTGTAGCTAGATACATTCAAAATCAAAAGGATTCCTACAGTATGACTATGATAATTTAGGCAGCGGTCTATGGTTGCCAAGGGAACTTTATCGATATGCCAAAAGTCCTCCATCCAAAAACTCACTCTACTGCTCACCTGAGGCACACAACAACTTCAGTGAGTAAAACTCAGTAAGTAAGCTAAGTGAATATACGAAAATAAACAATAACATTGGAATTCAATTTACAGTATGAAATTATCCACTTCTAACTACACAGGCATTAGCAAACTTGTTAAAGAAGAAATGCTCCAAACTCACTTCGGTTATATTTGCACTCTTTCGCCAATTTTCTTTCTAGACCTTTGTAGGTCGATTCAATTTCACATAAGTGAGTTCACATTTCCCTACTCATCGCTTTTTCATGTATAATCACAATCACAGAATGAGGAAGCTTCCATAGTATCAGTTACAGTCACCTAGGGAAAGGCTCTCTAATCAAGGTAGGACTTTTCATTTCACAGTCAGTTCCCATACAATAGCTCAAGGCTAGTCTGACAATCCAGGTAATACCGGGTCCATGCTACCGAATCTTGTCTAGAGAAAACACATGGTCCAGACCTCCCTTCAAGCCATGGGAGTACGGAATGCTCAAGGCTAGTCTGACAATCCGGGTGATACCGGGCCCATGCTACCAAATCTCAACTAGAGAAACACATGGTCTAGACCTCCCCTCAAGCCATGAAACAGTACAGAACAGTACAAATACATTTAGATGCCTACACTTGAAATAGCTCGAGGTTAGTCTGACAATCAGGGTGATACCGGGCCCATGCTACCAAATCTCATCTAGAGAAACACATGGTCCAGACCTCCCCTCAAGCCATGAGAGCTAAACTTCCTAGGTCTTGGCATGCCAATCACTTTTCCTCATTCACAATCAGTCACATTAAAGAAGCTCGAAATCAGGCTTCTAAAACAGTCACAATATCTCACATTCAAGCATCAAGGTGCTTACAATTAATAGTGTTACAATCCACAAAATTACATACATACAGTACATAAAATTTATTGTGGCCTCAGAATAGTTAGCTTACTTACCTTATATAGCTGCTTTTTTATGCTTGTAATTGACCTAAAAATAAAACAAAATCTCTTTTTAGGTCACCATACACTTGTAAAATATTTCCCCCTTTTTAGCTCTATTTCCATACTTACTTTGACAAACAATTCACAACAACAATTATCTACTTCCAAAAATTCACACAAGTAGTTAGACATCTTTTACACACATACCTCATGTCTCCTTAAAATTTTTAGAGCCAATTTGGGGTCATTTGGCCACTCAAAATAATCAAATTTATTACCTCAACAATTCTGCCACTGCATTCACTTCACTGAGCACTATCAACTTAAAAATTTTTAGGAATTTCAAACCTACTCAAATGGCTACAAAAATTTACAGGCTCGTATATAACATATGTATATACCTGCATACCAAAAATTCGGGCTTTTCAAGATGTTTAACCCGTTCAAATCCATTTATTTCTAACTGCCCTGTTTTGGAAACTAAAAATTCCAGTTTTAACAAGCCAACTTTAAAAATCTATAACAATTCACACAGAGCTTCAATCTCAGTGAAAATTTACAGTCTCATATATGACACATAGAAGAACTTACATACAAAAATTCAGGCACTTTTACAAAGATTTGGCCCCTCAAATCGAGTTCACTCTCCCTTCCCTGTTTTAAAACAGGGGAAATTCACAAATTTCAAACCAGAATTTCAAAATTCATTACAATTTACACACTATGAATTTTTAAGTGATTCCAATTTCTATAAACTCCTGGACATGTCTATTTTCATCCATAAAATTTTCAGAACAAGAAAATGTCCCCCTGATTTTTGAGAATTTTCGGAACATGTACTGTTCAGTGTAACAAAATTTCCAGGATTTGAACTAAACTCTCAATTCTAGCTTATATCTTCATCTCCTTACTTAGATGCATTCAAAACTCATTCAAATTCACATCTCCATACAATTTTCCAGCAGCACAAACAACAATTCATATACTCACATCACAACGCAAAAGAATTCTTGCAAATATATACACAATAGCACAAGAATTCCAAAGGAGAGAAGAGTTCTTACCACTTGCTTGCTTGGATTCTTGGTGAAATTGTGTGTGTTGTGTGGAGCTTAGAGGGAGTGAAGGGGTGGAAACGTGACCTGGTAAGTTAGAATGGAAGAATTCTAGAATTCTTCTCATTTTATATATAAACACAAGGCAAAGTTTCCATTTAGTCCATCTCTCCTCCTTTATAACCATTTAATCCATTATTCTTCTCATTAAGCCCCTCATTCTCTCATCTATTACATTACAAATCCAACACATAACTAATACATTAATACATTTATTACACATGTAACCATAACGCATGCTATAATGTACATTACAAAAACTTAGGATATTACATCAACTACTCTATATTAGGCTTTCAATTCATCGATTAATCTTCCATCAAGTATAAACAAGGGCTCTTGCTTAGTTCTTTTCTGTCAACAACTTGATCATCAAGTCCCATTGTAAAGAAAAATTGAAGTCAACTACTACTGAAGTATGGGAAATTTTGTCTAAAATTTTAATTAATTTCTTCCACCAATCTAATCTTTTTGGTGAATGCGTATATCATTTTTGTTTTGCCATACAGATCCTATGCAAATGGACACATAAACAAAGCAAGTGATGTTCATGGCTTTGGGATTATTTTGTTTGAGCTGATCGCTGGCCAGCCTGCAATAAAAAGAAGCCTAAGAAATGACAGATACATACTTCAACGCGTCAATCCTTTAATTGATAGAGGGGATATCCAAAGCCTTGTTGACCCATGATTACAAGGGCAATAAAACATAACTTCTGGAAATTTGTGGAGATAGCCATGTCATGTGTGCAACCACCTGCAATTCAAAGACCAGACATGAGTCATGTATTGGCAGAACTAAAGGAATGTTTAGCTATAGAGGTGGATCCTAGAAAACTTCCGGACAGGAAGAAACAAGACAATCAGTACAAGCAATTTACTTGAACAGACTTGTTTTGAGCCTGGATTGGAAATGGTTCCCAGGACTAGGTAATTACTGAACAGTATCTTGTCGCCAGAGCTACCCTGTATTGGTGTTTCAAGTGTGTAAGTAGGTTTTGTATAATTTAAACTTCTAATATTGTTTTGGATATGTTTATTTACAATAACAATGATCACTTTTTATTGTCAGTTTGTAGAACAATAGAAATAGATTGCCTTTTCCAAGTTTAGTATACATTTTTAATTGTTTGCCCAATTCTGATTGTTGTTTGGTTCATGATTCGAAAATAATTTTTCGGTAATTAGAATAGAATTACAGAACAATAGCTATGGTATCATATTTACTTTTGGTTTCACATAGGCTGGACACCTCTCATAAACACTCTCATAAACACTCCTTCACACCCCACCCTCCCCCCCCCCCCCCCCCCCCCCCCCCCCCCCCTCTTCCCCTCCCCTCCCCTGTCACAACCCATACTAGACATACAAAATATAGCATTTATACAGTCATTTAAATATGAACTCTGTTATTTTCTTCAAAATTAATATTAGTATCACACGCAAAACAGAGTTCCTAATCACAACCACATCATTTCACTTTATATAGATACGTTCAAATCAAAAGGATTCCTATAGTATGGTTATGATAATCTAGGCAATGGTTAATGGTTGCCAAGGGAACTCTGTCAGCAATGCCAAAAGTCTTCCATCTCTAGCTCAATCTACTGATCACCTGAGGCACACAACAACTATAATGAGTAAAACTCAGTAAGTAAGCTAAGTGAATATACAGCAATAAACAATAACAATAGAATTCAATTCACAGTATAAAACTATCTATTTCTAACTACACAAGTATTAGTTAACTTGTTAAAGAAGAAATGCTCCGAGTTTACTTCGGTTACATTTGCGCTCCCGCGCCAGTTTTCTGTCTAGACCTTGGTAGGTCGATTCAATCTCACATAAGTGAGTTCACATTTCTCTACTCATCGATTTTTCATGTACAATCACAATCACATAACAAGGAAACTTCCACAGTATCAGTAACAGTTACCTAGGAAAAAAGGCTCTCTAATCAAGGTAGGACTTTTCATTTCACAGTCAGTTCCTATATAATAGCTTAAAGCTAGTCTGACAATCCGGGTGATACCGGGCCTATGCTACCCAATCTGGTATAGTAAAACACATAGTCTAGACCCTCCCTTTTTTATGTCTCGGTAAATTAAGTCAATGCAGATCAATAAATTCCACCCCACCACACACACCAATAGACATGTTTTAGTTAATGCAGATCTGCACATTGTATTTATAGTTCTTGGACCACATTGACGGCAGATACAAAAGCGAAATTATGATAGATCTTTACATAACAAATCGGATCCATTTTATGATACTTTTGAAGAACTTGATTTGACTGGCTCTTGTAACTGCCCCTCTAACTGGGTAATTGTTAACTGTACGAAGTTTGATTGAATATATTGTATGTTTTGTGTTATAAATTCATTTGTTTGAAGTGATATAAGTATATAAGCTAACCCAAATTAACAATTAGCAATAATGTAGGCTATATGCGACTGCTAAGCAAGTAGCTGCGCATGCAAGGCACATATGTGGCAGACAAATTAACTACAGCACATGCAACCATCTCGTGCTTCCAACTCGTAATGCTATCTTCCATTAATCATCTCAACTACCCAGAGGTCAAGCAGTCAAGCACACCTCATTGCTATGGTGCGAAGGTATCAATATTGTGGTTTCTGTGTAATGTATGAGTAGGAGAAGATCTTAAAAGCAGAAGAAAGTGATTTAAAGTTACTGGTTACATCTGTAAACAAAGGCATGCCATGAATGCTAATGTAGTCACTTGAACTACTCTTATTTAATAGCCTCCCTCAACTTCTATCCTCCTCCTTTAAGGCTTATTTTAAATGGGTCAATGTCCTTTACATTATAAGATCAGTTTCCAAGTGCAAGGCTTCAAGCACCGTCATTAGAGAAGTTCACGAATATGTTTTGCATTCTGGTCCTGGCATTAGCCCTTACAGGCAAAGGGTCCGCACAGGATGCAGCACCTCTTGTGCCAGCAATCATAACTTTTGGGGACTCTGCAGTAGATGTTGGCAACAACAACTACCTCCCCACGCTATTCAAGGCTAATTACCCTCCTTATGGGAAGGACTTTGTCAATCATCAGCCTACTGGAAGGTTTTGCGATGGGAAATTAGCTACCGACTTCACTGGTAAGAAGAAATGGTAAAAGTTAGCTCCTTGTTTAAGTTATGTTTTTCTGATTTAACTTGTTTTTGCAGCTGATACCCTTGGCTTCAAGACCTATGCACCAGCATATCTGAGCCCACAAGCTTCAGGGAAGAACCTTCTTATTGGAGCAAATTTTGCTTCAGCTGGAGCTGGCTATGATGATCAAACATCCATCGCGAACGTATGAAGAATTCTGTTTTAGCCCTCTAGTACGCAAAATTTTCTCTAAACAACTATGCTTTGCTTTGCAGCATGCAATCCCACTGTCTCAGCAGTTACAGTACTACAAGGAATACCAGTCAAAGCTAGCAAAGGTAAGCAAAAATTCCACTTCAATCATCAAGGATGCAATATACATAGTGGGTGCAGGGAGTGGTGACTATCTTCAGAACTACTACGTCAATCCTTTACTCAACAAAGTCTATACTCCTGACCAGTATGGCTCAATCCTTGTCAATAATTTCTTGGGATTTATTAAGGTATATATCTTGCTATTTACTACTGTTCTACTTCTTAGTTTTCAAGTTAAACCGAAAGTAAACAGAAGGCTTAATTGGTTGCTTTGTTTGGGGAACAGAGCTTGTATGGGTTGGGTGCCAGGAAATTTGGAGTGACTTCACTGCCACCATTGGGTTGCCTTCCATTAGCAAGAACTTTATTTGGATGGCATGAGCAGGGCTGCGTCTCTAGAATCAATACAGATGCCCAACAATTCAACAAGAAGCTCAACTCTGCAGCAGCAAATCTTCAAAAGCAATTTCCTGATCTAAAACTTGTGATCTTCGATATATTCAAGCCACTCTACGATATTGTCAAATCTCCTTCGAGCTCTGGTAC
This sequence comes from Boswellia sacra, assembly GCA_013180625.2. Classification (NCBI taxonomy): domain Eukaryota; kingdom Viridiplantae; phylum Streptophyta; class Magnoliopsida; order Sapindales; family Burseraceae; genus Boswellia; species Boswellia sacra. The sequence continues at coordinate 14,806 of SNVD02012118.1, forward strand.
TGTAGAAAAAAATTTGCCACTGTTGTTGGAAATCTTTGGTGGTGAATTGATTAATTGCTTACTAATTACTATCATGTTTTGTTAGGTTTCGTGGAAGCAACAAGAGGTTGCTGTGGAACAGGGACTGTAGAGACAACCGTATTTTTGTGCAATCCAAAGTCACCTGGAACATGTTCAAATTCCAGTCAATACGTGTTTTGGGACAGTGTCCATCCTTCACAAGCTGCTAATCAAGTTCTTGCCGATGCCTTGATCGTTCAAGGAATAGCCCTCATTTGATAAGCATACCAAAATCCACGGCTGGGACATACTGCTGTAGAGCTTTCCTAATCGTCCTATTGATACTATGAGTGTGTTACTATTTTGTTGTCTTAATTCTACGTGAAGCAAAAGCAGAAGAAATTTCAGTCTCTCATAGCGAGTAATAATTGTCACAAGTGGCTTAAAAATCTACAACTAAGAGACTTCTAATGCCTCTGCAAAATGGCACAGAAGTAAAGTTGCTTCTAAAATGCAGAAAAATCCTTAACTGTGGGCATCCATATATATATGAAGATCAATAATATCTTTCATTATCTTTGGTCATTATATCAAATTAACCAAACAATGGATAAGAATCAATCAGAAATATCTAAATGCTCTATTCCATGTCTATAGTAACAAGTATAACTTTTGTTGGTCCCTTTAATACCATACCATCATATCATGCTTCCTATAAAGGTTGATAAGTCCAACAATTGTTGACAGAAACTGGAGTAGTGAGCAAGTAAGAAAAATATCAAATGCCATTGGGTTATTAGCTCAAGCAGCTGATGGAATTTGGCAAAGCAACATCACCATCTGCACTTGTCCGAGCATTTGCCGCCCTCCTTCAAACCCTGAGCTGTGTTTTTAGCTTGTTTAGCCAAAGAATTTGGTGAGTTTCGCAGATTGATCATCTCAGAGTTCTTCATCTCCAACAGTAGTCCATTAATGCTTGCCGCACACTCAAGCTAAAGAGAAAGCGACAATCCATTAGTAGATATAAACCATATCTTGCAGCCAAATCTACACAAATATAGAGCCAACATGTTCTCACAAAGAAAATGTAAGCCTGAAGAAGGTTAAGAACCACAAACCTGAAAGGTTAAGAACCACAAACCTGAAAGTTGTCAGCAGGGGGCCGGAGAACATTTCCAGTAATATTCTTGTTCAGGGGGGATTTTTCTGTAGTAAGATTTCCAGTAGCATCTCCTTTGGAGGCACTTTCAGCAGGTTCACCTCTTCTGCACCCCTTCAACTTGTGTCCAGTTTTCTGACCCATAATTTTCCCAGTGCTTAGTTCATGGGTAGAAATGATAGAGGTAGAACATGTCAGTGACTGCAAAATAGAAGGGAGGTGAAGTAAGCAAAGGAAACAATTGCAAGGAAGAATTTAGCACAAAACAGCATAAAGTCTTAAATTCATTACGGTACTAGCACTAATTAAGAAACAGTTTCTAACGAAATTGAGATCAACTGTATCAGTTTATGTTAGTAGTTCCATAAACAAATACCACAAGATTCGATGCTGGTAAGAGTTGTGCAATGCAATGAGATGGAACTCGCAACAAAGTCAACGTAAAGCATAATGGAAGTAAAAAATAAGGAAATTTATCTTTTTCGAACAGAAAGGTAAAACGTACAGGCTCTAGGTAGACCCAATTCCTGCCATTGCCCATTTTCCCCTGAGACAAGCCATTCTCCGTGTTCCCCTGATTTGTTTGTCTCACTGGTATCTGTGATTTTGTTATGAAATCCAGAATAAAATCAGAGGGAACATTTTTCATCAAAGTCTAATTGCAGAAATAATTGAGATAACCTTACATTAGATGAGAAGTTCTTATGGTAATCCTTTGTGGTAGAAGGATGCTGTAAACCCATGTAGGTACCATAATGTTGATAGAAGACTGGCTGGCGTGGTAGAGAGAATGGAGGAGAGTAAGGATGGTAACCATAAAAATATGAGCCATATTGAGAGGGAGTGACACTAGAGTTGGAAGCATATAAAGACAGTTTTGGAAATTGGGGATGGTAGTTCTTCAATTGCTTCTCACGATCTTCTTTACTCTGAGCTATTGCCACATAGAGAGTCCTTCCTTCAAAATTTGCCCCTACCAGAAATATGAATCACATAAAAGTTACTTTGGAATCAATTACCCTACAAAAAGAATAGTGTGGCAGATAGAAGATACAGGGAGATAGAGAATACCATTAAGTGCATCCAAAGCATTCTTTGCTTCTTCAGGAGTGGAGAAGCACACAAAGCCAAATCCCTTACTCGTTCCATCATTATGACGCATCACTCTTTTGGAAGTTATTCTCCCAAAACCACAGAAAAGTTCCTGCAGTTTGTTGTCATCAACAGAGGTACTGAGGTTCTTCACATACAGATTTGAGGCCTTCAGCTTCTGAATATGTGATTTGCATGACTCCTCATACTCGCGATTTAATATCTCTGTCCTCTCACTTTTCTTTTGAGCCCTTCCTACAAATAAAATCTTCGAACCTGATTCACAAATGAATTTAACAATTAGAAAGATTGCTCTCCACACTAGTTCTCGAATTTAAGGCAAAAAGAAACAGAAAAACTAAGTCAATAATTTACCCATTTGTGCACCATTCATGACCTCTACAGCCTTTCTGGCGTCTTCTGGTGATTGGAAGTTGACAAACCCGAAGCCTCTTGATTTCCCCTTTCCATCCTTCATGATGACAACATTACAGACCTTCCCCAATTTAGAAAACATCTCACTAAGGGCATCCTCTGTCATGTCTTCAAGATTTTTCACATAAAGATTGGTGAAATTTGAGTTTTCACTGGTGGCTGTCCTCTCAGTCTTCTTGACAAATTTTGAAACAAATCTGCAAAGGCAGGAAACATAATTTTGTTAGATATTAACTACTAACACCAACAAACCTTTTAAGATCATCAAAAATCACAGAAATTACACAAATACATTTCTATCTAAAGTTCCCACGAGATCAATATAATTAGAGAATTTGGCAACTGTTAACAACATATGTTAAAAAAGGACCAAGGAAAAACAGAAGACTCACAACTTCTTTCCACGAAAGTAAGTATCATGCAGAGCAGTACGAGCAGCACTGGCAGATTCCTCAGAGTCAAACTGAACGAACCCAAAACCCTTACTCTTGCCATTTTCTTCAGCTACCTTGCAAGAAATTACAGTCCCAAACTGGCAGAACAAACCCAGCAAGCACATTCCTGTGACTGAGGGATCCAAGTTCTTGATAAAGAGATTACCAACGCCACATTTCCTTAACAAAGGATCTCTCTGGCACCACATTATCCTCATAGGTTTTCCCTTCAAGTTAGTGTAGTTCAGACATGCCATAGCCTTGGATGCTGAACAAAACAGAGTAATTAACATTAATAAATTATCACCATTGATTAAACACAATTCCTAAACCACAAAAAGAAACCCATTTGCTACAAATGACAAACTTTCAGAAAGTACAGGAAAAAAATCCCACTTGACAAGAAAGAATGGTAAGCTAAACAACTTGAAAAAAGATACAAGTTTCAAGAAACAGAGTTCAAAGAATACAATAAATACAAATCCGTACAAAAAATGTATAAACAAAAACCTAGAATGACTGAGAAACGTAAAGATATCAGCGTAAAAGATTTTTCACTTCAAGAAACCCGTAAGAAGAAACCAAAAAGAAAATCAAAAACAAAGAAAACAACTCGCAACTCAAAAGAACAAACAATGTATACATATAAATCAATGTACAGTGAGAAACCAAAAAAAAGCCACAAAACCCCAGAAATGAAAAAGGGAAAAACAATGTTCAACGAACAATTCACGCATTTATTTTCACTTTTTCTGTTTATTTGTACTCCATTTCCAATTTCACGATCAACTTCAGCAAGATAAACATTACAAGTACTATGTTTCACGTCGTTATATCTCATTATTTGTGAAAATTAACATACAGAGAAGATATAAAGATTATAAACTCCTATACATACAAAGAAACCCCAGAAAAAACAAAAACAAAAACAAAAACAATACCAAGAAAAAACGAACATTTGCACATAGAGAAGCAAAGTCGAGCAAAAAAGTGTAAAGAAACCCAAATGCTTAAAAAGAACATGAAAATGTGTTTCTTTGTTTGTTTACCGTCGGAGTGGTGGTAGAAGTTGACGTAAGCGTAACAGAGACTCTTCCCCGTGAGGGCGCAGCGGCAGAGGTGGAGAGAGACGACGTGTCCCATCCCAGAAAACGCTTCGTGCAAGTCAGCCTCGGTGGTCTCGGGGTGGAGGTCGCCGACGTAAAGCGACGCCCGCGGCAACCCCTCTTGAGCTGCTGTCGCCGACGAAGGCACACGCACCGGCATTGCCTCCGCTGCTGCAGTTGCTGACTTCGACATTGTTGTTTATTTTTATATTTTTTTTGTCTTAGCTCTTTTTGGATTCTTCCAAAAACCCTAAAACCCAAGCAAATGGAGAGACTTTGATTGATTGATTGATGGAAAAAGAGAGTGAGAGTGAGAGGGTGAGAGGGTGAGAGCGAGATTTTGGTTTTGTAATGGTGAGTGGTGTCAGTGAGGTTGGTTTTGTTTGTTTTGTTGGTTATGTAAAGCGCCAGGTGAGGCGCAGTGCGAGTGTGATTCTGTACGGAGCGTATTCGCTGCGTGAGGTTGACACGTGTGGAAAAGTTTGCAACGACAATCGCTTGGTGGTCTCACACCGAGGTGACAGTACGGAGAGAATGTACGGATGGAGTGGTGGGAGTAGGACTGGAGGAGGGGTTACTCGCGTTGGTTTGTTGACACGTGCACGAAAGGGAGGGGAGAGAGAGATAGATTTTTTTTCATTTGTTCATTGTGGCCGGAACGGTGCGGACAGCGTGGCGTTTTGAAACATTGAAACGAGACTGTGGGAATGGAGGGAAACGATGTCGTTTGAGGGTGGAGAGAAACGATGTCGTTTCTCTTTGTGATTGACTGATTGTGTACTTTTTCGTTTTTTGGCTGATATTTGAATTAGAAGACGATGTTTTCATTTGAGATGAAAAATACAATTGAAACGGTGCTTGCTTTTTCGCCTTTGTGCTTTCGTTGAAATGGAAACGATATCGTTTCATGTTTATGCGGGGAGATCAAACTTAAATTAAATTTGGATTGGGGGTGCCGTAGTGGGTTACTTTTGCCTTGTTCGAAAGTGTGGTGGTTGTGGAAAAAGCACTTCTAATTCTACTTTGGTCTTTGGTCAAACTTTTTTTGATAAAAAAGTTGTGATGATTTGCATTAGAGAAAGAAATGCTTTTGTAAACAAGGAAAAGAGAATCAGTAATGAATGCAACCTATAGGGTAGAGTATAGAGTGCTTCTTTTGGACAAAAATGGACAAACCAAACAATCCACTTTAAAATGCTACAAAAAAGCATGCCGCTACAAAATGCTGTGTGAGGCAATGACTTCTATGCTTATTTGGGATGTTCCAACAAACCCAGAAGGCAGAAGGTGAAAAAGCTAAAAGCTCTTTACTTTTGGAAAGTTAAGTGGGGCGTGTAATCGGTTAACCACTCTTTCTTTAGCGATAACATCAATCAATCAATCAATCTTTCAATCAATCAATGAATCTTATCCTCACTAAAAGATAGAAAAAAACTGTAGACAAATGAAAGATGAATATTTATTCAAGAATTGTTTCTTTTCCTCTCACAATATTTGAGAACCTTGTGGTGACAGATCTTCGTAAGCTGGTAAACCAAAGTTCACTGCTTATTGAACATGCTTCCTTTACAAAATTAGTCTTTGTTCTGTTCTTTCCTACCAAATTTATGGCACAGTGGTATCGACATGTAACGACTTTAGCTAAAATTGTTGAGAGTGTGTATATAAACAGGGATGAAGCAAGGAGCTTCTTGAGCTATATGCTGCAATTCATCAGCCGAAACTAAATGATGATGAGTTTCGAAGCATTTTCCCTCTCTTTCTGGATCGAGAGCCCTTCAACACTTCAGCAAATTTATGCAAATTTTCATCCTGCTCAAGTTGAGTCTCCTCTATAAAGTCGGTAGCACTTCCTCGTGGAGGCAAAGCAAATCTCTTGAGCCCACTTCCTTCATCGACCAGATCATACTGCTTTACACTCCTCAATTTTTGGATATCAAAAGAATGTCTAGAACGATTTGCAGCTCTATTATTTTGCACCTCAGCGCCTGCATGCATTCCTGATGAAGTACTTGAACTATACCGTGGTGAAAGTGGGGAATCACTATCTTCAAAAGATCCAGATTTTTCGACAGATGATCCCAGATTAGGAGTTTTAACTTCTTTCCCTCGTACAAGTTTCCTAAGCTTCTTAAAAAATTTGACTTTGTTTTTCTTTTTGCTACTGGTCTTGGAGGCAGAAGACTTGTCAGCAGAAGTGTCATCAAGGTTATCAGAATCCGTGACATAAGACGCTTGGGAGGATGACCACCGGTCAGATTCAATATCGAAAATGTTTCCAACCCCTTCAGTATTTGCATATTCAAGTATAAGCTGCTTGGCTTTGTCCTCAGACTTGGGGCTCAAAGTTTTGCTAAGGTCTCTTGCAATTGTCTTACCAGCTGCTGGCTGATAATTCCGCAGCTCATATCGTAAGCAAGCATTTATCCATTTGAGATACACCAATTCTTCAACACCAGCACATTTCTCTGATTGAAGTTTCTCAACTTCCTTTGTCAAATTCTCATTTTCTTGTTTTAAACGCCGACTTGCTTCCTTTAGAGTTTCTGCCTGCAACAAAATGCACTTGGAAAAGTAAGTTTAAGAAACTGGTATATAGATAAATATTAAGAATTATACAACAGGACTGATTACCTCTGGATCTTCCAAGGCGGAAATTGCAAGGACCTGAGCAGACTCCAACCTCTGAGCCAATTCAGAATTTTCTTGCTGCAATCTCATGTTAGACTTTCTCAACTCTTCTGCCTCACCTTCCAAAACCTTTAGCCTTTCCAATTTTGACCGAGTATCTGCATCAATTGGGTCAGCTTTCTGTTCTTGTTCTTGCAACTTAGCAACCTTTTTCTTAAGGGCTAAGATCTGTTCCCTGTTCTGCTCAGCTTCAAACCTCAGCTTTTTCTTGAGCAGCTTAATTTTTGATCTAGCAGCTTCAAGCTCCGCCACAGTTTTTGCATGATCAGTTGCTTGCTCCTCAAGTCTCCTTTTTTCTGATTGTAAGGAGTCAATCTTCAGATTAAGAAGTTTAGCCTCCATATTGTTTATCTTCAATCGGTTTTGAAGTTCCACCACAGCTGTTTCTTGCTCTTTAAGGCCATAATACTCGAGTAATTGGGCCTCAAGATTCCTCTCCCTTTCCTGAAGCATAGCAACCATATTAGTCAGCTCCTTGACCTCTTGTTCATAATCATCTTTCTCTGAACTTACAAATGCTCTAGGAGTTTCTACATCTGACCTAGGTGTTTCCACATCGTTCCTTGGAGACAGCCCAGAATTGGTGCTAGAATAGTCACATTCCTTCACAAGATCATTAAACTCTGGCAAGAGGAGCCTATTATCATCTCCACTATGTCTACCACTTGGTGAAAGATTAACCATAGAATTCTCCACAATGAGCTTCTGCATATAAGACTCCTCCTGCACGACACAAGGCAAAATATATTATCTTCACTGTAGCTAAACCAGCAAGACCACACCAGTTCGTTTCTTTGACACTTGGATATGGTGAAGACAGCATATGTTGACAAATTTTAGAAAACATGATCATTTTATTCCCGAATTAGCTTGTGAGAATGGGTACCATAGTTAGAAGTGATCAAGATATTACAACCTGACATTTTACAGAATTCTGGGCTCTAAAGTTTCTCAACAGAACAAATAAGAACTCCTTTCTCAAGGATTTCCATGTAAAATCAGTCGATAACATTTCCCATCTTCATCCCTTGGGTTAGAATTGCAAAACTTTGCATCTTTTCAAATAATATGACAAAACTGAAACAATTTTAACATTCTGGAATATTAGATAATAATTTCACAAAACTTACACATTTTTGGGGTGCAACTGATCTATTGCTGCCGGAACTGGGTACTGACTTTAAGCCATGACCACCATCTTTATGCTTACCTGAAAAACAAACATGGCATTGACATGATCACGGTAATCGCTAAAGAACTTGAACCCACGTAAAAATCAAAACCAAAGAAAGGAATAGAAAGGCAGGAACTTAAACCTGCAGAGTTCGGGGAGCAAGGAGGTAAAGAGGGTTTGGTTCTTTTGTTTCTAAGGCGGGAATAGAGAAATCCTGCCAAAGAGAGAGTGATAGCCACCCCAATTTTTATAAGAAGAGGCCTTACATCTCTCTTGTCCCCCAACTTCATAGTTTTGCCTTTAATTATAACTATATTCAGTAATCCAAATAAGAGATAGATTGTTGATCTTCTTCTTCTTCATCCTCCATCTACATAGCAAATATCAGTAAGATTAACACCCAGATTACCCTTAATCTAATTAAAAGAAAACCAAAACCACAACTTCTACAACTGATTGATGCTAGAAAAGAGAAAGAGGAAGAAAGGAACCATAAGTTTTCAGAACAAACACACCCCTATAAGTCCAAAACCCAGAATATATAACCATGATCCATTTCAAACCAAACCAAAGACAGTTAGCCCACAACAGGAAAAAAAAAAAAAAAACACAAAAGAGAATTGCCGTATACCCAAAAACCAGTTGATCCACCAGAGATTACGCAGAAAAGCACATAGAAAATCTTATTCCAGAAATAAAATAGATATAAAAACTTTAATCAAATTTGATAATTCGAGGCCAAGAAAAAAGAAGATTTTACATGATCCAACATAGATTAAGCAGCAAAACTTTAAAGACTAAAATAAAAAATAAAAACGAGCACAACCAATTTCATTTTACGCTTCTTCTAAACCAAAGAGCACAATATGCTAATTCTCACCTAAAATTCGTTAACACACAAAGAGGAACAACAAAAACAAAAACTAAGCATACCCCACTTCGATCACATAAGAAGCAAAAGAACACGAATGAACCCAAATCAAACCAAGCCAGAAACTGAAACAAAAACAAAAAAATAAGCAGCACCCACATGAGTTCTTTCCAAGTTGATGTTATGGAGCAAAAGAGAACTTACTGTTAAAGAGAGTCTTCGATTCCCAAACGCATTGAATCAATCAATGAAGAGTCAAAACATTCAACACAACAGTACCACCTTTTATGTTACTTTTTGATTTCTGTTCACCTTCCTTCTCTCTTCAACACAAATAAAACACAACACTTGGGAGAACGCAGCTGTGTTGTTAATAATTTAATAGTAAAATCTCCAAACAAGCGAATTAAAATAACGGACACTTGTTGTTGGGTTTTGTCTCATGTCGTGTTCAGGAAAGATAGAGAGAGATTTTGGTTGTCATAAAGATTCTGATTCTGAGTTGAAATTATTAAAAGGCTTTAAAAAAATTAAAATAGATTAAAAGGATTAAACGTGCTTTAAAAGTTATTGAAGATGATTAAGAGTTAATTTAATTATAGATTAGTTTGGATGGAAGGCCTAATTAACCGCTCTTTGTTATCTATTTTCCCTTCCATTTCTCAATTCTCACTATCTTTGGTGAGTTACAATTTGGTATTTGGTTCGGGTTTGCTCCAACTAAATTTTTTAATTTTTTTCTCTATTTTTATTTTGTTAATAAAGAATTTTGAAACCTATTTTTAATAGAATTTAGATAAGTATAATTAATTAGAAGTCATATTTATCATTTAAATTTGGTATTTTTACCTTTTACAATTAAAAGTTTAGGATGTCTAGCTTCCATTGCTTGTTTATAATGATTATCCATCTAATTTAAAATTATATATTGATTGCTTCGGTTTTTGTTTTGGTTTTGATAAATATTTAATTATGTCATACATTGAATATGTTAAGTTTGGATTTTAATTTATACAAGTAAAAGGTTGAATTTTTTTAGTGTATCTTCAAAAAATTATTGAAATTTTAAAGAGTTCTTTTTTTTTAAATTAATCACATCTTAATAAATTTAGATCCAATGACCGACTGCTTTATAGCTAGAAAACTTTATCATGTTTTCTGTATTATCAAATGGTAAACAATTGGCCATTAAATCTTTTTTTTAAATTTGATTATTTTAAAAAATATTCTTTAATTTTGGTTATTTTAAAAGACCCTTTTTTTAAGTCAAATTGAATATTATATTATATGAAGATTACTTCAGTTTGGAATTTCCACAGTCCAAAAGTTGATTTCTTTCCTTTTTGACCACGCAAACTTATTTTTTAAATTTATTTTTACTAATGACTTTTGGTTAACGAATAGCTTATAAATATCAATAATCTATATTTTAACGGTAGCAAAGAAGTTGATTTATTTATTCCTTTATATTTTCATTGCTTCTTGTATTAGCCTTCTACTTCTATGCAAGATTTCTCTATCTTGCTAATTTTAGTTGTTTCCGTAAATATTCATTATAGTTTATAATAATCCTTTAAATATAGATCGTTTGAGTCACTTTCATGACACTATTTCTATATAAAAATTCAACTTGTTTCATTATTAAGTGTCCAATTCAATTACGACTTCCTTCTTTTATAGTTGAAATTATTTTATCATTATTCCGAAACTTATAATTGTGGGTATTGTAGGCAAGGCGTATAATTGGATATACCTTGTTTTTATAACCTTTTAAATTAATTAAAATAAAATTATATTTTCTATTTCATAATCATATTAAAATATTGTATGCGGCAGTGTTTCATCTAGCTATAAATAAAAAGATTTTATTTAATTTTTTTAAATAGTGATAGCTAAGTCACTTTCAAACATTGATTATATATAATTTAATGATAACCTCTAAAGTCAAGTTATAATATTTATTGATGATACCAAACTCAATAAATATAGGTATCTTAATTTTCAAGTGAATTGATGGCTGAGAATTATTCCTCTCAAGTAATAAAATAATAAATTATGTTAAAAAATTTATTTAAATTTTTGAATTATTTCTTTTTTATTTAAGTTTTTAATAAAATAGTTTCATTCTATGAGCGTATTAAGAGAAGTTGAGAAGACATTAGAGGACTCTCGAAATTGAAAGGATAAAGCCACGTTAGCTCATGAACAAGGAAAAGAATAATGTGAACAAAAAGCTTCTATAAAACTCACGTTTTTTTTTTTTTTGTAAAATAAACTAAAATTGGTATACATCAGTCCTTAATGATGCCAACAAACTTCCATACCTAATCTTATTTCAATAAGAAAAACAAAATAATTAAATAATATTAATAACACAAAGTTTTATGATCAACAAAAATTAATAATTTTATTATATACCGATTTCCAACAAGATCTTTTCGATTTAATACTTTAATATTTAAAGAGATATTTTAATATAAGATTTTTTTATAAAAAATTATATTATATTAGTCTATAAAATATAATTATTGAAATAAATAATAAATTAACAATATTAAATATATCTTATTAAGTTTTAAGTTCAATCATTAAATTTTGTAAGATTAATAATTATAAATTTATATTAATAAATTATATAAAAAATTAGTATTAAAATACTCCTCTCTTTCAATACTATGATAACTAATTAAGCTATTAATAAATATTGATCACTAGTTGTTTGCGAGCAGCTGGATTAGATGGTCCAACAAGATACCGACTTGTGCATTAATGCGAATATAGTTGAAAACTTTTCAGTACATATATTCTTCAATTTGAAATCGCTTTCATTAAATGATGTCGTTGGAGAAATAGATGGTTTAAAGCTTGACACATAGCTAACTCTCCATCATGAATTAAATCTCTCTAAGAAAGTATTAATATGGAATTAGAAACTTTTTATTTATTCAAATATTATGATATCCCAAGTAATTCACCAAATACTCTTTACAAAATATAAAGGATATGTCGTTTGTCTTCATGACTAGTGGATGACATGTAGCTACTTGCTGTGCCACTAAACGCCATGTCGGACTGAGAGAAAGCCGATGCCAACTTATTTTCTTGTCAAATGACTGAGAAATACACATGGGAGGCAGAGAGGCTTGAACCCGAGTCCATTTTCTTGTTGCACTTCAATCACTTTGATTGACTCACATATGATGAATTCTTATTCACCCTTGATATTACTCCATCTTGAACTTCTCTGGCTCACAAAAAGCATCATCGAATAGCTATAAAAGAGCACGAGTTCATGTCAATATTTTCGAAAGCACAGCCGGTACCTATATATGATTTCGTGCTAGAGACTCATTCTAGGATAGATCAATGTACAGATTTCAAGTAGCATATAATATTCAAAATCAAATTTAAAAATTAAAGTACAAACAAACTATGCGCTACTCAAATAAAACAATGTGGAGGGAAGTAGTGGAGCAGTCACTAACCTGACTTCAATACTTTGTAATAATGTTGAATCGAGCAAGATGATTGGAAACTATCGCCTTCTTGTCCATGACTGAAAATGCACATGGGAAACAAAAAGACTTGAACCCAAAGTTGAATACCTTGTATTGATTCACCCATGGAGAATTCTCCTTGTATGGCTCACAAAAATTTGCTACTTTAAACTTGTTTAACTCACAAGAAGCGTCCTTTGCACGCCGCTCTTTGTAAGATATCTGCAAAAGACAAAGCACAAGGACATATTAGTATTTCTGAAAGCATAGCATCTACAAATATCTTTTACTGCTTGAGACTCATTCTAGGATCGATCATCATGAAAAAATCAGGAAACATATATATGGTATTCATCGAACAGATTTAACTCACAAGAAGCGTCCTTTGCACGCCGCTCTTTGTAAGATATCTGCAAAAGACAAAGCACAAGGACATATTAGTATTTCTGAAAGCATAGCATCTACAAATATCTTTTACTGCTTGAGACTCATTCTAGGATCGATCATCATGAAAAAATAAGGAAACATATATATGGTATTCATCGAACAGATTTTGAAGCTGTTGCCACTAGCAACAGTACGATTATAACAGCCAGCAGCTAAAATGCAGACTGACTTGGCAGTACCTTACGTTTCATTCTAAATGAGTGCTATTCAAATAACTAAGTGCAGAGTAGTTGTGGTGCATTCACTAACCAACTTGAATATTTTGTGAAGCGATTCTCTGAAGGTATCTCCTGAAGGTGAGCTGTTAAACCTTTCTCTTGCTTCTGTCCAGATTTCAAATATGATAGGTACAACTATTGAGAAAAATCATATTCTGGTCTCTTGATGGGCTGTTTGGATCTTCTTCACGATGCAAGAAACACCAGCCAGAAAGACGAGAAACATCCCACAATAAGACCATAAAATGATGGTGCTGTTGGGCAATAATTCACCAAGGTGTAGTGGTTAGTGGTTCGGGACACCTCCCTACCATGAACGCAGCACAGATTTTTATACTACATAACAACACTTAATTGTATGTAAACCTGCCAAAAACCAAATATAATATCAGACATGACATAAAGTGTATACTCAACATCCTCTACAGCTCACACACTAGCTGGATTGTGTTTCAATCACTCAAAATACCACGATATGTTAATGGAGGCACTGTCCTTTACCTTTAAGACGCATGTAGGAATTACAGCTTGCTTCCTCTGCGAATTTGGTATTGTAATTCCATCGGAACTTCATATCTTGTCCATGACCAGGAGTAATCTTTGCACAGACATAAAGAAAGAGCTGTCATGATATTGCATGATCAAGATTTTGTAACTCTTACAATGAATAGTTAAAAAGAAGATATTCCAAGCCACTTGCCTAGTTCAATGTCACAAACATCATTTGACATTATTGTTCTGAGTATAGAAGGAATTTCCATCTATTACCGGTAAATTCACAGAGACTCCTCCATTGACAAAATCCACAAGCCCCAGGAATCCCATTTCCAAGAAGATATGCTGTGAAATGGAGTCGCTCATGGATCTTCAATAAGTCCAGGTCTGATTACTGAGCAACTTTCCTCGAGTGAAATATAAATCTGGCAATTACCGACCATGACATCAAAAATTACAAGTATTTACTGAACATAATGTGCATCAACTTGCCTTCTTTAATGTGACTCAGGATCTGTTGGATTTGATTCTTGAGAGACGTCTTGGTCCGTCATATATAAACTCGACAGAAGAGTGAACGAGTTTTAAGAAGAGTGGTCGAGTTTTAAGTCTCAAAACATTCTCCGTATCACAGTTTGTTACTTTTCGCTCTTGCTCCCTTGCATGCTACAAAACCAATGAAGCCACAGCAACAGGAAATTCATGCGAGTTTTATGCACTGCCAGATTAAATTAGGATATTAAGCACATTTGAGATAGTAGTATAAAACAAGATTGAAGATTATGGGTAAAAATGCTCATAGTTAATTATCTGGGCAAAATCATTTTTTCTTTTCTAGTAAAACAGAATTTTGATGAAAAGAGAGCAACTGGAAGAAAAATGAGAAGACATATATTATTACCTGTGGACCAGTGGCGATGGCCGGCTTCTATATATTAATCCCTCATCTCTTCTAAAAATTGCTGATTTCATCATCTGCGACTATGTCGTTACCAATTTGATCATGGGGCTCCGTCTTTTCTGAAGAATTGCTAATTTGATCATCGGAATCTTGGATCTGTTTTATCTCTTTCCACTTTTTATATTGTTCTCTGACAATTGGACTCGTATTTTTAGTCTCAAATTTCTCTAACTTTGTCCTCAGATAAAAATCTTCTGGCAATACTTTTAAAGATGTGCAATCACGAATATATAAGGAGGAACGACAAGGCATGATTGTAATATGCTCTTCATCTTTCTTTGTAATCCCATAACCCCACTCTTCCCAATTATGCATATCAGAAAATGAGAGATGCTTTAATTTGGGGAAGGCAACAATTTTTGAAGAAGAAGATGATGAAGCAGCACCACTTTCAATTCCCAACAACTCTTTACTCACTCTTTTTACACTCAGCATCGAGCTTATATAGAGCGATTCAAGGAAGGGCAACTTCCCTAAAGCAGGCAAACACTCAAAATTATGGCAATTCCATAGAATTAATGTTTTCAATCTTCTTAATGACATTATCCGGTCGGGTAATTCAATGCCGCCTTGATAATTCTCTAAACTTAAACTCTCTATATTAGGAGGTGGTTCAAAGGCTTGAAGGATTTTTTCATGGTACTCGTTAAAAGTTTGAGGCTCGGGGAATATATTGTCAAAAAACTTTAACGCCAAAGCTCCTAGGTCTTTTTTTTTCTCAAGTTGAGCCTTCTTAATCTCACTCGCTTCTATTGACTTTTCCAATTCTGTTATAACAAGACGTCCTCGAAGATTATTCAAATTTCTTAAAGACTCAAGATTGCCAGCACCAACAACAAATATGTCTAGTGTTCGTAGACCGGTCAAACTCTCAATTTGTTTTGGCGTGGGATCCATACGCCTCCCGAATGTATAAATTATTAAATGTCTTAGATTGATTAATTTTCCTATCCCCTCAGTGTAGATATCATGACATATTATTAAAGTTTGTAAATTATATAATTCCCATAAACTATCAGGTAATTTACTTATGACAGAACAATCATATATATCCAAAAATTTCAAATGTATCAATTTTCCTATATCTTCTGGGATCTCCTCGATGTTCCTAAGGGATAAAGTTAATGATTTTAAATAAGTAAATTGGTGAAAAAACTTTGTTGGAACATCAAAACTCGGGTTCGTTGTATTCGTATGTTCCAACAACTTTACTCTATCACGAATCAACAAGCTACGCAAATTTTTGGGATTATGAAAATCGGATGGAAATGGACTTCCCTGATTTACTCGACTAATAAACGTCAAATGACGAGTTTTATTAATTATTTGTGGTACTTCAAAACCATTATCAATTATTGCACAACATTCATTTTGAGAGAGAAATAAGGCAACATCATGTATAATATCATGCATTTTATAACCATTAATTAACACTGAATTATCATCTTTAATGATTAAAGAGCGTGCCACTAAAATATTAAAATATTTCTCTCCAATTTTCTGCATCTTATTTTCATCTGATCCAAGATAACCTTGAGCCATCCATAAAAAAATTAATGTATCTTTTTCGAATTCCCAATCTTTTGGAAAGGTTGCACAATATAAGAAACATGATTTTATCATGGGAGATAAATCATAATAACTCAACATCAGAGGTGGAAAAATACCTTTTTCCAACTCTTCTAGTTCCCACACCTCACTATCTAAGATCAATTTCCAGTCTTCTGTATTTTTTTTTTGAGTGTAAGAGACTTCCAATAGTTTTTATAGCAAGAGGTAGTCCCTTGCATTTATTAACAATTTCCTCTACAAATTCTTCCACAATCTCACTCTCACCATTTGACCAACCATAAAATGCTACTTGCCTCAACAACATGTGACATGACTCCTTTGACAATTCTTCAACAGTAATAATATCTTTTGATTTCATGTTATATGCAACTTCCTTCTTACGTGTGGTAACCAAAATCCTACTTTCCTTGTGACCATGTTTTAGACAATTATATAAAGGCTTCCATTTGTTCTCCTCTTCTAACCACACATCATCTAAAACAAGAAAAAATATTTCTCCCCTGACAGATTCTTCAACTTTTTCTAAAAGATTATTTAGTGTGTTTATGTTTGAGGCATCAACTTTTAGAGCCTCAAGAATTGTTTTGGCAATATAACACTGATCAAAAGGATCCGATACACAAACCCATATTCTTTGCTTAAAATGGTTTTTAACATGTTCATTATGGTATATAAATTGAGCAAGAGTGGTTTTTCCAATGCCTCCCATGCCCACAAGTGACATGATATGGAGGCCTTCACTACTACTACCAGAGAATAACTTGTCTAACAAAACTTCCTTCTCAATATCTCGACCACATATCTCAGACAAATCAACATCGAAAGAGGTAGTTTCTTTTCGCTCTTGTTTTTCAATACTCCTATTAACAGTGAGATTAAACATATCTTTCTCTCTTGCAATACTATCTAGTCTTTTATTTAAATCTTTTATCCTATGCGCAATTTCATGACACAAAACAACTTGTTTGATACCAAAGCAAGAGGGGGGAAAGAAGCAACATACCTTGTTCTTATTATGGCTACCATCTCCATTACCTCCATCCTGGAACTTCAGCATTGCAGCGTTCCAATCCTCCAACACATCTTCCATGTCGTAGGATGCGTCTTTGAGCCGTTGTAACCAATGTCTAATAGCTTCCTCCTTCACCTGTTTTTGCTCTGCATCAAGGAGCACAGCTTTAATGGCTTCAAGTTTGCTCTTAAGCTGCTCTACTTCTTCGTCAGCACCCACCACCAGGGTGACCTCTTGGTCTATCTTTTCAAAAACGGTTGAAGTGAGGTTGTCCAAAAGAGCAGAAACAATTGCTTCAGCCATTTTCAGAATCGAATGGTAAAATATTGAATGAAAGAGTTGCAAATTAAGAGACGAAATTGAGATTTAGAATATGCGCTTGATAATTATGGTGTGACAATGTTAGCATTGTTTCAATTCTTATATAGCGTAATTATTTTATATAGCGTAATTATGGGGCGTATAGTGCAACTGCACGGAAAAAAGCTAAATAATTAATTAATATTTCTTTCCTTTCCACAAACAACGGTAAAATTACTGACCTGTCACATGTACATGTGAGGCGCGCTTGTGTTTTCTGCCAACAAGAATTTAATAGTGTATTGTGTATAATTATAATATAAACAAATCAAAATTTGAGAGATCGTAGACCGGTCGGATTATTAGTTGACAGATAATGCTTATAAATTATAATCTACATAAACAGGTATGTACGATATGAAATTCTGATTAATTAAATGTATACAAAATAGATAATTTATGAGAAAATAATGTAATCTGATCTTTGGTCGTGGTCAGTCTATATATATGATAATGTTTATATTTGAAGTTTTTTTCTTTTATTTCTTCACTTTTGTTATGAAAATTTAATAAACGAAAAAGCAACTTCAAATTAATTGGTGTCATCAACTTTTGATGTAAATTATTAATAGAGGTCAAATAATTGAAATTACTGTAAATCAAAGGACAAATAAATTTAAAGTAATACATTCATAGATATGGAATAGTTGTTCCTAAATAATAATTCATCACATAAACCTCAAGACCTCCTCAACAGCTTATGATTTAAGACATCAATAGAGAAGATCCAAACACCAAAATTAACGACTAAGCGCGCGCACACATAAAAAATATATATATATATATATAATTGTAGCTCGTAACCATTTTAAAATTATTAAAGGAAACAGTTGAAATTCAAGTTGTAATTTAAGATAAGAATTATGTTAAAATTAATTAATTATGACTCTTACTCCATGCAACGGTAAACACAAGTGGGAACAAAAAATTAAAGTTCACTTTGGAAATTGCAGAATTTTTTACTCTTTCTTTCATATGTGAAAGCACAACTGTAAATGTACGGAAATTAAACTAAGAGACACATTTACCGTTAACCAAAAAATATTACTGTTGATGCTGAAAATCGGTCGACCTCCAGCTCAGCAATAAAATTTGTATTTGTTGTGAAAGACCTGACTCAACCAGAAGGCAATGATGGAGTGTGTGGAGAAGGAGGGGAAAGTATGGGATTTTAGGTCGCGTGTCCGTCAACCAAGGCTTCAGTGGTTCATACAATCTGCACACAAGTAGAGAATAAAGGGTCAGAGGCGCTGACGGTGTTGCCGACGATAATCCTCCGACGCTCAAGTCAGAGATTAATTATAAGGTGAAAATTTCTGGTCGATCAGAGGGAGACGGGATAGAGAGGGAGAGGAATTTAAGAGAGAGAAATTGTTCCCAAACCTTGATTTGCAGCCAAAGATTATATTTATAGGAGAGTTTGCTTACAGGTGGCGAGGTGCATGCAGCATGGTTGACAGGTGACGAGGTGCATGGAGCTTGGTTGACAGGTGACGAGGTGCATACAACATGGTTGACAGGTGGCGAAGTGCATGGAGCTTGGTTGACACCATGCTGTATAAAAGGAAGTTGATAGTGACACCTGGAGCCATGGAAATTGGAAGTCGTATCCTTCGTCGACCAAACAAGATGCTTGTTATGTAGTTATCTAGTCAACCAGGAATTCTCAATAATATGCGTAATGACAAAGTCCTCGTCGACCAAACCGATAACGAAGGATCCATCATCCCAAGAGTTATGCCACCATGCAGAATAAAGGACCCAACTATTCAATTGAAAGTCCAAGGAAAAATTGTATGTCTTGGTGATGTGGCTTGAAAAATTAATTTTATTGGTCATCCTGATTTTTCATCCAACAACTAGCCCCCCAAGTTCCAAGTCAAAGCATTAGCATTTGGCTTGGGACTTGACTCTTTGGAGAATACATTAAGCGATACTCCATATGCAGTAGTACCACACTCTTGATTGTGTTCTTTTCTTCAAAGTCGATTCAAATACTAGTAGCTCTCACTATTTGCTTGACAATGCTTACTTTGCCTTTTTGTGTTAACTTCTCTTTAGCAAGGAGAGCATGATCGTAAGTGAATTTGTCACTGTAATTCTCAATATAATTGGAGAAGACTTCGTCGACATATCTGAATCTACTAGAGTGCAGGTGATTTAACTTCACCCTTTGGCTTGTCAACCAAACCCGCATTAGACCTTCTAATTTCGACACAAAGCTACCATTGATTGCCGAAGTGACTTTTGGAGGAGAAGATGCGACTGGTTGCAAGGCACAAACAAGTAGCACAAACACACTATTCTTAAAATCCTTCTAGTCAACCAGGATTTAGATGAAGTCTTCATGTGTGGAGCTTTTACGAAATCCAACCTAATACCATTAAATGTATGGAGGGCTTGGTATTTCTTTCTTCTCATAAATTGATGACAAAGACTTGTATTTGTCTCATCCTTCCTCATTCGAGTATGTCTTTTACGATCGTTTCTTCCACTTAGGTTGATGAAGAGGCCAATGTCAGTTGTGGAGGCTATGGTGCTTAGCAATATCCAGTGGAACGTGTAGCCTTGATAGACCTTAAAGGTTATGCACCTATTAATTAAGTTGCCATCTCAAACGGTGATCTTGAATAGAGGGACTTTGGTCGACCAAGCATATCAACTTAAATATCTTTCCCAACAATTTATTCACATATTGAATAGTTACACCTTACGCATCAAATGACGATCCATTATGCTAACATTCTAGGTGGTGATCACATATAACGATCTTAGTCGACTAGATGCATTACATGAAAAGTCTCATATGGCGAGCTTAGGCATCAGATGCTCTATGATACGCGCCAGCATTACAAATGGAGATAACAAACAGAGGCCTTAGTTGACCATATGCATTGGAGTTAATATCCCTCATGGTGATGGTGAATTTTTAAAATATAAGGGAGCTACACGTTAGGCACCAAATGCTTATCCATCATATTAGCACTTCAAGTGGTGATCATATATAATGGTCTTGGTCGACCTAACATGTTGTGCCAGAAATTTTTTCTGGTGAATTCGAGTAATAGTACCTCAGGCGCCAGATCACCGCTCCTGGTGAATTTGGGTAAGAGTACCTCAGGCGCCAGTCCGTCTTTTAAGCTTAGGCATCACGTGCCCATGATTACTCTAGCACTTTAAATGGATAAAATAAGTAAAGGTCCTAGTAGACCTAACACATTGTGCTAGAAAATTTTTCTAGTGAATTCGGGTAATAGTACCTCGGGCGTCAGATCGCCGCTCCTGGTGAATTTGGGTAAGAGTACCTCTGGCACCAGTCCGCCTCGCCTGTTGAATTCGAGTAATAGTACCTCGAGCGCCAGATCGCCGCTCTTAGTGAATTCGGGTAAGAATACCTCGGGCGCCAGTTCGCCTTCCTTGGTGAATTTGGGTAATAGTACCTCGGGCGCCAGTTCATCCTTTAAGTTCAGGTATCACATGCCCTTAATTGCACTAGCATTTCAAGTGGAGAAATAAATCAAGGTCCTGGTCGACCTATTATCTTGTGCTAGGCATTGGAGATTTTTTGGAGATCCAAACACATCAAATGGAGAATCATCAACTTTTAAAGGAGATATATCCATTATAAATGTAATAAGACACATATGATTCAAGAATTAAAACTTGGTTGATGTACTTGGTGAAGTGTAAAACAAAGATACACGAACATATGTCATCTTCATTTTTGACAATATAATAAGACTTATTGAGTTCACAAGGAGGAACTAACCTTTGTTGTCTTTTTTGGGTAGTTCTCGTTGATGAACACAAACACCAACTTTTTTATTAGAGATCCAGTGGGTGCAAATTATCATCTCTTGGTCTGCACTAAATATAAGAATAGATCTTCAACTGGTTGATCCGGAATAACTTCTTTAACTGGTTGACTAGGAATAACTTCTTCAACTGGTTGACCACTATCATCCTTTGTATTCAGATTACAGATCAGGAGACTCTCCTCAACTTGCTCTTTCACGGCAATGGTATAACACAATCTTGTCAACTCTTGATCAATTCGCACAACTCCTACCCCTTCTTCGATAGGAAATTTTATTGTCAAGTAGTAGATGGAGATTGCTGCCTTAAAGTTGATTAAAGCTAGTCGACCAAGAATAATATTATAAGCACTAGGAAAATCTACCACCAAGAAATTCACAAAGGTGGCTCTTTTATGAAAACCATCTTCTGCTGTTATTGGTAACTGAATTAAATCAATAGGCATCACACGATCCCCTATAAAACCCTTTGGTGTCTTCTTCAGTGAAGAGTAATGGAGTATGGAAAATGCGAGGTTGTTTTACAACCCTCGTTGACATACCAACCTCTAGAGCTTCTGCACAGCCCCAACATCTCTTGCATGGGCTTTTAAAGCACGATATGAATTTCCTCTGACACCAGGTCTCTCAACAATTGTATCAACGATGGCTGTCTTTTTCTCAATCGACCTAGTATGCTTCCTTTGCTTTGGTTGACCAGGGAGAGATAAAAGAGAAGATCAAATTTCAAAGGCTTAGGATGAGTCAGCAAGTTCTTCTCCTTGATTACATCAAAGATCTCACCACAAGTGACATTTAATGGAGTACATTGGAGATATTGGGCCTCTGCTGTTTTATCACCTTGGCAATAGTTTTTGCTTCTCTCAGTTGACTACTACAATCTATTATTGAAGATCTATAATTGTCATTTCTGTTTATATTTTGTTTTCCAGAACGACTGCCCTCTCCTCGTTGACTGGCTCTTAAGACCTCAAATTCTTCTTCCGCTTGAGCATATGTCTGAGCCTTCTCATACATCATAGTATATGAAGTTGGCATATTATCTCGTATTGCCCACCATAGCCTAGTCGACCTGATCCCACTGATCATACCATCTAAGGTCACAGGATCATTGAAAGCACCAAGTTTCATCACCTCCGCATGATATCTTTCGACATAACTCATCAAGCTCTCATTTTTCCCTTGTTTTAAAGTTAACAAGTGTGCCTTAGATTTTCTAGGTGCTCTGACCCCAATAAAATGAGAGATAAATTCTTTTGAAAGTTGAGAGAACCAACCTATAGACCCCGGCTTTAGAGATCTATACCATGATCGGGTTGGTCCAGTCAAGGTGAGAGGAAAGACTCTGCACATAGCATCCTCAGAAATATGTTGAAGTGCCATGTTCTCTCTAAATAACTTCACATGCTCTACTGGGTCGACCAGCCCATTGTACATGTCCATCTAGGGCATGGAGAATTTCCTGGGCAGTATGGAAGTCGCAACTGCAGGAGTAAAAGGAGATTCTAATTCTCCCATGATTTCTTCCATGGAATTTCTTTCTCTTTGTGTCTCTTTCAAGGTGCGTAGCTCTTCGCGCATCAGCCTTAACTCCTCTTGGGTTTTATCCACTTCTTGCTCGTCATATCGCCTTTTACTTTTACGATGCGAATCCAAGGAATGTCGAAGGTCTTCATCATCAAAATCATCCCTGGTTCTTGTTTTTGAACTACCAGAGAAGCTATGGTCAAGATGAGATTGATTTTCGGATGCTTTACCGGTGCGTCGACCAGAATCATATGGTCCTTTCTTTCCACGACCACGTCGCTTACTCGCACTCGTTTCACCCGCTAGTGCATCGTGCGGTCGACCAAACGCACCTGGATCATTTACCAAGACCCCATCACCATCAACATGTAAAGCATTTTTCACTTGTGCAGCAAGAGCTTGTATTTGGGTTCGCATCTGAACACTTTGTTGGTTCATAAGCTTCAATTGTTCTTGTATAGCTAATGCATCTCGTGGTGGCAGCTTTTTTCCCTTCATCGCTCCTGACCCTTCTTGGTCACTATGGAGATCCTCAATGAGGACATTCCTTTCTGGCGGGTTGGTCATGGCGATATATATATGACTTTTTGTCAGACCTTCCTACAGACGGCGCCAACTGTTGATGTTGAAAATCGGTCGACCTCCAGCTCAGCAGTAAAATTTGTATTTGTTGTGAAGGACCTGACTCAACCAGAAGGCAATGATGGAGTGTGTGGAGAAGGAGGGGAAAGTATGGGATTTTAGGTCGCGTGTCCGTCAACCAAGGCTTCAGTGGTTCATACAATCTGCACACAAGTAGAGAATAAAGGGTCAGAGGCGTCGGCGGTGTTGCCGGCGATAATCCTCCGACGCTCAAGTCAGAGATTAATTATAAGGTGAAAATTTCTGGTCGATCAGAGGGAGATGGGATAGAGAGGGAGAGGAATTTAAGGGAGAGAAATTGTTCCCAAACCTTGTCTTGCAGTCGAAGATTATATTTATAGGAGAGTTTGCTTACAGGTGGCGAGGTGCATGCAGCATGGTTGACAGGTGACGAGGTGTATGGAGCTTGGTTGACAGGTGACGAGGTGCATACAGCATGGTTGACAGGTGGCGAAGTGCATGGAGCTTGGTTGACACCATGCTGTATACAGAGAAGTTGATAGTGACACCTGGAGCCATGGAAATTGGAAGTCGTATCCTTCGTCGACCAAACAAGATGCTTGTTATGTAGTTATCTAGTCAACCAGGAATTCTCAATAATATGCGTAATGACAAAGTCCTCGTCGACCAAATCGATAACGAAGGATCCATCATCCCAGGAGTTATGCCACCATGCAGAATAAAGGACCCAACTATTCAATTGAAAGTCCAAGGAAAAATTGTATGTCTTGGTGATGTGGGTTGAAAAATTAATTTTATTGGTCATCCTGATTTTTCATCCAACAATTACCTCCAACATAATTAAGAATTAATTTTCTTCCTTTTATTGTCTCTTTCAATGAGCCAGTTGCTTACTATTTATACTTCTTTGATGGGAAATTGACCGTTGCGTGCTTTTTCGTTCACGAAAATAGTAAAATCTGAACAATTCCCAAGATTATATGTCTGATTCTTAACTCCCGACTTGCGTTTAACGTATTAGAAGAGAATAGCATCCAATAAATAATTAAAAATATTAATTATTCCCACTTAATTGAATGATTAATTATTTACTGATCAGCTCTTACAATTAATTAAGCTAGATTAGAAGAGGTGAAATGATTTGTAAGGAAATTTTTTCTGAATTTTAGGTTGAAATGAGGATCTTATAGTGAAGTCTATGTAGGTAAGTAAGCTAGACTCTTAACTAAGGTCACAATGGATACATTATTGTTTTATGAGATTTGTTTTGTTCCATGTGCGTATGTTTATATAAAAGCCATGTTTTGATCGAAGAGCTATGTGAGTGGTATGAATGATAGTTTTGATTTTGATCTTGTGCATATGGATTTTGATATGTAATGGCATGAAAATTATGTGATAATGAACAGCTACATGTTTTAAAGGTGAAATTCAGGCCTAAAATCTTAGGACACCCAACTCTCTTTATTTGTTAAGCAACCCATGTGTTGTGTTATGTGGAGCCACACACACACACACACACACAGAGAGGGATATATATAGTATATATATATATAATATATATATATATATATATATATATATATATATATATCATGTCACTGACAGTGATACGTAACAGATGACTAGTGGCCAATAAGGTATACCATTAACGATTATACATAACAGATGATATATTCCTTAAAATGTGATTAGTGATAAATGTGCCACTGACAGTGATACGTAATGGTTGACTAGTGGCTAATAGGGTATACCATTGACAGTGATACGTAACAGATGGTATATTTCATAAAAGTGATTAGTGAAAAAAATATGTCATTGTCGTTAATATGTAACAAATTAAATGTGTTAAATGAAAAGTTCTATTATGAGTGAGAGTGTAGTTTCCTAAGGATATGTTCTATATGTGTTTTAAGGTATATGGAATAACTCATATGCTATATGAGCAGAAAAATTGTTGAATTGAGTAAGGCAGACAGGATGTTGTGCAGGAGTGCAATGTCGTTGCGCAGGAGCACATATGTTTGTTGACTTAAATATTCTAGACAGTAAGTTTGCACAGGCATGCAGAGGCATATGGTATGAAAAGTGCTCGAAATGGAGACTTTGCATAGGTGTGCAAGGTCCCTTGCGCAGGAGCGCAAACTTTATTAATTGTGATTTATCTATATGGCTTGTTTAACAAGCAATTAGTTACTTGTGTGATAAGCAATGGTCATGAGCTGTATTTCATGTTTGATTTTTCTTCATTAGCAATTGTTATTGCATTAACCCAGGTACTTATTAAGTTAACACTCACTAGTCTGTTGTCTACCTCAGATGACTAATGATATTTCGCATGTTTGAAGGATTTTTGGCATAGTGACAATGAGTTCCCTCGGCCACCATTATTTGCTGCATCATCATTGTTTTTTTAATCATATTTTTTATTTTTTTTATCTACATGTGTATATGATATGGTGCTATAATGGATAGATGTTGGGAACCCAAGCCTATAAATAAAATTAATGTTTTTATTTGCCATGCTTCTCAACTAAATGCTATGAATGAATGTTACAAGTTGCATTCATGATCTCTTGGGGTTCGGGTGTGACAAAAACTATCAGGCATATGTTTACATATTTTCAAACAAAGTTTCATGGGAAAGAAATTTCCAATTGAATTGAACGCACATGAAATTGCTTTCACAAGGTAGGTTTTCTGACACTGGGCCGTATAAAACAACATTACTAGTTATACCTACAGGCAGTTCTATTTGGCTCTCATATTTTGTCTCAGTAAACCCCACCACTAATTTAGTTGGGATAGAATTGTAATCTTAAAAAATTTTATTGTTTTAATTATTAAATAAGGTTAATGGAATTAAAAAGGCTTTAAGAATATTTTAACATCTGTCATGCAATATTCTATTAAATGTTTGGAAGTTTAATGACTTATTAACTTTTGTGCCTTTTAAATACAAAGATATATTATATTTTCATATGTGGACATGTTAGCAAATTTTTAAGTTCATTCCGATGCATGACTCCTGCTGTCATTTTTAAGTTTCTTTTGCTTAACCCAGGACAGAGACTTCTTGATTTCATGTGATATAAAGGTTGATTGCAAGAATCTTTCTTGAGACCATTTCTTCTTTTAAGTCTAAATTAAATAAATGAGATTTTTTTTTTTATTTATCGTTATTAACATACATTGCAGAATAAGGATGGTTTTGTATTTCTAGTATAATAGAAGACTAAAGATCATTTTAGTGGGATTTGACTTTTGAGTGCCAAGAACATAATCATGACTAATAAATTATTGATAAAATAACAATCGTAAATATCGAGGGAAGATTATAGCCCATCTTTTAATTTCAATATTAGTGTATCAATATAACTAAAAAAAAGGGGTAGCAATTGTTAAGGAAAATTATACTTTTGTCAAGTGAAGGTATTCAATTATTGAGCTCTTGATTATATTTTTATTTCAATTTTACCCTTGTTTAAATGTACAATGGGCATAATAAGATTAAAAAAAATATGCTAAAAAAAAAACTACTTTAGTCCTAAATTAAATGTTCAGTTACTCGATCCACTAAATAGATTGGACTTTCCATTGGAAACCCACTTCCTAAACTAGACTTCGGAATTTGCAGATAAAATCCAATAGACCTGCTTTGCAAATATAACACAAATGTTGCACAACAGCAAAGCAGAATATGATACAAATATGAAAGACAAATAATTGAAAGCAATTAGTAATATTCTGGAAATAAATTTTAAAGCGTCGAGTTTACATCGAACTTCTGGGGATTGAAAATTTTGCTCCAAACATGAAATGGAGTTAGTTTACGCTTTATAATATGAGGTTTTCCTCAAAATAAGAACTTGTACATCAACCTTCTCTGCGACGAAAACTCTGTTATTGTGTCAATATTGAAGAATAGAGAATCTTCCATTCTTTCCCGCAAGAATCAGTAAATAGTCCCTCATTTTCTTTCTAATTTAATGGCTAGAAAGAGTGCATGTTTCCACATTTACCAGCTTTCTGCTGAGGGCTGACTTCATTTCCCGTAACTGCATATGCCAGAGGCAGGAAGGAAGAAGAGAAGTTTATCACGGTTCCAAAAATATTTAAGTATTGTAATTTCGGTGGATTTTGCGTGATATGATATTCTGAAACCTATTTTCATTATTATATCATAAAATTTACTCCAATTTGAGTATTTTCACTCTCTGTGTTCATTTATGGCTCACTGTTTAACCGCATTATAACTGTTTAGTTATAAAACACGTAAGTGAAGAAGCACCGTTCTCCTACGAAGAATATACTTCCATAACTCAAAACTTAATTTATAAGGGCTGCCAAAATACTACCAGAAGAGAGACAAAAAACCATCCCTTATGTTATAGTAAGCCATTGCAGAACCTTGTCAGCATAACGGATATAGGTGACATCAATAACAAACCAAAAATACAAGAAAAGATGACACTGCAACAGAAAACATAAAATTTAGGCGCTGGTCAAGTTTGGTCTTGGCTGCTTGTCTATTTACTTGCAGGTCATTTCCTGTGCACGGTTCTCCCCATTTGGCGAAAAAGTTTGGGTTCGTCCTCTTTTTTGCTTCTGATTACATCTTTGGAATCCAGGAAGTTTAGCTGGTGTCAAAGATAGAAGCATTGCTGACATCCTGTCTGTTATCACCACCTCGCTGTCTTTCAATTATCCTCTGCGCATTAACAAGCAAGAAATATGTTAAACTCGGGTAACAACTCTGCTTCCAATTCAACACATATTACCAAGCAAACACTTTTTACTTGGAGGCCGCAATGAGAATTTGAATATATGACCTATTTAGACTTTCCGAGCAAGCATAGTAATAAGGAAAAAAAAAATCATTATCTATTTTCATGGTCAGAGAGAACTTACATAGAAAGGAATATAAGTGTGTCTTCAATTAACAAGACCTGCTGCAAAGCCTGCACACCCTGCCATTGTACCATGAGTGGCACTGCGATCTTGTCTTCTTGTCAATGATTGAAAATGCATATTGGAGACAGAAAGAATCGAGCCCAAAGTTCTCCATTTTCTCACTAACGTACATTTTCATCCTTCTATCAATTCACACATGAGGAATTCTCCATCAGCCTTGCTAAAACAGCTGCTTTGAACCTGTTTAGCTCACAAAAGCATCTTTGAATGACTATTCCGTAAGATAACTGCAAAATATCACAAAGCATAAGTATCAGGTCATATTAATATTTTTGAAAGCATAGGAACTACACATATTGTTAGTGCTCGAAACTCATTCTAGGATCAAATATCATGCAAAATTCAAGCAGTATATAGTACTCGTCATAGATTTCGGAAGTTGTTGCTACTAGCAACAGTAAGCTGAATAACATCAGACTAATTATAGTTAAATTGCAGACTAACTTTGCAGCACCTACGTGTTTCATTCTAAAAGATTGCTATTTGATTAACTAAACTGGAGAGCAGTTGTTGAGCATCACTAACCAACTTGAATAGTTTGTGAAGTGATCCTCTGAAGGTGATCTATCAGAAAATTCGCTTGTTTCTCTCCAGATTTTATCATCTGTTATCTTGATGTGGACATCCTCTTTGTTTGGATCTGTTTCATGATGTAACAAACAACAGCCACGAAGATAAGATATTCACAGGCCTCTGAAGTCCCTAAACTACTGATATGAAGAACATTCAATGATGGCGTGTTTGGGCAAGCAAGTCAATTGTTTAGTGGGCCACGATAACGCTCCTACCAGACAAAGTTGATCATTTATTATTATCAAAGAGTCAAGAATTGATTATTTGGTACCATCCCCCATTCACCAGTGGTATATAAACCTGCCATAACCAAATATAATAGCAGACCTGATATTTACAAGTATGTAATCAGCATCCTCTAAAGCTCAAGCCATTACATAATGGAAAAAGCGCTTTCATGACATTACATAATGAAGATCTGTAGGTCTTATACTGACTAATTAAATAAGAGACTCATAGCCACTTGCCTAGTTCAATGCCACACAGCATATTTAGGCATTGATTCTTCAAGCATAGAAAATTTTCAATTTATCAGCAGTAATGTTATGTCAAATTTAGCAGGCATTGATAAGTTGACAGTGACTCCTTCATCGACTTAATCTACTAGAAAATTATCAGGAAGAGGCACAATCTAAGCACAGGACTAGTACATAATAGGTTGACCTTTCTACCGGAGGTAAATAGTAGCACAAAGTAAAATTTTATTTTTTTTCAAATTACTTTTAAAAGTTTGAAAATGCTTCTGAGACTTTATGAAACAACAAATTTACATGATAAAGAGCATTGTGGTAAAATAGGATACTAGCAGTCAGGTATTCCACCAGTGAAACGAGATCCTTAAGCAACAAAACATCAACTACATTTGCAGACATTAAATGTAGATGCTTCTGGAATTCAATACCTTACATTTTCACAACATTTAGACCTCACAATTTCTAAATATGATTTTCAGAATTCAGCCTATGAGAAGTACTAGATCCCATAAAACTCATGGCTAGTAAAAAAAACATATAATACATGCATTAGAAAGAAAAAGTATAATCAAAGCTAAGTTAATGTGAATAAGATCATCAAAATGTGAATATATGAATAGGAAGTGCTATTAGCGTAGTTATTTCATTCTTATTGAGTAATACGTACTGAATAAGGAAAACTGGTGAGAGGTTAATTGAAAGTAGAGCAGTACTTGAAGGCGATCTAGTACTTGCCTTTGGTAATTGAAAGTAGAGCAGAATCATATTCTCTTCTCTTGAATCTCACATCCTATTTGTTTTAGCTCTTCTTAGTGCAATGAAGCACATGATGACAGAGAAGAAATTTTACTTATATGACTCCGGAATCCAACACCTATAACAATTTCCAAATGTAATTTCAGATATTCAGAATTGTATGTACAGTACAGAGAATAATCGTGTATATCTCATGGCCAGTGGTCATTTAATAGAAACTCCAATCATACTGATGGAGCATTGCCATCTGCCTCTAATTAACTTGGCAATGTTTCTTGACATGACTGTTAGCTTCATCTGGACGTTTGCATAGTGTAAGCTTCACTTATAAAAATAAATAAGAAAAAAAAGACAAGGAAATTTAGCTTGTGAAAGGTTATATATGATGGACTATTACTTGCCTGATTTAATGTCACGCAACAACAGTAGGCTATTGCTCTTGAAATAATACAAGACATCTTGGTCCATCAGTGGTGGACAGCGTATGCAGACAAAGAAAGCAACCAAGACACAAACTCAATTAAATATAGAAAGATCTGAAATGAGAAATGTAATATTGAGACCGCAACAAACATATGGCTTAAACTTAAAATCCCTCTACCTTATAATCTTCCCATTTGATCTGAAGTTGTGGCTGGGCGAGTGCACATTCTTGAAGCATCAACATCTTCCTTCAAGTTGTACTCTAAACTCAGTTGCTTTTTTGTTCAAATCAAACGAATTAGAGAGCCACAAGCCTTCTGGTACCATTATGTCGGACTTCCAAAATCAGATAGAGGATCCTCCCCATGATCTCACTCAGCTCTGTGAGTTGTCCAAACTGCATAAATTTCAAAATGATGTCCTTTATTACCTTTACATGGCAAAGGGACACTAAATACTATAATGCAATATTTAGACCTAGTGATCACCATAAAAAAAATTTGATTTATTATTTACTGCTGCATTTGGGGTTAATTCATTCTCATCACTATTTTCCTCTTACACGGTCTGCATAATAACATGTGTCCAATTCCTCCTGAATGCTGAGTTTTTATTCATAATTTTTTTCATTTAGAGAGAGATCAAACCTGTGCTATATAAGAACAAATGAAGAGCTGCCTAAACAGGATCAGTCGAACTTCCGGATTCCTCATCTTCATGGAGATCAAGACGAAACAGAGTTACTAGCATGCTCATCAAACATAGCTCATAAAGCTTTCAATTTTTGCTGGGTAAGTTGACATAATTCTGCTTTATTTCAAAAGGCTCATTCATGGTTCCATTGTGATTGCGTGGCTTCCTTTGACCGGGAAATCAAATAATTACTGCACATGGCAATTAGAATTGATGTTAAAAATTCTGATTGAATGCAGGTGAAGCTTGGATGAATTGCAAACGGCTCTAAGTGCTCTTTTACCTTTATCACAAAGGAAGACAACCAAACACCAGAGCTCAAACAGCTATTATCAAAACATAAATCTTCTTCTCCTTGTTACATACGGTTCTTCCTCCTATATGCCACTAAAGCAATAACGACAAGAAATCAATAATTTAAATGTTTCTGCCCTTGTAACATTAAATCCTGATATTACCAAGCACATTTAGATGGTATAAAATAACATTGAAAATTTTATAAAAATATGCTTGCAGCCAATTACCTAGCTTCCTCCTTGGCATAAACATACATGTCTGCTACCCAGGCTTAGCTGGTCTTTTGATGATCACCCACATCTTAAAGGCACTATGCTGCTTGTCTTCAGAATAGGAGTTCCTCCTTAGCCCCGGTTCCAGTCCACTATAGCGTCACATTATTCCAAATGTGGTCTCACAAGCCGTTTGATGTAGAAACCTTTAGCATGATGCGGTCTCCACTGTACCCGTCCAAAGGTTCTGCATATTCCAGCAATAGCGATCTATATTGCATTAGCTAGACCTTGATACTAGCAAACACAGCCCAAGATAGAAGATTATATATAAAATATGCTTATAACCATTAACCTAGTTCAGATTTCAAATAAACATCAGACATGTGCTACACAAGACACCATGCGATACTTGAAAATATGACAGAAATTTCCGGATATATACTGCATAATCGGTTCAAAGTTGGTTGATAGTTTAGTTTCATATTTTAAAGTGAATTTTTAAGGAAAACTCTCCAGACGCCAAAAAGAGAGAGAGAGAGAGAGAGAGAGACTTACAAGGAAAAAACAAAAAAAAAAAAAAAGGAATGTTACAATTGAAATTTAAACAATTAATTGACCTAAAAGATTTCACCGTCAGTGCAAAGGATGTTGCAGATTTAGTAGCAAAATTATACCCATAACATGTTAATCACAATTTTTTTTTATTTACTTAAAATCGTATAAGAGAAATAAAAAAAATTAATAATTAAGAGCTCTATATTCGTAGAAATCACATATACTAAGATTAGCACAAGAAGAAACTACCTGTGGATCTTAAATCGCAGCTTTCTGAGAAGCGGCCATCTCTTTGCAAGAATCAATTAATTGGATGTGGATGGTCCATGCGCCTGTCTTCTCATCTTCCATTCTTTATAACGCTCATTTAGAGTTCGGCTCGCATCGCGTACTTCCAATTTTTCTAATGTCATCCTCTGAAAAAGATCTTCTGGCAATGCTTCTAATTTGCGGCAGCCACTAAATTTCAAGGTCTGAAGATGTGGCATAATTGTAATCCCATAATCCCACTCCCACACTTTCCAGTCAAACATGTCGCAGAATTGAAGAAATTTCAATTTGGGGAACCTGATAACTTTTGAAGATGATGATGACCCACCATAGCTTTCTATACCCAAAAACTCATTACCCACTCTTTTTACCCTAATCATAGTAATATAGAGTGACTCAAGATGTGGCAATTTTCCTAAAGGAGGCAAACTTTCCCCAAACTTGCAATTGCAAAAATATAAATTCTTTATTTTGCAAAGTGACATAATCCACTCAGGTAACACGTGGCTGCCTCCATAATGATACATCTTTAAACTCTCTAGATTTGGATGTGGCTTCATGGCTTCAAGAATATTTTGATCATTGCGCTCATGGGCCTCACCTTCCGGTGTTGTCCAATCATCAAAATTTAACTCCAAACTCAAGAGGTTTTTCTTTCTCCCAAGCTCCGCCTTTTCAACCTCTTCACAGTCTGTTACTCCTCCCAATGGTACTATACAAAGGTCTCCTCGAAGGCTTTCCAAATTTTTTAAACACTAAAGGTTACATGGTTTGTTGTCATAACCACCCTCCACAACAAATTTGGTTAGCGTTCGTAGGGAAGTTAATCTCCCAATTCCCCTTGGAGTGATGGCAGATGTACAACCTGTATCTAATATTAGATGTCTTAGTTTGACTAACTTTCCAAGACCTTCCGATATTCTTCTAATATAAGGAGGCGCTAATAAAGTTTGTAAATTATATAATCCACCTAAGGCATCAGATAATTCTTCTATTCCTAAACAATCAGATAGGTCCAAAAACCTCAATTGGATCAATCTTTCAATCTCTGTTGGAATCTCTTTAAAATTTGTAACAGACAACGTAAATGCCTTTAAATGAGTGAATTCATCAAAAAACTTTGGTGGGAGCTCAGAAATGATCTGTGAAGGATCTTTCCAGTCCCTAACAAAGATACAACGAGAATCACTGGTAGGCGTCCAATCATAAAGAAAGAGACTACGCAATTTCTTGAGATTGGGATAGGAGAATAGATATGGAGTTCTCTCCCATAGGTGACGGATTCTATCACCAGGATTAGATCTTCTAGAATCATTGCTTTCAACAGTAAAACATCCACCCGGAGAGAGAAATAAAGCTAGATCATGCACCATTAGTGATGGCAAAAGTCCGGTGCGGGTGCGGGTGCGGAATGGCCGCACCCGGACCGGACTAAAAAAAATTTCCCCGGACCCCGGAAAATCTCCGGATTTTTCCGGGTTTTTCCGGGTGCGGGTATTTGCGGGTGTTGAGATTATGCACCCGCACCCGGAAAAAAACCCAGATTATCCCCGGTTTTATTTTTTTTTATTTTTCTGCACTTTTGATAAAGTAAAATAATGCAATGTTGCATAACTTAAACGAAGGACGCGGCTAGCACTGCTGGCGAAGGGGGTGGAATGAGTTTTGATGGCCAAGGTTCAAATCCCAGCCGCCTCAATGTTCTATTTTTAATTAAATATATAAAAGAAAATTGATATTATAAAATTGTGTGCAAAGAATGGCGTACAAAAGGTGAGTTGCCTGGTGGTTCACCACCAAAAGTTCAAATGGTAGGTCACGGGTTCAAGCCTCTCCTCCTATGCATTTTGTAGTACAAAATTTAAATAAATAATTGGGCTGTGCGGGTGCGGACCGGGGACCGGGTTTCCTCAGCAATCCGGCCCCCGGAGTGCACCCGGGCCTGGCTGCCCTTAGTAGCCCCGCAGCCGGGCCTGATCCCCGTAAATCTGGGGTTTTCCCCGGCCGGGCCATGCGGGTAAACTCTGGGTACCCGGCCCAGCCGGGGAAAACTGCCATCCCTATGCACCATATCATGCATCTTGCAAATTGTGTTATTTTCAGAATCCTTTCTAACCTCTTGAAAAAAAGATCGTGCAACTAAAGTATCAAAACATTCCTCACCCATCATCCTCATCTCCTCATCTTTATTTGATCCAAGATAACCTTGAGCCATCCATAAATAAATTAATTCATTTTTATACAATATCCAATCTTTTGAAAAGATGGCACAATATAAAAAAACATGATTTTATATTGGGAGGTAAATCATAGTAACTCAACAATAGGGGAGGCAAAATACCTTCTTCAACTTTATCATCCTATGTCTTACTCTCTAAGATAAATTGCCATTTTTCTTTGGTCTCTTTTAAACGAAATAGATCCCCAATGGTTTTAATAGCAAGAGGCAGCCCCTTGCACTTGTCAACAATTTTTTCACAGAGTTCTTCTAACGTTTCACACTCCTCAAGAGACCTGCCAAAAAATGCTATTCGTTTAAACATCAACAAACTTTCTTCTTTAGATAGCGCATTAATGGTGATAGTATCAATTGACCTCATCCTACGCGCAACTTCCATCTTACGTGTGGTAACCAAAATCCTACTTTCGTTGTGACCACGTTTTAGACAATTATATAAAGTCTCCCATTTGTTCTCCTCTTCTAGCCACACATCTAGGGATGGCAAAAGTCCGATGCGGACCGGACTAAAAAAAATTTCCCCGGACCCCGGAAAATCTCTGGATTTTTCCGGGTTTTTCCGGGTGCGGGTATTTGCGGGTGCTGAGATTATGCACCCGCACCCGGAAAAAAACCCGGATTATCCCCGGTTTTATTTTTTTTTATTTTTCTGCACTTTTGATAAAGTAAAATAATGCAATGTTACATAATTTAAACGAAGGACGCGGCTAGCACTGCTGGCGAAGGGGGTGGAATGAGTTTTGATGGCCAAGGTTCAAATCCCAGTCGCCTCAATGTTCTATTTTTAATTAAATATATAAAAGAAAATTGATATTATAAAATTGTGTGCAAAGAATAGTGTACAAAAGGTGAGTTGCCTGGTGGTTCACCACCAAAAGTTCAAATGGTAGGTCACGGGTTCAAGTCTCCTCCTATGCATTTTGTAGTACAAAATTTAAATAAATAATTGGGCTGTGCGGGTGCGGCCGGGGACCGGGTTTTCTCAGCAATCCGGCCCCCGGAGTGCACCCGGGCCTGGCTGCCCTTAGCAGCCCCGCAGCCGGGCCTGATCCCCGTAAATCTGGGGTTTTCCCCGGCCGGGCCATGCGGGTAAACTCCGGGTACCCGGCCCAGCCGGGAAAAACTGCCATCCCTATGCACCATATCATGCATCTTGCAAATTGTGTTATTTTCAGAATCCTTTCTAACCTCTTGAAAAAAAGATCGTGCAACTAAAGTATCAAAACATTCCTCACCCATCATCCCCATCTCCTCATCTTTATTTGATCCAAGATAACCTTGAGCCATCCATAAATAAATTAATTCATTTTTATACAATATCCAATCTTTTGAAAAGATGGCACAATATAAAAAACATGATTTTATATTGGGAGGTAAATCATAGTAACTCAACAATAGGGGAGGCAAAATACCTTCTTCAATTTTATCATCCCATGTCTTACTCTCTAAGATAAATTGCCATTTTTCTTTGGTCTCTTTTAAACGAAATAGATCCCCAATGGTTTTAATAGCAAGAGGCAGCCCTTTGCACTTGTCAACAATTTTTTCACAGAGTTCTTCTAACGTTTCACACTCCTCAAGAGACCTGCCAAAAAATGCTATTCGTTTAAACATCAACAAACTTTCTTCTTTAGATAGCGCATTAATGGTGATAGTATCAATTGACCTCATCCTACGCGCAACTTCCATCTTACGTGTGGTAACCAAAATCCTACTTTCGTTGTGACCACGTTTTAGACAATTATATAAAGTCTCCCATTTGTTCTCCTCTTCTAGCCACACATCTAGGGATGGCAAAAGTCCGATGCGGACCGGACTAAAAAAAATTTCCCCGGACCCCGGAAAATCTCCGGATTTTTTCGGGTTTTTCCGGGTGCGGGTATTTGCGGGTGCTGAGATTATGCACCCGCACCCAGAAAAAAAACCCGGATTATCCCCGGTTTTATTTTTTTTTTATTTTTCTGCACTTTTGATAAAGTAAAATAATGCAATGTTGCATAACTTAAACGAAGGACGCGGCTAGCACTGCTGGCGAAGGGGGTGGAATGAGTTTTGATGGCCAAGGTTCAAATCCCAGCCGCCTCAATGTTCTATTTTTAATTAAATATATAAAAGAAAATTGATATTATAAAATTGTGTGCAAAGATGGCGTACAAAAGGTGAGTTGCCTGGTGGTTCACCACCAAAAGTTCAAATGGTAGGTCACGGGTTCAAGCCTCCTCTTATGCATTTTGTAGTACAAAATTTAAATAAATAATTGGGTTGTGCGGGTGCGGGCCGGGGACCGGGTTTCCTCAGCAATCTGGCCCCCGGAGTGCACCCGGGCCTGGCTGCCCTTAGCAGCCCCGCAGCCGGGCCTGATCCCCGTAAATCTGGGGTTTTCCCCGGCCGGGCCATGCGGGTAAACTCCGGGTACCCGGCCCAGCCGGGGAAAACTGCCATCCCTACACACATCATCTAAAACAAGAAAAAATCTCTCTCCCCTGATGGATTCTTCAAGTTTTTCTAAGAGATTATTTAATGTGTTTATGTCTGAGGCATCCTTAACTTTTAGAGCCTCAAGGATTGATTTGGCAATGTTGCGCTGATCAAAGGGATCTGATACACAGACCCATATTCTATGCATAAAATGATTTTTGACACGTTCATTCTGGTATGTAAATTGAGCAAGAGTGGTTTTTCCAATGCCTCCCATGCCCACAATTGATAGGACGTGAGGGCCTTCACTACTACTCTCAGATAATAACTTGTCTAACAAAAGTTTCTTCTCCATATCTCGACCGCATATCTTAGACAAGCCAACATCGAAAGAGGTAGTTTCTCTTCGCTCTTGTTTTTCAGTGCTCCTTCGCTCTTGTTTTTCAGTGCTACTACTAACAGTAGTAAGATTAAACATGTCTTTCTCTCTTGCAATAGCACCTAGTGTTTTATTTAGATCTTTTATCCTGTGCGCAATTTCACGACACACAACAATTTTTTTGATGCCAAAGCAAGATGAGGGAAAGCAAAATAGTACCTTCTTTTCACGAGTAACAGAAGTATTTCCATGATCTCCATGACCATGTGCTTGGAATTTCGACATGGCAGCGCTCCAATCGACCAAGACATCTTCAATGTCGTAGGATGCGTCTTTGAGCCGTTGTAACCAATGTCTAACAGCTCTGTCCTTCACCTGCTTTTGCTCTGCATCCAGGATCACAGCTTGAATGGCTTTCAAGTTCCTCTTAAGCTCCTCTACTTCTTCTTCTGCACCCACCACCAGGCTGACCTCCTGTTCTATCTTTTCAAAAACGGTTGAAGTGAGGTTCTCCAAGACCGCAGAAACAATTGCTTCAGCAGCCATTTTCAGAATCGGACGGTAAAATATGGGATGAAAGAGTTGCAAGTTCGGAGGAAAAATCGAGATCTCAGATACGTGCTTAATCACAACTTTGTATATCAGGTAGCGTGAGAGTAAAATCACCTCAAAATAAAATTAATTATGATGACTGACAGTGAAGATAAGCACAAGTGGAATAAAAAATCTACATCGCTAGGAAATTTGTTCCAAGCACTTTTTATTCCGTCAAATTGTGAAATATGGGCTAGCTAGGCACATTATTTTGTCAATCTCTATTATTTGTGAAATTATCTTTCTCATCTCTTTTCTCAACTACTTAAGATTAAAGTGCTACTTTTTTTAGTTGTCGTTTCTCCAGATCAATCCCTCTCTCTCGCTCCATGTTAGTTGGGCATGGGCTTAATTTCCACTCACACAAAGGGTCCGCATAGAAATTAATGCATCTTCGTTAGTCCAAATTGTGATTACAAACACGGCCATGTTATCTTACTACTTTGCCAATTGATTAATGTTATAAATGGTACGTTTTTCTCAAGAGATGAACTTTTCTTCCTCTCTTTAATTTAATTTCCTCATTATTTTGTTGTCTAATTGACTAACTTATGAAAATAGGGATTTAAGAATAGAAAATTTATTCTAATAATTAGAAATTTGCTAAAAAATTAATCATTAGTTCACGTGTGTGTGTATATATATGTATATATATGTATGTATGTGTGTGTATATATTATAAATTCGGTTAATTTTCGGAAAATTATACAAAAACTTTCCTGGAAGCCTCAATGAGAAAGTTCAATCGCAATCAAGTGTCTTTCCCTCATTTATTTATATATATTTTTTTAATTTCGTTGTCCTTGCCACCTTACCAAATTCATATACGAGTCATGTCGGGCAACATTACCTCTTTATCATCTCTACTTTCCCCACCATAGGAATGTTAATAGTATAGGAAAACAAGACAAGGTGCAAATGATATAGCCTAAAGTAGACATAATTTCGTTAATTTTCCAAAGAGGAGAAATCATGATTTGCTTTGAGTGGAATCACTTTTTTGTGTTTTCAACGAAGTGATGTAGACTTTCCTTCCTCGCTTTTACAATTTTTTCGTTACTTTTTTTTACGGAAACACGCTTAACAATCACTCACGTTCATAGAAAATATATTTTTTTATATCAATTAATTAATATCTAACAAAATAATAATAATAAATCTTATATTTATATTAATTAAGACATATTATAATTTGAGTCAAATTAAAATAAGTGAAAATTTCTCATTGAGTCAAAATCTTTAAACTAATAATATCCTAAAATAAATAAAATTTTAATTAAATAAATACTAAAAAATTATAATAATCCTAATAATAAAACAAGTCAATTTTTTTAAGGAGTGATCATTTTCATATATGGCCCATGCGGCATTTAAAGCAGATGGGAACGTGTATATATGTCACGTAACATATCTTTGCATGATAACACTCTTAATTTTCCTTTCACTTGTGTCTCTGAATTCGATAGGGAAAGAATCTCTTCCAGCTGTAATTGATATGGGCCCTTTCCTTAGGCTCGATTAAATCAATTCATCGTTTGAATTCATTGTAAATCTTTCGTTTTCTTCCTTTCCTTAATTCTCTTAAAAAGACAATCTTTAAAATCCTATATATCCCACCACTAACTAATAATATTATATTATAAATCGTTCAATTATCACGTTATTTCTTGAGATTGGATATATCAACATGTTTTATATTAGAAACATGTTAACTCTTTAGAACATATTTGATAAAAAATCAAAGACATCGGGAATAAAACACAAATTCAGTTGAACATGAAAGCACAGGCAAATTTAAATAGCCCACCTTTACCATGAAACTTATTTCTTTTGACATGTTAATAGTGGAAAAAATGTACTCCTCCAGGGTCGTCCTAAGACTTCACTTATGTCCTAACTTCTGTGGAAATGACATTTTAAAAAATTTATCCACATCTTCGTAGAAGCCAATTAAAAAGTTTAACGGTGGTGAGTATTTTTTCCTTTAAACTAAATTGAATAAAATGAACAAAGAAATTTAAAATATAATTTATGAAATAGAATAATAAAATTAAAATATATGAGAAATTTATAAGATTGTAAATTGTAAATTAAAAAAAGGAGGGACTGTAATCCTTAAGTGAAAGAAGGAAGTCTTTAAAAGCTTCACGAATTAATAATTGCAAAAAAATGAAACAAAAGACGTTGGAATTTTTTTTTTTAATTAAATAGGCGTATAATTGTGACAAAATGAAATGAGGGGATAAAAAGATATCAGCAGGGGCTTGGGCCCAACCCGGTTCCTTCCTGGGTCGGGCATTCGCTTTTTGACTATAGTTCAGTATCCTTTATTACTTTGTTGTCTAATCGGTGAGGGTAATAATTTGTGTCATATATGTCTTTATTTAATTATTCAGATAGATCGAGATATAAAATACTGATTTGATATGATTATTAAACCTATTATCTATTTATTATAATCGTATCATATTTAATTTATATAATTTATATAATTATTTAATTTAATTTTATATAATATATCATATTATATATATTTATATCAATTAAAATTAATTTTAAAATATAAATAATTATTAGTATGAAATTTATTATTATATAAATTAATTTATTTTATAATATAAAATTTTTAATTTTATAATATATATATTATAAGTAGATAAAAATTTATATGTTAAAGATTGATCAAATATACAAATAATTATAATCTTATTATGGAAATATTTTCCAAAATATGTTACTTACTAAGAAATTAATAGTTAGTCTTTTATCTTTAGCTTTTTCAAGAACAAGATGGGCAAATTAAAATAACTTCAGCTTTTTGTTTATTTTTAAATATTTACTACTCTTGGTGTCTGCAGGCTGAGACTGCGGAGGTCTATAATTGGATAATTGAAACAATGGACCTTCGTGTGCTCCACA
Organism: Boswellia sacra; assembly: GCA_013180625.2. NCBI lineage: Eukaryota > Viridiplantae > Streptophyta > Magnoliopsida > Sapindales > Burseraceae > Boswellia > Boswellia sacra. The sequence goes on from SNVD02012118.1 coordinate 56,053, forward strand.
CATAGAAATAATAAAAAAAAATTCACCAATTTCCCGAATGATATTTGTCGGAGTCTTGACTCCCCGCTTATGTTTAACGTTAGAAGATTATTCCAACTAAAAACCTATAAAGCATTAGAAGATTAATTTGCATTAATTTCCTGGGCAGAGCGTGGTGTTTGGTCCAAATTAAATTGCATAAATCACTTTTTAAACGCTGTGTTATGCTACTGCGCAATTAGTGGATGAGGTATGGCTCTTGTTCTCACCGAAAATTTTTTCTTTTTAAAGCAAAAAGAAATGGGACTTGGTGATCACATGATCAAGTGGCAAAAGGAGTCTCCATCCGCTTTGTAGTAGAGCAATGATTCGAATAAAATATGTAAAAAGAGATGATGCAGATAAGGTAGAGTGTGAACCATGGAATTTTATATCTTCAGCACCCACCAGAGGAATATGATGATCAGGTGGGAGAAGAATCTCTACCTTCACTTGAACATATGATATATATCAACTCTTTCTCTTAAGTTTCAATGCGAATTAATGTTCAGTATTGCATACTTTTTCTTTCTAGATTTATTTTTTAAAGGGGGAATTTTATAACTAACCCTGATTATAAGTGCGGCTTCAACAATGATCTTTTTCTTTAAATTTTTTCAATAAAGTTTATGGTATATCCTTCTTCTTGATAGCTTTATATTTTGTACTACAATTATGGCGCTGCCAAGCATAAGATTATGATAAGAAAATTTTACAATGAAATTATTTTTGAAAACACCTTTATAATTAAAAATATTTTTTAAAGTTAATGTATTACTTTAAATGACATTGCGGTTTGCCCTCTTCACCAAATCCTCGCATTTAGTCATTTCTGGATTGGAGTGCTTCCTTTCTTATTGCGTCTACCACAGTTATTCCATCTCTCTCTTTTTATCTGTCGGCTACTTTCCCCATCGTGGAATAAAAGCAATTACATATTATATATAACAGCAATTGGTGCTGATCCGTTTACATATTATATAGAATAAAAGCGACCATTCACCTTGGTTTGCTACTTAATTGATGAGAGAAATAGTACCTTTTGCTTTTAAAATGGAACCACTTAAGTGATAAATTTCCTCGGTTTCAACTTCCTTTATTACTTTGTTCTCTAATCGATTAACTTCATGAAAGTAGGTACATGATTTCCCCCCTTGAAGCGAAATTTCTTGAAAGGTCAGGATTAAATGAAGCGCCTGAAATTCCACCAAATAGATTTCTCTTTTCAATTGGACACCAAATTCCTAAATTAAACTTCAAAAAAATACATTTCTCAAATGTTTGAGGCGACTGATCTATGGTTGTTTTTCTGGACAACACCTCAGCTGGAGCGTATGTATTGCCTACCAGCCTATTAGAACCAACCATTACTGAAGGAGGAGAATGATTCTTTCTTCCTAATACTTTTTCTTTCTTGATTTATTTTTTTAAGAGGAAATTTTAAAACCGACCCTAATTATTATAAGGGCGGTTTCAACAATGATCTTTTTTTTTTTTTAAGTTTATGTTATGTCCTTCTTCTTGATAGCTCTACGTTTTGTATAGTCATGGAGTTATCGAGTAAAAGTGTAAAGCTGCCAAACATCAGACTATGACATAAATACTTTTCAATGAAATCGTTTTTAGATTCGAAAACATCTTTATAATTAAGAATATCTTTTAAAGTTAATGTATTATAATTTTAAATGACCTTGCGGCCTACCCTCTCCACCAAATCCTCACATCAAGTCATTACAGTGGAATGCTGCCTTATTTGTTGTCGTGTTGCACAATTGTCCTCGTCAAATCTCTTTCTTTACATCATACCGGCTACTTTTGCCACAACCCATATTGTACATATAGAGAGTAACATTTTGTATGATGATTTAAATATAACTCTGTACTTTCTTTCAAAAATTGACAGGGGTATCATCCCAAAATAGAGTTTCAAATTACAACCACACCATTTTACTGTATGTATAGGTACGTTCAAAAATCAGAAGAATTACTACAGTATGGCTAGGATAATATAAAGCAGTGGTTTGTGGTTGCCAAAGAAACTCTGTCAGCAATGCTAAAAGTCCTCCTCCATATCTCTGCCTACTGATCACCTGAGGCACACAAAAATTATAGTGAGTATAACTCAGTAAGTAGGCTAGATAGATATACAACATGATACAATAACAGTAAAATTCAATCTGCAGTACGAAGACCGTTCATTTCTTTGAACACAAGCCTGAGTTGACTTATTAAAGGAGAAATGACTCAGAATTCACTTCGATTACAATTGCGCCCTTGTGCCAATTTTTTGTTTAGACCTCTATAGGTCGATTTAATCTCACATGAGTGAGTTCACGCTTCTCCCTTTAGTACATTCTCATGTACCAGTAATATCACAAAATAAGAAAGCTTCCACAGTATCAGTTACAGTCACCTAGGGAAAACGGCTCTCAAATCTAGGTAGTACTTTTTCATTTCACAGTCAGTTCTCATATGTAGGCCCAAATCACTTAGCCACCCATTGGCGGCATCGATGGGCAAGGCATCGTCGCAGTGAGTATCTATCATATTCTCACATTGCACAAATCCGCCATCACCCAAAGGTGACAGCTATATAGTCCTACTAGACCCTATCCTGCCATACGAAACAATACAGATACATTTAGGTGCCTACCCTTGAAGTTGCTCGAGGCTAATCTGACAATCCGGGTGATACTGGGCCCATGCTACCGAATCTCGTATAAAAAAATACATGGTTCAGACCTCCCCTCAAGCTATAAGAGTTCAGTACAATATAAATATAGTCAGATGCCTACACTGAAAATAGCTCGAGGCTAGTCTGACAATCCAGGTGATACCGAGCCCATGCTACCGAATCTCGTATAGAGAAACACATGGTCCAGACCTCCCCTCAAGCTATGAGAGCTAAGATTCCTAGGTCTTGGCATGCCAATCACGTTTCACAATTTACCATCATATTTCAGTATCCCATATTCAAGTATCAGGATGTTAACAATTAACAGTGTTAAATCCACCCTATTAAATACAATATAACACAATTTATTGTGGCCTCATCTTAGTTAGCTTACTTATCTGGTACAACTCCTTATTGATGCTTGTGATTGACCTAAAAATAAAACAAAAATCTCTTTTTAGGTCATCATACACCTTGTAAAACATTTCCCCCTTTTTGGCTCTATTTCTTTACACACTCTGACAAACAATTTACAACAATAATTGTATACCTTCTAAAATTCACACAATTGCATAGACATTTATGACACTCACAAATCCTGTCTCTTTACAATTTTTAGAGCCAATTGATGCCATTTGCTCACTCAAAATAACCAAATTCATTAATTCAACGATTATGCCATCGCACACATTTCACTGAACAGTATAGACTTAAAACTTTGTAGAAATTTTAATCCTACTTACATAGCTACAAAAATTTATAGGCTGGTATATAACACATATATATACCTTCATACCAAAAATCGTGGCTTTTTAAAGTGTTTAGCCCTTTCAAATCCAATTATTTCGGACTACCCTGTCAAAATAGTGAAATTGGGGCAATTTTATAAATTCGCTCGACACTCGACAGTCTGGTTCTCAACACTTAACACTCGACGCTCGACAACGTGTCGGTCCATCGAGCACTCAATGCTCAACAATTACCCGTCGAGTCCCCTCGACACTAGACAATTACCGTCAAGTCCCACTCGACGCGAGACACTCGACAAACTCACGTCGAGTCCCACTCGACACTCAACAATATCATGTCAGGTCACACTCGATGCTTGACATATACCGTCGAGTCCCGCTCGACACTCGCCTATGCGTTTTGTCGAGCACATTGGCAGTAGCCATGTTTCAACCCGATTTTTCCTGACTCTGTTTCTAAAATAGGGGAGACATGCACATATCAACCCCGAAGTTTAAAGATTCACCATAAATCACACACTTTAAATTTTTGAGTGATTCCAATTTCTATAAACTCATGGACATGTCTATTTTCATCCTTAAGAATTTCAGAACGAGAAAACATCCCCCTGATTTATGAGAATTTTTGGAACATGCACTGCTCAGTACATAGAAAAATTTTAGGATTTAACCAAACTCTCATTTTTAGCATGGTATCCTCATCCCTTACTTAGATACATTCAATTCTCATTCAAATTCATAATTTCACACAAATTCCCAGCAATACCAACAACAATTCTCACACTCACATCACAAACCAAAAGAATTCTTGTAAACACATACACAACAATACAAGAATTCTAGAGGAGAGAGAAATTCTTACCACTTCCTTCCTTGAGTTCTTGGTAAATTTTTGTGTGGACAACTTAGAGAGAATGAAGAGCTGGAAACATGAGCTTAGAGAGCAAAGATGGAAGGAATTCTAGAATCCTTCCTACTTTATAGATAAACATAAAGCAAATTTACATTTAGTGCTCTCTCTCCCTTCCTCATTACCATTAATCCAATCATCTCTCATCCATTACAATATAAATCCAATACATCACCAATACATTAATACATATGATTACACATGTAACCACAATACATGATACAGTATACATTACAAAACTTAGGATATTACAACTTTCCCCACCATGGGACCGTATAAGCAATTGGAGCTGATCCATTTACATATTATTTTTATACATATATAAAATAAAAGCCACCAGTCACTTTGCCTTGCTAATTAATTAATTAATAAGTGAAATAAAACCTTTGGCTTTTAAAATACAACCGGTCGAACCAAATTTTATGTTTAAAGAGGCAATTTAAATATTATAATATTTATAATTTTTTTAATAAATATTTTATTATAATATAAAAAAGATAGTGAACTTTATTTCTTATATAATCCAAATATAACATTTTATTAAAAGTCTATAATTATAAAAGACTTAGTTGTATATTAACATTCACCAAGGCTTTTTAATTTTATTTTGTTTAAAAGATAATTGATCAATTACAAACTATAAAAGAAAAAATAGAGAAAAAGATACAATTTAAATTAGATTAAATAAAATGAATAAAGAAATTTAAACTACAGTTTATGAAATAATAATAAAATTAAAATATATGAGTAATTTATAAGATTGTAATTTGTAAATTTGAAGAAAAAAAAAAGAGGGACTGTGATACTAAAAGTGAAAGAAGGAAGTCTTTAAAAGCTTCACGAATCAATAATTACAAAAAGATGAAACAGAAGACGTTGGATTTTTTTTTTTAATTAAATAAGGGGATAATCGTAACAAAATGAAATAAGGGGATAGAAAGTATTATAAAGTTTAGGAGGGACCTGGGCGCAGCCCGGTTCATTTCTAGGTCCGGCAGTTACTTTTTTGACTCTATTTTCAATATCCTCTATTACTGAAAAAATTATTTGCAAATTACAAATTGCAGAATTTTTTACTCTTTCTTTCATATGCGAAAGCACAACTGTAAATGTAGGGAAATTAAACTGAAAGGACACATTTACCGTTAACCAAAAAATATTACCGCCAACATAATTAAGAATTAATTTTCTTCCTTTCAATGAACAAGTTGCTCACTATTTATACTTCTTTAATGGGAAATTGACCGCTGCATGCTTTGTCATTCATGAAAATAGTAAAATCTGAACAGTTCCCAAGATGATATGTCTGATTCTTAACTCCCAACTTGCGTTTAACGTTATTGGAAGAGAATAGCATCCAATCAATAATTAAAAATATTACTTATTCCCACTTAACTGAATGATTAATTATTTACTTATCAGCTCTTACAATTAATTAAGCTAGGTTAGAAGAGGTGAAATGTGGCATCTTAAAAGCCGAGGATTTATATTCCAAATAGTATTTTAGCGTTTCTGCCTAATATGATTTCTATGTTTTCTAAGTGGTTTATATTTAAAATTTCTTTTAATCACTTAATCGTAGAAAAAAAATTAACTTGCAGAAACTGGACGCTGTTTCTGTGATTTAATTTGATTTGGACGCTGTATGCAATGCAACTGCAAGTGAGGAATTGTTTCTCGTCAACAAGCAAGTATATAAAAAGAATAAAGAAATAGAATTAAAATTTGAATGAAAATTAGTACTAAGTATGACAGTAAGTATTAAAATTATTTATTTCTGATCCTTGCTGAGGAATTAATTAATATTATGTAACGTTAAACACAGGTGGGAAGTTGTTGATTTTTTTAACTCCTTTCCGGGTGCGGGGAATTAAAGTAAGATGAATCATTTACCAAAAGATAAAATATTTCAACTAATTAAAATTAACTCTTGTTATCATTAACCTCTTTTTCAACCAACAAGATCTTGGGCTATGTATAAGACTTTAATATATATATATATATATATATATATATATATATATATATATCATTTTCGCACAACGGTTATATTAATAAATACAAGTATTCAAGTCTTGCCTTCGGAGAAGAGCTACTTCTGTTTATAGGTTTATTGTGGTTTTGCAATAATAAAAGGCTACTTTCTCCGTGCCCACTGTATGGCCATCACCCGAGTTTATTTTGGTGGGATTCTTGTGTGAAAAGTTTAGTCCTGCAGTACAGTCGGTACAGTAGTTATGTTAAATGTATAAAAACCATTAATATATAAAAATAGCAAATAGATGAATAAAAATTATGCCTATAATTTTTGTTTATTTATTTACGATATTTATATATTTGTTATAACTTTTTCATATTTGACACAGTTGTTATAGCAATTGCACTATATCTCTTCCCCCGAAAAGTTGTGAACTTCTAATAATTTGAAACAAACTTAATTTCGTGAAAATTTTCCTGAGTTCATAATCACTATATAATTCTTTTAAGATCACAAAAAAAAAACTAAACTCTTAATTTGTTGCAGAAACATATGCCAGCTCTATATAGAAAGTTTATACAAAGAATTGGAGAGTAGATTCATTTATTTGTTGATTATGCAAAGAAATACTTTTTGAATGTGACATATCAATGGTGATTATCAGTTGCAAGTGTCGTTTCAGTTTGCTTAGGAAAAAAAGGAGTTAAATAGTTAAAATCCAATATTATGATACTTTTTAAAAACTATCATCAGATTTTAATCTTCTTAATCCACTTACCACCAGGGCATCTTCCATTGTTACATCAAGAGATTATATAAAAAAGAAAAAAAGTGTTTTCCCTCCTCTCACTATTTTTCTCAATCTCCATAATTTGTCTTTTCTTTATTCTTTTCAAATATATTTTTATCATTTTATTATAAATTATATTATTCAATAAATATTATATTATTATTATATAATATTTAAAAATAAAAAATATTTTAAAAATTTTCAACCATTTTTCATTTTCAAACAAAAATACAAAATATATATAACTAGACATCTTATCACACAATTCAATCTTCTGTAAAACAATAAACATATATATATATATGTCATTCTCATATCTAATTAGAAATTTTGAAAATAAAAATATTGCCTAAAACCTTTTTTTGGTGTATTGTGAATAATTCACTGATCAATTTCCGGTCTTCGAAAAATTATACAAACACATTCTGAGAAATTAATGTAAAAGTTTAATAGTGATTATATATTTTTCTTTTACTTTCTTCTTTGTTTCTTATTGACCTGATAGTCTACGCTGCATTACAATGCATCCAAGGTTTTTTGTGGATAATCGTTTACAAACTTCCAACCACACCCTTGAGACTTTATAAATAACTGCTCCTTTTGTTTATTTTATTTCATTTCCTGAGGTTTAAAAAAATCTACAAAAATAAAATCTACAAAATTAATGAAAATAGAATTAATAAACGTATTCTCTCATAATGATTCATTTTTCATATTGTTTGCTTAATATTTATTTACTTTTTTATAAATCAATTGTCATTTTCTAGAAGGAAATCATTTTTCAGGTGGAAGCATTATCCATTGATGTAAACTTTTATTAATGTTACTACATATGAATTGCGTCCATCTTTGAGATCAACTGTAGATTTTATTAATGAAAATAGAATTAATAAATTTTATTAAATTTACGTTATTTTTTAATGTTTCAGGATATTGCTCTAAACTTAATTTATTAGACATATGCCTCAACTGTAGCGTTAACCAAAGAGTGTTTTTTTAACTACAAGAGAGTCAATAGGCTGCAAGATTCTTGCATTTTTCGAAGGCACGAGGAAGTCAAATAGCTATTATGCTTAGAATGAGTGGCGTTTATATATGTTGTGATGTGACAACATCTACCTACTTACTTGACTTGATTTTCTTATAGTCAGATTCTTGATCAATGATCAGAAAACAATTCTAAAACCACCAAATTAAGCAAAAAATATTAAAATTGGATAAAAATTCTAAATAAAAATATTAAACTAGGATAAAAATGGTTCCCAGGATGGTGTCACAGCCTTGTTCTTTCTATCAATAAACCGCCACACATTTATAAGCTAAAGATATTGAACTTGAATAAACTTTTGCTTCCATTACAAAATGTCTTACAAGGCAAGAAATTTTACTTTTTGAGGCAAGGCCAAATTGTGAATATAAAAAGATAAGTATTTGTTTCCTGAAGCATCCTGCTGGTCTATGGGACAAATGATTTCAGAAGGAAGCTCAATAGCTCATTGTCCTGAAGGACCTGAACCCTCAGCTGTTACAATGACCATGTTCCAATTTTCTTTTAATCATTTCAAGATAAATTCAAAAAGTCCACCACGTCCCTGAAAATAAAATGTGACTCTGGAATCAAGGACAGTCCACGCCTCAGTTGGCAAGTAGCATGCATTGCTATGAATCCTGTTTCAGAATATGAAATTTAAATTCTAGATGACTTGGAAGATCGAGCTCGAGTACGAACACAATGAAAGCTAATAATTTTCTTAAACAAGCAATCTGCATCCTATGAAGGTTGAAAACAAAATAAACTGATAAAATTAGTTATTACAAGAAAATGACCAGAGAGTGAAAGTGAAATAATAAAAAAAAAAAACTAGAGAAACTTACATCAGTTTTTAATGATAATGCACGGGTTCGAGATAAAGCTAATCTTAGGGAGAATTCTCACAACATCAGTATGCACATTACCAGCTTGCTGTCAGTCTTATAAATCACCTGTCCTACAAGATACTCAAAACCAAAGAACTTGAAATAAAATAAAAATGCATACAACTTGGCTCTTTATCGGCCCATTAACTTAACAGCGCCAATACCATTCTCAATGCTTTCTGCTTCAAAATGGGTAGTATTAATTCGATAGTCATTGTGCCTCCTCAACAGCAGCATAGAAGCCGAAGGACGTGTCTATAACCTGAAACAGGAAAAACATAAAGACCAATGTAAGGTCTTAAGATTGAGATTTATAGTTTTTTTACCAAGAGGATGTAAAAGTCGTAGTCACAATCCTAAATTTTGACCTGACATTGAAGATAGCGGAATGTCATTATCGAAAGTTTTGGAATTCCAGCCACTGCAACTTTCGGCCACACTTCTAATTTCCTGCAAGAAAGAGAAGCCACAGGAATAATTTGCTGGCACAAACCACAAACATTTCAGCGATATATAACTTCATCAACTATCGATTCAGAATACTAATCAACATAAACTGTAACGTTATGACTACGATGCGAGAACAAAACAATCTTTAAAGAAGAGTAATTAAATGACTAGCTACTACCAAATTAACGCTAAATGCAAGTGGGGAGGAAAAAATTAGACATCAATTGGAAATTGATTAATTGATTTTTTTTTTTTTTCGTGTGTGAAAGGAGAACAAGCTGGACACATTATTTTGTCAATCTATACTTTAATAATCCTACGGAAATTAAATAAAGATGAAACATTTACCACAAGTAATTTTTCCTCTTTATTTATATCTTTCGATGATCAAGCAAGCTGCCTGCTTTTCATATTTTATAACTGGCAATCGACCGTTGTGTGCTTTTTCACAATTGGAAATGGTAAAAATTTGGACGATTTCCTACACAATGTGATGAAGTCTGGAAGTGAAGTGCTCTGCTCAGATGATCACTTGGCAGACACTTAATTCATAACACGATTTTGATATATATGTGTGTTATGGCAAACTTGTTATTTGTTTAAGTTCTCAGCCCTTATATTTTCTGTATAAAAAACGTTGCGTTTTACTAATGTTTCATTCATATAAGACATTCAACATCTAATTTCGTTTTTCAGTTAGAAAAACGAATTCTGGAACTTCTTCTGTTTGAATACAAATTTTCGTCTCCGGCTCAGCTTGAGCTAGCTGGTTTCTGGTCAATTTCTTCCCTGCAGATTGATTTCCTATATCAGAGTGGTATCAGAGCTTCGGTTAACTCCGAGATTGTGATGACCAACTCGACAATAGCAATCACCAGGTTCATGGTGCAAATCGTAGCCTGGATGATCTGTGGGAATCACAAGCAAACCTCGAGCGGAAGGTCGATCTTCTTACTAGAGAATTTCGTCAAGTGGTTTCAACTCTGGGGATTGCAAAAAGGAATCTCAGAAACCGGGTGAACAGGGCAGATGTTATTGAAGATGAAGGTATTCATCCGATGGGTGGACGTGATCGAAGGAGAACTTTGAGACACAAAAACCCAACTCCTCTTGAATTTTCTGAGTCGGATGATGGAGAAATTCATCACCGTAGGTCCAACTTGGATTTTGATGAAACGGATGTTGAAGTTGAACAATGGGTCCTGGATGAATCCAGACTGGGTGTTCAGCCATAAGGTGGAAGACATAGACACAACCTCAGATCTCATGAATATCGTCTCAAAATTGATATTCCTTATTTCCATGGTAAGATCCATATTGAAGATTTCCTTGATTGGATACATACTGTTGATAATTTCTTCGAATACATGGAGATTCCTAAAGATAAGCAAGTTACGTTAGTGGCTTATAAATTAAAGGGAGGTGCTGCTGCATGGTGGGAACAATTACAACATATCAGGAGAAGGGAAGGAAAAGGCAGAGTTCGTACCTGGCTGCGCATGAAACAACTGCTACGTGCAAGGTATCTTCCTGTTGACTATGAACAAATTTTATATAAGCAATATCAAAACTGTCGTCAAGGAACTCGATCTGTTGATGAGTATATTGATGAGTTTAATAGACTTAGTGCTCGTAACAATTTATAAGAAAGTGAGATTCAATTGGTTGCTCGTTTTATTGGAGGATTGAAAGAACCTTTGCAAGAAAAATTGGAGTTGAAGAGCATCTGGTCTCTTTCTGAAGCTATGAGTCTAGCTAATCGAGCTGAATTACAACTACAAAAGAGTGTGAGCAGGGCTTATTCTTCGCGACGAGTCTTTGGAGAAACCAGTAATGACAAATCCAAATCTCCTAGTGTTCAAACCACACAGAGCTCCCTTCAAAACCAAACACGAACCCATATAACCAACCCGATCCTTGAAGAGAAGAATGTGAGCAAACCAGTAGCTATAAATCCAACTAAACACAACCCTTATGCAAAACCAATTCCAGGAAAATGTTTTAGATACAACCAGCTTGGCCATAGATCCAATGAATGTCCCACCCGTAAGCCTGTTAACTTGATGGAGAATCTGGAAGTGGAGAATTGTGTTGAGCAAGAAGAAGGATTGGAAGATGAGTTTGAGTGTGCTGAATTTGTACCAGGTGATGAAGGAGAACAGCTTATTTGTATCTTACAGAAAATGTTGCTGACACCAAAACAAAATTCATATTCTCAACGAAATACAATTTTTAAGACTCGTTGCACTATTCAGGGGAAGGTTTGTGACCTTATAATTGATAGCGGTAGCAGCAAGAATGTTATTTCGAAGGCTGCTGCTAAAGCTCTTGGACTTAATATGGAGAAACATCCTAATCCGTACAAGATATGTTGGGTTAGAAGAGGGACTGAATTACAAGTGACTGAAATTTGTAAAGTCCCATTTTCTACTGGAAAATTCTATCAAGATGAGATTTGGTGTGACGTAGTTGAAATGGATGCATGTCAGATTCTATTAGGAACGCCATGGCAGTTTGATGTTGATGCTATGTACAAAGGTAAGGAGAATTGTTACATTTTTACTTGGAAGGGTAAGAAGATAATTCTCATGCCATTAAAAGTTCAGGCACCCACTAGAGCTGATTCAACAAATTCAAAGAAGGTTATGTTGTCTGTGACTGAGAAAGAATTTAAACATGAATTCAAAGAAGAAAGAGTAGCCTTAGCTCTTGTGTTAACTGAGCAGCAAGAAGTTGTTGCAGATATCCCCACAATAGTTCAACCTCTTCTTCATGAATTTGCAGATATTTGGCCTAGTGAACTGCCAAATTCATTACCGCCACTCCGGGACATACAACACCAAATCGATTTCATTCCAGGTGCTACTTTACCAAATCTTCCTCATTATAGAATGAGTCCAAAGGAGCATGAAGCTTTGCAAGAAATAGTTGAAGATCTGTTGCAAAAACAGTTAGTGAAGCCTAGCTTGAGTCCCTGTGCTGTACCAGCCTTTTTAATTCCTAAAAAGGATGGCTCCTGGCGGATGTGTGTAGACAGCCGCGCCATCAACAAAATTACAATAAAATAGAGATTCCCGATGCCCCGCTTTAAAGATATGATAGACAAGCTGGTAGGATCTATAGTTTTTAGCAAATTGGACCTAAGAAGTGGGTACCATCAGATACGAATTAGGCCTGGGGATGAGTGGAAGACTGCCTTTAAAACTCGAGAGGGACTCTATGAATGGCAGGTGATGCCATTTGGGCTGTGTAATGCTCCAAGCACTTTTATGCACTTAATGAACCAAATTTTGAAATCATTTATTGGTAAAATGGCAGTGGTTTATTTTGATGATATTTTAGTCTTTAGCAAGAGCATGGATGATCATTTACAACATCTGAGAATGATTATGGAGACTCTCCGAGCAAACCAGCTCTATCTGAATTTGAAGAAGTGTGATTTCTGTACTAACAAGTTAGTGTTTCTGGGGTTTGTAATTAGCAATGAAGGTCTCTAGGTTGATGAACGGAAAGTGAGAACCATAAAAGAGTGGCCAATTCCAAGAAAAATCTCTGAGGTAAGAAGTTTCCATGGATTGGCAACTTTTTACAGGCGGTTTATCAAAAATTTTAGTACCATTATGGCACCTTTGACAGATTGTTTGAAACAAGATCGTTTTGCTTGGGGATTAGCACAAGAAAACAACTTTAATCTAATCAAAGACAAGCTATGCTCAGCTCCTATCCTTGCTTTACCAGATTTTAATTTACCCTTTGAAGTTGAAACTGATGCTTGTTTGAAGGGTATTCGAGCTGTTTTAATCCAAAGTAGCAGACCTGTAGAATTTTTCAGTGAGAAGTTCAATGAACTAAGGCAAAGGTGGTCCATGTATGAACAAGAATTATTTGCTATTGTGAGGGCATTGCAGCACTGGGAGCACTATCTACTGCACCAAGAGTTTGTCCTCCTTAGTGATCACCATTCCTTGCAGTTTCTGAATTCGCAGAAAACGATTAATAGAATGCATGCTCGTTGGATCCTTTATTTGTAGAAATTTTCTTTTGTGTTCAAGCATAGAGCTGGACAACTTAATACTGTTGCTGATGCGCTTAGCCGACGAAGTTCTCTTTTAACTATTCTGCAAACCGAAATTACTGGTTTTGAGAGCTTGAAAGAGTTGTATGAAGTTGATGATGACTTTGCTACTGTGTGGTCTGCATTGCTCCAGGGAAGTCCTGCGAGTGATTTCCACATTTCAGAAGGCTTTCTATTTAAAGGCAGTCAGCTCTGCATCCCTAAAACGTCTCTTAGGGAGCATATAATTCAAGACTTGCATAGTAGAGGCTTAGCTGCTCATACTGGGCGAGACAAAACACTGCAGCTAATTTCAGAGAAGTTCTTTTGGCCTAAAATGGCTAAAGAAATTACTAAATTTGTCAAACGATGTCTCATTTGTCAGCAAGCCAAAGGAGGTACTCAAAATACTGGTTTATATACTCCTTTACCAGTTCCAACTACTATTTGGGAAGATTTGAGTATTGATTTTGTGTTGGGACTTCCGAAAACAAAGAGAGGATCCGATTCTGTGATGGTGGTTGTTGATAGGTTCTCAAAGATGGCACACTTTGTATCATGTAAGAAAACCAATGATGCAGCTAATGTGGCTCTTCTGTTTTTCAAAGAAGTGGTGAGATTGCATGGAGTACCTCAGTCTATTACTTCTGATCGAGACGTGAAGTTTATTAGTCATTTTTGGAGGGAATTATGGAAGAGGTTTGCTACTGATCTGAACATGAGCAGTGCTTATCACCCACAGTCAGACGACCAGACAGAGGTTGTGAATCGAACTTTAGGCAACATGCTCAGATCAATTGCTGGTAACAATCATAAACAATGGGACCTTACACTCCCTCAGGCTGAGTTTGCTTTTAATAGTATGGTGAATCGGTCCACAAGCAAAACTCTATTTTCAACTGTGTACACTAAGCCTCCCAATCATGTTGTTGACCTTGTCATTCTACCTAAATTCAAGAGTCGACCAGCTGATGATTTGGCCACTCAGTTTCAACAGATGCTCAAGGATGTTCGCAGTAAGCTGCAAGACAGTAATGCCTCTTACAAACTCAGAGCAGATCAGAAACGGCGGTTCAAAGAATTTCATGAAGGAGAACTAGTTATGATTCATCTCAGGAAAGAAAGATTTCCTACAGGAAGATACAGCAAGTTGCAGTATAAGAAGTTTGGTCCTTTTCGTATCAAGAAGAAGATTAATGATAATGCATATCATATTGATCTTCCTCCTGAACTCCAGATTTCTTCCACTTTTAATGTTGCTGATATCCATGAATATTTTCCTCCTGATGCTGCTACCTGTCAAGTGCAAGAACTCGAGTCAAGTTCTTCGAATGGTGGAGGAGAATGATGAAGTCTGGAAGTGAAGTGCTCTGCTCAGATGATCACTTGGCAGACACTTAATTCATAACACGATTTTGATATATATGTGTGTTATGGCAAACTTGTTATTTGTTTAAGTTCTCAGCCCTTATATTTTCTGTATAAAAAACGTTGCGTTTTACTAATGTTTCATTCATATAAGACATTCAACATGTAATTTCGTTTTTCAGTTAGAAAAACGAATTCTGGAACTTCCTCTGTTTGAATACAAATTTTCGTCTCCAGCTCAGCTTGAGCTAGCTGGTTTCTGGTCAATTTCTTCCCTGCAGATTGATTTCCTATATCACAATGTCTGATTAAGCAATTAAAAAAAAATCCACTTGTTTGGGAAAGTAATATTTTTCTCTTTATTTATTTCTTCCGATGAACAAGCGGCTTGCTTTTCATATAATATAATTGGAAATCAGCCGTTGCGTGTTTTTCCACCCTTGGAAATGGTAAATTTTTGGACGCTTTCTAAATAAATGTCTGATTCTTGTCCCAATTAGTTTTTAACATGATTAGATCTTAAGCAATTAACTAATCTTTATTGACATTATTTTAATTCATAGTTTTAATGTTTTATGGGGGGACGATATTAATACTACCCTGAGTTTTAGCTAAATATCACTCGGAGAATGACTATCTCATTTTAATCAATCACACCCCTGATATTTTTCAAATTCGATCAACTGTTAATTTCAACCCTAATGGAAGTATAAATATACCTTTTTACCCCTAAATATAATTAAAAAATTTTAATCAAATAAAAAATAAAAATCTAATTTTTTTGGGTTGTTCATGCTTCCTCTCTGCTTCGCTTCTCTCCGACTCCATTCCTTCTACTTCCTCTCCACTTCTGTTCTTCCATTCCTCTTCGATTCCTCTTCGATTCCTCTTCTACTTCCTCGGCAAATCACTAATCAAAATAAAAAAACCCTAATTCGCCAATCTCCCACAATCGATTCAACATTTTATTCCAATAAATACAAAACCAAACACCCAAATCTCTTAAATCAATATGTCGGCTTGGTTCAACCCGCGTGGTGCTGGAGGCATGGCTGTGCTCGGCGGTTGTGATGGTGGTTGAGTTGCTTTGTTGATGCGACCGTTGATGACGGTTGGTGATCGTAGCTATTGATGATGGTTGGTGATGGCAGTGGTTGATGTGGTTGTTGCTTCTAATTTCTTCTGGGTTGTGGTGGATGATCACCATTTTAAAAATTTCGTCGCCTCACACTCCATTTTTGCTGCCGCTTTGCTCATGTTCGATTCCCTTATTTTCGACTTCGGTTCCTATGGTGAGTTGCTGCTCTTTCATGAGTGGTGGTTGACCTCTCTCTCCCTTATTTGTCCTCTCCTCTCCTCTCTCTGTCATCTCTCTTTTCTTCGTTGGATTTCGACACTGTGGCAGGTGGGTCGATGGGCTTTTTGGGGTGGTGTGGCTGGTTTCAATAGGGGATGTTGGTGGCTATGGAGGTTGGATTTCAATAGAGGATGTTGGTAGCTGTGGGGGATGGATTTTTGGACTGGTGATGGTGGTTAGGTGGCTTGGTTTATTTGCGAGTGGTGGCGGTTGCTGGGTCAGTTTCATTTATTATTCTTTCTTTTGAAATTTCTTCGCAATCGACCCCTGCATGTGAATTTTTTGAACTTCCTAGTTTGTCTCTCTTTCTCTCCATCTTCGATCTTCACGACATGGATTTTTCCCTTTTAATTTCATTTATCCTTTTTTTTAATCTTGTTGTTGTTGCAACATTTTTTGAATTTCAGTTTTATGATGGAGCTTGTAATAGATTTGAGACGAGATGCATTGGCGGTTGCCTTGTTGTTGTTCAGGTGGTGGTAGCTACCTGGTTGTTGTTCAGGTGGTGCAGCCGGGGATTTTAGGGGGTGGTGATGGCGGTTGCGTTGCTGGGTCTGGGTTTGTTTTGGGGGATGTTGGCGGTTGCTGGCTTTGTTTGGGAGTGGTGGCTTTGTTTATTTTTTTGGAGGTTAAAATTTATTTTCGAATGAATTTTGGAATGAGTGGTATGAAATTTTTATATTACCCCTGGAGTTAGTTTAAAAATTAACAGAAAACTTTAAATGTAATTTGTGTGTAAGTTGAGGGGTGTTATTGATTGAAAATGTATAGTCATTTTCTGAGTGAGATTAAGTCAAAACTTGACGGGAGTTTTTGAAATTATCCCATTTTATGGATGGTGTTAATTTATGATTTGTAATTTACTTTAGGGAATGATCTTTTTGTTCATATTTAAACAATTAGGACATGTTTAATAGTCCACACTGTATTATATAAAAATATTGTACTATATTAATTTATATAATACTTGTGTTTAGAATAGACTTTACATTGTATTAAATAATATATTGCATAATTTAATGTAACATACATTATATTATCTAATGTAGAGGAAAACCACCGCATTAGCTTACACTACGGAAAATTATTACACAAAATTTGATTTTAATTACAGCTATTTTTAAGGTTTTTTGTATGATTTTTATTTTTTTTTGTGAAATTTATATAAATTAAATATAAAGAAGATTATATATTTTTATAATTATAGGTTATAATTATTTTATTTAGTATTTAATTTATTTAATTTGGTGTAAAAATAATATTTAATTTATTTAATAATATGTTGTTAATATTTGAAATGAAAAATAATATAGTACAATTTAAAAACTCTAAACATAAATATAATATAATATAGTATAAAAAATAGTATAGTGCAATGTTTCATCAAACATCCACTATATTATATATAACATTAATTAATATAATATAATATAATATAATATAATTATTAAAAATAATATTATATAATGTCACACGTTAAATATGGCGTTATAACAATATATTCAAGTAAAAATAATAAAAAAATTAAATGTGAAAGAAAATACATTTTACCATATAAAAGTGCAAGTAATTGAAAAAAGTATACATAATCATCGGGCTTGAGAATTAGTTCTGGTTACCAATAGGTCTAGGTCCATTTTGGGTTTGAGTTTTGGAAATCATGGTCGTTTTGGATTAATTTTGGGTCCATCATTCTTTAATGGGTTTGTATCCAAGTCTTGGTGGAATCGGCTGAAAGACCAATTGCCATCCCCGTAGGCATACTAGATAAAGTTTATGGGCTTTAATAAATGGAAAATTAATTAGTATTTTTTAATATGGCCAAACGTGAATTTAGATAAGGTCCGTTATCAAACGTGTCCACCATTATATACGATCCTCACAAGTTGTTAAGTATTTCAATAATTAAAATTAATTAATATTTAATGTGGCCATAATTAATTGATGTGTTTGTGCCTTTTTAGCTATAGGCTTTGATGAGATATAGGTACTAAAAATGAAGTAAAGAACAAAGAAAAATCGCTTATGTTAAGAAGTGAAAACAGAGAAATTCTCCATATATTAATTTAACACTTGGTGGCAGTAGTGCCAAACAAAGTATCTTCTAATTTATTAAGTAGTTTCTTGGAGGTTTCATTTAGTGGACATGGCTCAACTTCTCATTCGTGTGTGGTCTATTATTTTGATTACGAGTTAAATACAAAAGTGAAGATACACATTCATTGTTTTGGTCTCAGGAGCTGCCGGTCTCTTCCCTTGGTTGTTGTCTCCTATGTATCTATTGGTTTTTTTCACAGCTTGTGAAATGGGGCCATGACAGTTTGCTTCCTCTTTAAATGTGGCACCCCATTGGAGTTTGATAGGATAATCAAAGTCATCACTTACCCAATTTATTGTCATGCGCCATTTTACTTTGAATTTTTGAGTTAATACCAGAATTCTTGATTCGATGGTAACGCCATCCAATTGTTTTATTGACACTGATCACTCATCAAACACAACAAATTACTAATATGCTAATATTCATGAAATTCCAAATCACAAGTTAAAATTCATGAAATTTCATATCCGAAATTACGTTCAAGTATCCATGGAGACTCCACCGACCAACAGAAAGCCATATTCAACACAAAACAAAAGAGAAGAACCAAAATAGAGAACATTGCAGACTTTAAAAGATGAGAGATGAACAGTTAAATGTTTTAGCCCAGCAAACTGATCACAATTCATGCTTTGTTGGAACTCACAAATTCAACAGAAGGCAAGTGGATTGCCGTCCATAAAGCAGGCAATTTTGACAAACCCATATGTTACAAGTTCAAAACTGCTTTCGATAAATATAAAAGAGAAAGAAAGAACTCACCATTGTGACATCTAATGGTTAAGGTTTCACTTTTAGACAATTCATAAAGGGGTTGCAGCAATATGCCTGCAAATCTCGTAACCTCCTGCTTAGATAGCTCAAAATCTACTTTTAAGGTTGAACGCTGAAATTGCTTACTACTCTTATTAACATTCATCGTTCACATTCTTTCTTCGACCCTTGAACAGGAAATGATGGAAGCAAATTAAGACGGCTAATGGATGACCAAACAAAAGGGCTAATTTTTATTTTTCTTTTATTCATCTTTTGAGATATCTTCGAACTAACATCTGGAAGTAGTTTGTTTCCAATGAACAACATGTGGAGTTTCCGATGAAAAAAGTTAACTTCATGAGTTGTTGCATGAGTTCAATATTTAAAAACAATTAGTGAAACAATATGGCTACAATTAATTGATGTATCTGTGCTTCTCTAGCTAGCTAGGTTTTAATAAGATGCCATTACTAAAAATTAAGTACGGTTAAAAATATGAAATGGTTCATGTTAAAAGAATAGAGCACAGAGAAATTCTCCAATGAATAACATATGGTGGCTAATGCAATAGTACCACCCATGAATTCTTTCAATCTACCTGCAGCTAATACTTATTATTATTATTATTTTGATGCCATCACTCACCCATGCATTCACTGATAATTAACCGGTAAAAAAAGGTTAAGGTCGGTTATCAAACAAATCCAGTACCATTATGATCATCGCGAATAGTAGAGCCTTTCAATATTTAAAATTAGTTAGTAGACCGACATGGCCATAATTAATTGTTGTGTTTGTGCCTCTTTAGCTAGACTTTGGACAGACATAGGCACTAAAAATGAAGTTAAAAAATAAATAAAAATCTTTTATATTAAAAAGTAAAAACAGAGAAGTTCTTCGCATATTAATCTAATGAACAGTTGGTGGCAATAGTGCCAAACACAGTATTCCATGTTAATTTTGTGAAGTAGTTTTTGCGAGGTTTCGTTTAGTGGTGTTCTTGGAGCGACGAAACATGGGCCCAGGCCACAAGCCTGCTGGTACCAGTATGTTGGACTTCCAGCATCAGATATAGCATCGGCCAATGATTTCACTAAGCTCGATTTTCAGTCCAAACTCCACAAACAAATATTTGGCTAATTATTCAATGGTGCATTTGAGGCTAATCTGTTATCACCCCTTTGTGTTCTTCCTCTAAACAGAGTTAACGTAGTAAACACAGCTATCCAATTACTCCTGAATTCTGAACGTTTTGTTTATAATCTTGTTTATTTATGGAGAGATCAAATTGCTGTTATCTACTTATGAGGACATGATGCGGTAACTCATAATTGATAAACTCAACAAGGTAAGATGCCTAGGCAATGCCCAATTAGTTGGCGGAAAACCTGTGAATGATACGGCTAATATTAATAACAATTTTTTTTTTTTAAGGCCACCACTCACCAATGATTTTGGATCACTAATAATTAATTGATGAAAAGAGTTAATGATAAGAACGAGGTTCCTTAAATTAAAAAAAAAATGAGATACGTAGACCAAGAAAATGGAAGAAATAATAAAAGAAATTTAGTGAGAAATAAAATAAAATAAAATTTAGAGAAAAAAATCTTTTTATTAAAAAAAAAAATCTATATTCAACAACCTTGGGAATAAAATAATTAATGATACTTATTTATAGTATCAACAAACATAACTTGACTAGAAAATAAAATCTATTAAAAAATAGAATCTAATCACAACTTAAACAAGAAAATATCAAAATTAAATCTTAGATAAAATAGTAAATTATCAATTAGGAAAATAACTCAAATTATGATTACTTTTAATTTAGAAAGTCAAAATTTCTAATTTATTAAAATCCATAAACCTAATTAAATCCCTAATTTTATTCCTAGCGATAATCTTTTTAGTCGTATATCAATTCTCCCACGCTTGAAAGAACTTGACTTCTAGCAATTTGTGAAAGAGGAAGTTGCCAATACATAAGGAAATACCACGTCTTGTCTTGTATGAGCATTGGAAAGTTATCAACCCAAATCTTTACATTATAATGATCCAATAGTGTAGGTACACATGATAGAAAAATTGAAAATGCTTTAATGACTTTCCATGTTAGAGAAACAATAATCACTATAGAAGTATTCACCAAGGACGTAGACCCAATGATAAAATTAGGTAGACCCAAATATAAATCACAACCTATGAAATGAATTACTTGGATGATCTCATGAGATTCTTTTTTGCATATAGATTCAACTTCACATTTAGGCTCCACATCATCATTAGAATTTATCTTGTCCTCAATTTGCATATCATGTATAGATTTATACCCATCTTTAAGATCAATCTTACTTGCTTCATCATCTTCACCAGAATCATCACATCTATCCTCATGGTTCTTAGTAGTTGCACCCAAAATCCTTTATCATCTTAATCTCCATGTTTGGTAGATGACTCAATTTGAGGGTCTTGTTTTGTGAGAATGGAAACTTTTATGGCTTTTATGGTTTGAAGTAATTTTGGCATCCTATTTTCCATGACATCCGTTCTAACTTTCAAAGCATCCATCCTAAGGTTCTTCCTGAGGTTCATCATATATCCTAAGGTTTGCATAATTAGGAGTATTTGTTAAAGTGTTTCAGGCTATTGGATTGAGGTAAATTATAGAGAATTTAATTGGCCATATTTAGGGACTTGGAGGACTACAGAATGAAACTTTAAATGATGTTTTGACTAGGGATGGCAAATTTCCGGTGCGTGTGCGGGTTTGGTGTTTCCGCACCCACACCGAAAAAAAATATTCTTCCCCGCACCCCGGAAAATCCACAGATTTTTTGGGGTTTTCTCTGGTGCGGGTTTTTGCGGGTATTGGGGTGTTACACCTGCACCCGGATTTTCTCCAGATTTTTTATTTTTTAAAATAAAATTTATTTTAAATAATATATGTTTGCATAAAATATCGCAAAGATGCGGCTAGCACTGATGGCAAAGCTAGTTGCAGAAGGGTTGGTGGCCTGGGTTCGAACCACAACTCCTTCAATTTGTAAGTTTTAATTAAATATATAAAACAAAATTCGTTATATAAACTTATCTTAAACAACTAACACAAAAAGGCATGTGGTTCATTGGTTAACAACTCAAAATTAAACTTACAGGGCTTGGGTTCGAATCTTACCATATACATTTTACATTGTAAAATTAAAAAAAAGGCTGGGCTTTGCGGGTGCGGGCCAGGGACCGGGGTTCCTTAGTAATACTAGACCCGTAACCAGTCCTCGGGCCCAATCCCCGGATTTCCGGGCTTTTCCCCGGCCGGACTGGGCGGGTAATTTCTGGGTACCCGGCCCAACCGGGGAAAAATACCATGCCTAGTTTTGACACCTTTACGGTGGAAATTTAAAGTTGATATTGAAGGATAGATTATAGATCGCGATGAGGAGATTTTGATGGTGGCGGATATGAATAGTAACTCTGAAATGAACAGTGACTCTAGTAAACAATGATTTCAGTAGCAACCAGTAATACTGATTTGAATAGCGACTGTAACTTTTTTTTTTTTTTTGGTTATGGGTGATGGGAGATGAAATTGGAGTAAAGTTAATTAATGATGGTGGAAAATTTAGGGTTTATAGGTTGAACAAAAAATTAAAGGATAATTAGTATAAGAGGGTATCAAAACTATGCTTTGATACTAAACGATAAAGAATGACTTTTCTCAAATTAAAAGAAAGTGAGAGAGATGTAGGTAGTGGAAACGGGAGAAATAATAGAAGAAATTTGAGGAGAAATAGAGTAAAATTAGGAAGAAATTAATATTTTTATTAAAAGATCAAAAATTCATATTCAACAACATTAGAAATAAAATAATTAATAACACTTATTTGTAGTACCAACAAGCATAACTTAACTAGAAAATAGAAACTAATCCCAACTTAAACAAAAAAATATCAAAATCAAATTCTCGATAAAATAGTAAACCATTAATTAAGAAAATAACTCAAATTAGGATTATTCTTAAAGTCAAAATCCATAATTTATTAAAATCTTTAAAACTAATTAAAAACTCTAATTTTATTCCTAGCTATAATTTAATTGGTCCTCCATCAGTTAAGTTACATAGGTAATCAGTTGATATTGCCCACCAGAATGAGTTGCTGAGTTAATTAATTAGTGCATCAATATGGCCACAATTAATGGGTTTTTTTGCGCCTATCTAGCTAGGCTTTGACGAGATTAGTTACTAAATATGAAGTACAATCGAAACATAAAATGGTTTATGTTAAAGAATAAAAAACAGAGAACGTTTCGTGGCAATTGTAGGGAACATAGTAAAAATTTTCTTCAAATTTAATAAGTAGGTTCGGCCTGGATACACACTCGTTGTCTTTCCTCATTGAATATCAACCTAATTTACATTACATTATGTACCTCCAAGAAGTTTCAGTCATTCACAACATAACCTTGTGGACATCAATTCCATTGAAAACCACAACAAAATATTCTCTCAGGCTTTATGAGCTGCTCAGTTTGGTCTCAAATGCTCGTAAGTTGGTGGTTGGCACCTGTTTAACATTGACTTCCATGGTATCTATAGGGTCTAGGAAGTGATGTAGGAACAGAAGTCTCACGGCGGCCTGCTAAGGCTTGTGTGACAGCTTATATGCAAGAGGCCATTGCATCTCATCAGCTTAAGCTTTTAGGGTGTTTGCTGCATTAAGTGGTATCTGAGCGAGTCCCTCCGAAGCCCATCAAGGGCTGCGTGTCTGATGTAGGAAAAAATCCGCCACCCGCTGTATAGACTTGCCCTTGAAACCTGTCAGGGCTGAGTGTCTGATGTAGGAACAACGCCGCCACCTGCCGTATGAGTGTCTGATGTGGGAACAACAAGCAGAAATATTGAACTTGACCAACAATGTTAACACAACTTTGTTAACTTCTAATTTGACGCCAATTAAAAAGCCAAGATTTTTTTATTTTTATTTTTATTTTTTTAATTTTAAAGGACACTCCAGTTTTAATACTTGAGACTTCAGAAAACAGGGATGTTTAAAATTAAATCATGGAACCTCAAGTGCCATTAAGCTATGCATTGGTAGCGAAAGAAGTATCAGCAGATGATAACGTGAATATATGCATAGGAAGTGCCATTAAGGTATTTATCTTACCACATTAAGGTAGGACATTGACAGTCAATCAAGTGATTTGGCAGAGGCAAAGGCTTGAAGCAAGCTGGTACTTGCCTTTGGTAATTGAAAGTAAATCAAAATTGTATTCTCTTCTCTTCATTCTTACAGCCTCGTTGTTTTAGCTTTCTTAGTGCAATGAAACACGAGCCAGGGGAGAAGAAATTCTATATGACTCCAAAAGCCAACACCTATGACAATTTCCAAATATAATTTCAGATATTCAGAATTCTATGTACAGAGAATGTCTCGTATACCTCATAGCCAGCTGGTGGATTAAATCTTGATTGTCAACAATATGGCATCATTTAATAGAAACTCCAATCAGACTAATGGAGCATTTCCCTTTACCTATTATTTTGGAATGCATCCGGACATGACTGCTAGCTTTCTGGACATTGGGGTTCTCCATTGAAATTTGATGTTTGGCCAATGATTTCCATGGAGTAAGCTTTCCTCAGAAAAAATAAATAAATGAAATTTAGCTCGTGAAGGGCTACCTACATATTCATATGGATCATATCAGATGAGAAAGACATATGGACGTGCCTGATTTATTTCAACAGAGTCAATTAGTTATGGTTCTTGAATAAGACACGACATCTTGGTCCGTCAATGGTAGACAGGGTATGCGCGAAAGAATGCAACCAAGACAAACTCAATTAAATATGGGAATATCTGAACGAGACCTAATATTGAGATCATAACAAACATGCACTAAGAGGTCTTCTACCTTATTATCTTCCTATTTCATCTGAAGTTGTGGCTGCTTGTGCGCATTCTTTATGCATCAACATCTTCCTGCAAGTTGTATTCTAAAATCAGTTGCTTATTTGTTTGGATCAAAAGAATTAGAGAGCCACAGGCCTTCTGGTACCATTATGTTGGACTTCGAAAATCAGATGGGGCATCCTCCTATGATCTCACACAGCTTGTTGTTTTGTCCAAACTGCATAAATTTCAAAATGATTTAGTTTTTAAACTTTACAGGGTAAAGGGACACTGTAAAGGTAAAGGTGAACAAAATCATGGTCACAATCCTTTTGGTTGGTTCTTTGTAATGCAACAGAACATAGGCCACGGGAAAAGAAAATTTACACGACTCCAGAATTCAATACCTTTTCTTGTGGTATTAAAACACCTGAACTGTCAAATGTTATTTCAGATATTCACAATTGTATTTACACAAGATCTCATCTGCCTGATGGCCCGTAGGTAAATTAAATTAATTTCAGTTATCAATAGAATGTCATCATTTACTTAAAAACTTCCGTATATTAATTAAGCATTGTCCTTTACCTTTAACTTGGCAATGCATCTAGACACAACCGTATGCTTCCTCTGGACATTGGGTTCGCCACTGGAATAAGCTTTGCACATACAAATAAATAATAATAATAATAATAATAAAAGTGAGGGGGAAAAAAAGAGATTTAGCTTGTCAAAGGCCCCGTATACAGTGGATATATACCTCATAAGAACACAAATTTTAAAAAAGATGCTAATATATATGGACTTGCCATCTCCAATGTCACACATCGGTTGCTGCTTATGATAAATAAACAAGATATCTTGGTCATCGGTGGTAGAGAAAGAAAGCAATGAAACCTGCCAGAATATGTTAGTTGGAGTTCCAATATCGGGTAGAGTATCCTTCCATGAGTGTACACACATTGGCGTTTAGTCCAAACTGCATAAATTTGAAAATGGTGTTATTTATTAAATTAACATGTAAAAGGCATACTAATACTATTGATTTAATATCTAGAATTTAGTGGCTATACCGTCCTAAACCTTATAGACAAAGTTTTTTACATTTAGTAAAGGACAAGTGTTTTTTTACCTCTTTCTTGGAGGAACAAATGCAAGCCAGAGCACAAACATCTTTTAAAAAAGCATAAAAAGTTGTTGAGAAATCTTCCTATCCTCTCTTCGCCCGATTGTTAAATCACAAAATCACTTCCCCTGAATAAAAATGCATGTGCTTCCGAAATTAAATGTGCCTTCCCCTGTAACATTAAATCCTCATATTAGTCAGCATATTTTAGATGGAAAATATAAGAAGACCATTTCCTCGACATGTAACAAAAGATGACAGCACAACAGAAAACCTAAAATTTAGTTGCTGCTAAGTTTGGTCTTGGCTGCTTGTCTATCTACTTGGTCCTTGTTTATTTCATCGAACGGAATGGAAGCATTTATCTGGTCAACAGGGCCACCAGTGAAGCCTGCTTACAATGCAATTGCACCATGAATGGCACTGTGATCTTGTTTTTTGTCGATGACTGAAAATGCATACGGAGACAAAAAGAATCGAACCCAAAGTTGTCCATTTTCTTGTAAATGTACATTTTCAGCCTTCAATGGATTCAGAATTCTCCTCAGCCTTGCTAAAACAGCTATTTCGAACTTGTTTAGCACACAAAAAGCATCCTCGAATATCTATTTGTAAGATATAACTGCAGAAGATAGAATAAGCGTAAGGCAATATTATTGTTATTTTTGAAATCACGGCAGCTATACAAGTAAGATAACTCAAGACTCATTCCATGATCAATCATCATGCAAAATTGAAGCAGTACATAGTATTTAACGAAGAGATTTTGGAATTGTTACCACTAGCAATTGTATGCTTAATAAAATAAATTCATCTGATTAATTAGAGTTGAAATGTAGAATAACTTTGTAGTACCTATATGCTTCATTATAAATGAGAGCTATTTGAATAATCGAAGGGGAGAGTAGTTGTGAAGCATTACTAACCATCTTGAATATTTTGTGAAGTGATCCTCTGAAGGTGAGCTGTTAGAAGACTTTTCTCTTGTCTCCAGATTTCAGATCTGAAAGATACAATAAAAGAGAAAATCATCTTCTTTTCTCTCGATGGGGACATCCTATTTTTTTGGATTTGTTCCATGATGTAACAAACACTAGCAAGGAAGATAAGAAATTTACATACCTCCAGAATCCCAAACTTCTAATACTAAGAACATTTAATTATGGCGTGCTTAGGCATTTATAACAATCGTCATGGTTCACCCCATCACCTTTACTTGACAAAAAGTTGTTTGTAGATTATAAGTATAACCTGCTAATAACCAAATATACCATCAGACATGATATTTACGAGTATATGTTGCTCAGGCCACTAGCTGGATTATATTTCACTATAAGTCAACCATATGGCATCAATCACTCAAATTACCCATGATATGTTAATGGAGGCACTATCCTTTACCTTTAACTTCACAATACATGTATGTATTAAAGCTGGCTTCCCCTGCAAATTTAGCCCTCCATTGGAACTTGATATCCTGTCTACAACTGGAGTAATGATTTCACATCATTAAAAAAAGAAAAGAAAAGGAAAAGAGTTATCATGATATTACATGATCAAGATTTGTAACTCTTGTAATGACAAAATAAATGAGATACTCAAAGGCACTTGCCTATGTGAATGTCACACAACATCATTTGATATTATAGAAGGTATTTCCATAAATCTTGCTGCGGCATTGTCAAATTTTTTTTACGGTCATTGATAAATTGACAGTGTTTCCTTCAATGACAAAATCTTCACATGAAAACAGATAATTTCTAAATATAATTTTCAGAAATCAGACTTTGAGAAGCATTAGTTCCCATAAAACTTTTGGCCAGTAAAATGTATAGAATACATACATTACGGAAAGAAAAAACTAATGAAATATGCCAGTTGCCTAGTTTAGTGTTGCTTGCCGTCACTTGGACTTTAATTCTTTCATTTATTAATCGCAGATATGTCAGTTTGGAACTAATGTTAAGTGTTGATCAGTCTTGTAAATGTGTCCTTCAAGTTCAGCGAGAAGTCACAAGTAGAAAATGTGATAACATGACACAATAAATTGCTTTCTGATCTAAAAGACTTACCTTATCATCTGTTTTCATCATAAGATTGCTTCCGGCCACAGAAAGATTTGAAAATGGTGTTCATTTAAACTGCAGTACAAATAAAACATACACAATGAATGATGAACCCACTAGCTTCACGTTTAGCACTTCCTGTGCAGGTCATGAATTTTTAAAAATAAAGGTAGAACAATACAACAAAGGATATCAAATTATGATTGAAATATTTATATCCATAATCACCATATAAATATCTTCTTTCACACCCAGTGTAAAAGTAACTAAAATAAATATTCAGTTAATGAAACTGGAACCAACTCTTTCCCATCAGATTATCTTGTTTTACACAGAGTGTTATACTAAGGAAAATAGCTTGTCAATTACTTCCCATTAACAACTTTTTTTTTCTTCAGAGAAAATAACAGAGCTGTTCTGTAATCAATAAAGCATTCAGAAGCAATAGCTTACTTTCATAAAGTTTATTGCAAAGTCATATTCTCTTCATCTGATGGTCAAATCTTGTTTGTTGCGGCTTTTCTTAATGCATCGAAACACAGTCCACGGGTGGAGAAATTTCCATGCCTCTGGTATCCATTACCTCTTGCTATGATCCTTTTAACACCTTGCTAATATCCAATATGATTTCAGAATTCAGAATTCCAATATGAACAGAAGATCTCCCGTAGGC
Source organism: Boswellia sacra (assembly GCA_013180625.2). Classification (NCBI taxonomy): domain Eukaryota; kingdom Viridiplantae; phylum Streptophyta; class Magnoliopsida; order Sapindales; family Burseraceae; genus Boswellia; species Boswellia sacra. Next base: position 84,937 of record SNVD02012118.1, read on the forward strand.
TATAGCTCATGAATGTCCTTTAGCTCATGATCTCTCAGGTACAATAAGCATGGATTACTAATGTATATTACTAATCCATGGATTACAATAAGCCTTTGCACAGACAAAAAAGAAGAGGAACGAAATTAGCTACAACTGTACATCACTTAATTTATATTACTAATGCCGTAATATTAAATAAGATATTCATATCGACTTGTCTTAATGTTTATGCCAGGCAGTATCAATTGCATATGATCTTCAAATAATACAAGACATCGTGGTCCATGGTGAGCTGGATATGTGGATATAGAATGCAGTTAAGATACATAGCCAATCAGTTAGGGGAAGATCTTAGAGAGGTGAGAGTAATGAGACATTAACAAACTATATGGTCTGAAGAAATTTTACCTTATCTTCCAATTTGATATGAAATTGCAGCTGTTGCCTGCACACCCATTATGCATCAATATGTTCCTTCAAATTATACTTGAAATATTAGGTGCCTTACCATTTTTAAGTATTGAAACAACAAAACAAAGCATTGGTCACAAGCCTGCCTGGGACATGACTTTTACCTGTGTTCAAACTGGCAAAAAAAATCTTTGTTTCTTCCCCAGCTTGACATTTTGCTACTCTCTTTTATTCCACAAAACGTACCTGCAAATAGCACCATATAAAATTCAATCAATTTTTTCTGCACTGAGATTACTATCAAATTTCTAAGAGCCCATCTTCACAGAGATCAAGAAAAGAAGAAGAAAAAGAAGAGAAAAGAGTTCTCAGATGCTCAGCAAACAGGTTTTTCTTTTTCATCTAATTGGCTAAGTAGACTTCATTCTGTTTTATTTCAAAAGACTCATGGTTACTTCAGTAGTGATGAAGTAGCTTTCTATAGCAGTAGATCATTGAATCATGCATATAACAATCATATATTTGAGATTAAAACTACAATAAGAAAAGAATATAACGATTAAAACTTGATAAGAAATTTCTACGTCTTTTATTAGATAGCAAATAGCAGATAACAAAAAGAAGTATGAGAGGAAGTTACCTGTGGGGCAATAGTGATTGTGGGCTTCTGAGGTGTCGAGTTAAGTGGATGCAGTCGATGTGCCGGCCTGTCTCCTCATTCTCCATTCGCTATGACGTTTGTGTAGAATTTCGCTAGGTCCAAGTATCTCCAGTTGCTCTAACGTAGTCTTCTGAAAAAGGTCTTCTGGTACTACTCTTAAAGAGACGCATCGAATAAATACTAAGGTGCGAAGACATGGCATGATTGAAATATCTTCTTCATCCTTCTTTGTAATCCCATAATCCCACTCTTCCCAATTATACATGTCGCAGAAACGGAGCGTTTTCAATTTGGGGAAAACAAGTTTGTTTAAGGAAGATGATGGTGCACTACCCCTTTCTACACCCAAGAATTCATTACTCACTCTTTTTACCTTCATCATCAGCATTATTGTGAGTGATTCAAGAGATGGCAACTTTCCTAATGGAGGTAGACGCTCCAAATTTTCGCAACGGTCTATATATAATTCCCTCAATGTGCTTAATGACATTATCCAGTTTGGTAACGCATTTCTCCCTGGGTACCTCTGTAAATAAAACTTCTCTAGATTGGGAGGTGGCTGTATGGCGTTAAGAAAATTTTCAGAGGCGGTCGCTGTAATTCTTTTCTCTCCAAAGACTAGACATAATTCTACGAGGTCCTCCTTTTTATCAAGTTCTGCCTTCTCAACCTCTCTCACGTCTGTTACATCTTCACACACTGTTATTGCGATATATCCTCGGAGGTGAACTAAATTTTTTAAACAGGCTAAATTGTCACCGCAGGCAGCAAATAAGTTCAGTGTTCTTAAACAAATTAATCTTCCAATTTCTTTTGGCATGGGGTCCATATGTCCCCCTTCAAAAAATGTTAAATGCCTTAGATTGATTAATTTTCCTATCCATTCAGGTACTCTTTTGATTTCAGGGCACAATAAAGTTTGTAAATTGTATAATTGCCATAAGGTGTCGGGCAACTTTTTTATCGCCCCACTTACAGATATATCAAGCAACCTTAAATGTATCAATTTTTCTATTTCTTTAGGAATCTCTCCGCCTGCTTTCCATAGAACTAATGACCGTAACTTCGTTAATTGATCAAAGAACTCTTGTGGGACTCCTCGTCCTGGATAGCCCGTATAGATTGGCCGCCCAAATTTTGCAAACTTATCGTCATAAATGAAGCTACGCAACTTTTTCAGATTGAGAACTTCGGATGAAAATGGAATTTCATCAGATATCCGACTTGTAAACATTAAGTGGCGAATTTTCTCATTTATGTTTTGTTTTGCAAAATCATTGTCTTCTACAACTGTAAGACATTCATTATGAGAGAGAAGTAAGGCCATATCATGCATTATATCATGCATCTTATTTGATGTAACACTATAGCCATATTTATTTATCTTAATCTCTTGAATGATTAAAGATCGATTGACTAAGATATTAAAATACTTCTCACCAATACCCTCCAAATCAGTTTTTAGATCTAATCCAAGATAACCTTGAGCCATCCATAAATAAATCAATTCCTCTTTATCGAAATTCCAATCTTTCGAAAAGGTAGCACAGTATAAGAAACATAGTTTTACCATTGGAGGTAAATCATCATAACTCAATAAAAGAGGAGGAAAAATACCATTTTCAATCTCATCTTCCCATATCTCACTCTTTAAGATAGATTGCCATTGCCTTTTAGTTTCTATTAAGCGTAAGAGACTCCCAATAGTTTTTATAGCAAGGGGTAGTCCCTTACACTTCTCAACAATTTTCTCACTAACTTCTTTTAAATCCTCCTGCTCCCCTCTAGATCTACCATGAAATGCTATTTGCTCAAACATCGAATAACTATCATCTTTTGATAACTCCTCAATGTTTATTATGTCATTTGAATTAACTACTTTCGCCACATCCTTTTTACGTGTGGTTATCAAAATCTTACTTCCATTGCAATTATTTTTTAGACACAAGTAAAATGATTCCCATTTCTTGTAATCTTCTGTCCACACATCATCGAAGACAAGAAAAAATTTCTTGCCTACAATTGATTTTTGAATAAATTGTAAAAGACACTCTAGTGTTTCTAAATTAGGAGCAGAATCATCTATCGCCTCGATGATAGCTTTGGCAATTCTATACTCATCAAAAGGGTCTGATACGCATACCCACATTCTTTTTTCAAAATTATTTATGATCCTATCATCGTTGTAGGCGAGTTGAGCGAGGGTTGTTTTTCCCAATCCCCCTATGCCTACAATCGAGATGATATAGGGGCCTTGTGACGTATTGCTTTCATCTAATAACCTGTTTACTAAAGTTTCTGCCTCTTTATTTCTACCATATATTGTAGACACATCTACCAATGAGGTAGTTTCTATTCGCTTTGTTTCCTCAACCACTTCATGAAAATTATAAATATTTTTTCGTTTGGCAATATCATCAAAATTTTCATTTATTTCATTTATCTTGACTGCAATATCGTGACGCAAAACAATTTGTTTGATACCAAAGCAGGGAAGGGAAAAGAAGAAACATACCTTCTTCTTGTAATCAAGAGCATTTTCATGGCTTCCCTCGGTTTTTAATTTGATCATTGCAGTCTTCCATTCATCCAATACATCTTCTATGTCATAGGATGCGTCTTTGAGCTCATCTAACCAAACTCTAACAGTTTCCTCCTTCACTTGTCTCTTCTCTGCGTCAGAGAGCACAGCTTTGATGGCTTGAAGATTTTTGGTAAGCCCCTTTACTTCTTCCTTGACATTGCCAACTAGCCTGACCTCGTCTAGTAACATTTTAAAAGCAGCTGAAGTCAGCTCCTCCAAGACAGCAGAAACAATTGCTTCGAGAGCCATTCTCAGAATCGAGAATTGAGTGAAAAATGAGTTGCAAGATTGAGAGGAAGAAATTAAGATCTCAGATGTTCGCTAAATATGCAATGAAAAAATGTTGGTATGGTCTCAACTCTTATATACTGCATAGTGCATATGAAGAGCCAAATTAATTACATATAAATGTTTCATTTTCGCACAACGGTCAAATCGACACATATATTCAACATTGATTACATCCAACAAGAAATATATGTAAAACAAAAAAAGTTTGTTCTTACGTGTGTGTGAAATCACAACAAATGTGGTACATTATTATGTGAATTTTATAACAATAATCGTATAAATTACACTAAGAGGAAATATTTTCCAAAATAAATTACTTACTAAGAAATTAATAGTTAATCTTTTGTCTTTAGCTCTTTAAAGAACAAGTTGGGCAAATTAAAACAACTTTAGCTTTTTGTTCATTTTTAAAAATCTACTACTCTTGGTGTCTGCAGGCTGAGGCTGCAGAGGTCTATAATTGGATAATTGAAAGAATGGACGTTCGTGTGCTCCACACCTAGAAATAATAAAAAATTTCACCAATTTCTCGAATGATATTGTCGGAGTTCGCTCATGTTTAACGTTAGAAATTATTCCAACTAAAAACCTATAAACATTAGAAGATCAATTTGCATTAATTTCCTGGGCAGAGCGTGGTGTTTAGTCCAAATTAAATTGCATAGATCACTTTTTAAACGCAGTGCTACGCTCTACTGAAATAATTAGTGCATTAGGTATGTTTCCTGTTCTCAACGAAAATTTTTTCTTTTTGAAGCAAAAGGAAATGACTAAATTCTCATCTTTAGTCGTGTAGATTGGAGCTCATTTATTGTCGTGTTAGTACAATTATTGGGTCTGTCTACAGTACAATTATTGTTTGACAATGTAACATACTTTTATACCGATTCAACAGTGTGATACAGTGTCCAAAAGTGTCATACAGTATTAAACAGTATGTTACATTGTCAAACAGTGCGCTACAGTGTCAGTCCTACACGTCCTTCCGTTGTACCGAAGCTATTTAGAAGCAATTTGTGCTGATCCATTTACACGTTATATAGAATGAAAGCGACCAATCACTTTGCTTTGCTAATCTATTATAAGAGAAATAGTACCTTTTGCTTTTATAATGGAACCACTTTTTTCCAAGTGATAAATTTCCTGACCCTCTTTTAAATGTCTTTCATTATTTTATTCTCTAATTGGTTAACTTCATCAAGGTAGGTCCACGATTGCCCTCTTTGAAGCGACATGAAATTAAAATGGAACCACTTTTTTCTCAGCGATAAATTTTTTTGACCCTCTTTTCAGTGTCCTTCATAACTATGTTATCTAATTGGTTAACTTTACGAAAGTAGCATAATTTCCGCTTTGAAGCGAAATTTCATGGTAGTTTAGGATTAAATGAAGCACCAAAATTCCACCAAATAGGTTTCTCTTCTCAATTAGATACCAAATTCCTAAGTGAGACTTCAAATTTTCAAAATAAAATACATTTCTCAAATGTTTAAGGCGATTGATCTATACCTTTTTTTTTTTTTTTGAGACAATTACCTCGACTGTAGCATATGTATTGCCTACCCTGTTAGGGACCAGCCATTACTGAGGAAGGACAACAATTTTTTCCTGATACTTTTCCTTTCTTGATTTTTCTTTAAAGAAAAAATTTTAAAACTAACCCGGATTATAAGGGCCGTTTCAACAGTTATTATTATTATTTTTTTATGTTGTATCCTTCTTCTTGGTAGCTCTAAGATGACAAAAAAATAAAAACTTTTCAATAAAATCTTTTTTTAGGTCGGAAAACACCTTTATAATTAAGAATTTTTTTTAAAAGTCAATGTATTATAGTTTTAAATGACTTTGCGGTCTACCCTCTACACCAAATCCTCATATTAAGTCATTGGATTGGATTGCTGCTTTATTTGTTGTCGTGTTGCACAATTGTCCTCGCCAAATCTCTTTCTTTGTATCATTTCGGCTACTCTCTCCACCATGAGGCCGTATAAGCAATTAGTGCTGATCAATCCATTGCATATTATACATATATAGAATAAAAGCCACCAACCACTTTGCCTTGCTAATTAATTAATTAATTAATGAGTGAAATAAAACCTTTGGCTTTTAAAAAACAACCAGCCGAACCAAATTTTATGTTGAAAGAGGCAATTTAAATATTATAATCTTTATAATTTTTTCAATAAATCTTTTATTATAATATAAAAGTAATGAATTTTATTTCTTATATGATCTAAATATAACATTTTATTAAAAGTCTATAATTTATAAAAGTCTTAGTGAATGATAAAAAGACTTAGTTGTATATTATCATTCACTAAGACTTTTTTAATTTGTGTTGTTTAAAAAATATCGATCAATTACAAACTATAAAAAATGAACAAAGGAGTTTAAACTACAATTTTTAAAATAAAATATACGAGAAATTTATAAGATTGTAAAATGTAAATTAAAAAAAAAGGAAAAAGAGGGACTGTGATACTACAGTGAAAGAAGGAAGTCTTTAAAAGCTTCACGAATTAATAATTGCAAAAAGATGAAACAGAAGACGTTGGATTTTTTTTTTTTAATTAAATAGGCGTATAATCGTGAAATAACGGGGTAAAAAGATGTCATAAAGTTTACGTGGGACCTGGCCCCACCCCGGTTCCTTCTTAGGTCCGGCCTTGACTTTTTGGCTCTATTTTTAATAGCCTTTATTACTTGGTTCTCTAATTGGTGAACTTCATGAAAGTCGGTACATGATTTTCCACTTTGAAGCGACATGAAATTAATATGAAACTACTTTTTCCGAAGTGATGAATTTCCTGACAACATGATTTCCCACTTGGAAGAGAAATTCCGTGGAAGGTCAGGTTTAAATGAAGCGCCTGAAATTAGTTTATCAGGTGCAATTTCAGCCCACTTTAAAGTCTCAAGGTGGATTTTAAGATTGGCCCATACAAAACAAGCCATTTACTTGCTACTTGGGCCTTGAATGGTCACTCGATCCACCGAATACTTTTCTCTTTCAATTGGACACCAAATTCCTAATTAAACTTCAAAATTTGCATATAAAATACATCACCCAAATGTTTCAGGAAATGAAAATTTTGCTGTAAAATGAAATGGAGGTAGATTTCAGTGTACGGTAAGATGATGTTATGACTTCATCAAAACAAGAACTTGTACATCAACCTCCAATGCAACAAAAATTATGTAATTGTTTTTGCTTTTTAAGAATAAAGAATAACCTCCTTTCCTTTCCTGTTAGAAGTAGCAAATATCCTTTTTGGGTCTAATTTTAATGAAAGTCACGGAGGAGCAGAGTTGCAATTGTTTTTTCTGTAGCACAACCCGCGGATTTCACATGATATGAAATTTAGAAACCAATTTCATTATGGCCCCTTACACTTCATGGATGTAACATCTTGGGCGTCAAAATAATGATTCTCACACATTTCCTGTAAAATTTCAATGAAATTCCTGTCGATATTGGGTCACCCTCATAGATTAATGGACAAGTAATTGCAAATAGGAATTCACCCCAGTTTCAGCAATTTTCACTCAACGGTGTTCTAATTTATTTATGGGTTGGCTGCATTATAACTAATTCGATACAAAAAGCGAAGAAAGCGAAGAAGCACATCCTTTGGCTTTACGCACTACATGATCCGCTATATAGGATTATATACTTCTATAACTCAATAACTAACTTTACAAAGGTCCCCTGCCAAAATACTGGCAGAAGAGGAAGAAAAAAAACGATCCCTTGTGTTATGGTAAGGGATGGTGGAACCTTGTTGGCAAAATGGATGCTAACAGAGATGAAGAAGCAACCACAGGAGTAAGAGAAGATAATATTACAACAACCAACCTAAAATTTAGGCACCGCTCAAGTTTGGTCTGGGCTGCTGGTGTTTTTACTTGTGGTTGTTCTTGTGTATGGCGATCCACATTTAACAAGGGGTTTGTGGTTCTTCCTTTTTTTGCTTTTGATTGATTTCTTTAGGATCTAGGAACCTTGGCTGATTCGTTGGACACAGGAGTCTCGCACACATCCTGTCAGTTGTCACAACCTTTTTCTGTCTTTCAATAACCCGCTGCATTTTTTCGAGGAAATATATATATTACTCTAGAATAACAGCTCTGCTTCCAAGGTTGTGATAACTGACAGGATTTGCAACTCTGCTTCTACATTTTGTCCGGTGTAAAGCTAATATTTTAATCTCTAGAACTTATATATGTTGTTACCATTTTCCTGGTTCAGGTCATAGACAAGTCTTTCGGCTATGATACTGCTGCTGAGGAAACTCAACGAGCTATTAGTGCAGCCCATGTTGAAGCAGAGAGCATTGAGAATGGTAATAGCGTTGCCAAGTTAAAGGGCCGGTACAGTCGTAAGTTGCAGGAACTTTGTTAAATTCAAGTTTTTTTTTTTGGGTGTCTTTTGCGAGTTTGCAACCATTTTTACATTATGCAATCAGGTGTGCCTGCATTGATTCTGAAGCAAATGATGATATAAACTATGAATACTAGTGTTGTACCAACTATAATGGAGGCAACAGGCTGCACGAATCTTTTGCATTCTTAAAAAGGCACAAAAAGCTGGGCAACTATTATGCTTCATAACGAGTGGCTTTTTAATTACCAATCTGTAAGATTCTGGATGTAAACTTTAAAGCAAGGAGTTCATATATCTCGCGCTGTTAGGAAATGAAAATTTTGTTGTAAAGTGAAATGGAGCAAGTTTTTCAGTGTGTGATAAAATCATGTTATAGGTTTTTCAAAATAAGAACTCGTACATCGACCTGCTGTGTTAGAAAATTCTAATTTTCTAAGGCTAGAATATGTAAATAGTCCTCATTTTGGTTCCAATTTAATGGCTACAGAGAGTGCAACTCTTCACATTCTCAGCTTCACATATTAAATGCCAATTTCATTTCTGAGAACTGCATAAGAGTATGCAGACTCACGGAGGAAGAGAGAGTTGTTGCATTATTATTTCCAGAAATGTTGAAGGATTGCTTTTTCTGTAGATTTTACGTGATATGAAATTCAGAAACCTATTTCATCATGAACTCCTTCACTTCATAGATGTAAGGTCTTGGGCATCACGATAATGTTTCTCACATTTCCAGAAAAATTTCAAGGAAATCTCACCCTCGTAGATTAATAATCTTCTTTCTCAATTTTCTCATTTATTTGCTCAATATGGCTTAGCTGCATTATAACTAATTGGACACAAAAGTGAAGCAGCACATTCTTCTGCTATACTAACACGTGATCCACTATATAAGATATAAGATACAACTCAAAACTTACTTCACAAAGGCCCCCAGCCAAGATACTACCAAAAGAGGAAGAAAAAAAAAAAAAATCCCTCATGTTAAGTAAGACACAGCGAAACTTTGTTGGCAAAATGGATTCAAAGAGATCAAGAAGCAAGCAGAAAAGTAAGGAAGATGACACACAACAGAACCTATAATTTAGGCGCTGCTCAAGTTTGGTCACGGCTGCTGCTATTTTGACTTTTGGTTGTTTCTTGTGTCTGGCTTTCCCCATTTAACATAGGTGTTTGTGGTTCTTCCTCTCTTTTGCTTTTGATGATTTCTTTAGGATCTAGGAAGCTTGGCTGATTCGTTGAAGACAGAAGCCTCGCCCACATCCTGTCAGTTATCACAACCTTGTTCTGTCTTTCAATAATCCGCTGCACATTTCCAAGCAAAAAAATAATAATAATAAAAAGAAAATATATATTACTCGAAGCAACTCTGCTCCCAATTCAATACGTACTACAGAGCAAGAAATTTAGTTTTTGAGTCCACTCTGAGAATATAAACGGAAAACACAAGTATTTTTTGTTGCAGCGCTTACATAGAATGGGATGTAGGCATGTCTGCTATTAACGGGGCCAACTGTGAAGCCTGTGTACCCTGCCATCGCACCATGAATGGCACTGTGAGCAAGGAGTGTGCAGTAAACATTATCAGATGCATTGCTTGGAACAGCACGGATCATGTATGTGGGATCTACAAGGCAAGCAAACCATGTAGTCAGTACATCATCTCTATTAAAAAGTTGACATATTAATGCGAGGATTCAGTCGATTTACCTATATATTTCAGATTTAAAGGCATTCTTTTATTTTTTGCAAAGTGATCCTGTAGCAGCAGATACTAAACTGGTTAAATGATGTGGCAGAAATCTGGATGTCAACCATTAATCTCTAGAAAGAGCAACAAGTGTTAAGACAATATACATTAGTTAAAAATTGGTTTACTTGCTGATGAAAGGCTCTGCTGGGATCTGTTCAGTGCAAAAGTTATATAACTTAAGATTTCACAAGTGGATCCAAAATGCAGAACAGCAACCAGACTTTCCTCAGACATGGGATAAGAAGACAATGCAAGTGAACAAAATTACTCTAGCACTCGTACCTTTATCTTTTGAGATATCCAAAAACCAACATCTTGAAGTAGTTTGTTTCCTGAAGCATCCTGCTGGTCCATGGTACGAATGACTTCCGAAAGAAGATCTTGTCCTGCTCCTTCAGCTATCACAATGACCATGTGCCCATTCTCTTTTAATCTTTTCTCAATAAATTCAAAAAGTCCACCAGGTCCTTCAAGATAAAATGGTGATTCTGGAATTAAGCAACAGTCCACATCTCGGCTGGCAAGAGTAGCATACATCGCTATGAATCCTGTTTCAGAATATCATTTTCAGATTCTAGAGAACTCGGAAGAACGAGCTCAAGTATGATAATGCTGACCTAATAATTTTATTGAAAAAGCAGCCTGCATTTTATTTAGATTGGAAATTCAATAAACAGATAAAAGTTATCACAAGAAAATGACAAAAGCATGAGTTTTTTTTTTTTTAAAAAAAGGATAGACCATTAGCACATTTTCTTTTATGATAGTGCACAATTTCAAGGTAAAGCTAATAACAGGAAGAATTTCCAAAGATCAGTACGCACAGGACCAACTTGCAAGCAGTCTTACAAATTACCTGTCCTACAAGACATCAAAACCAAAAACTTGGACAAATAAAAATGCATTCATCTTACCACTGTACCGGCCCATTAACTTAACAACACCAATTCCATTCTCAATGCTCTCTGCTTCAACATGGGCTGCATTAATAGCCCGTTGTGCCTCTTCAACAGCAGTATCAAAACCAAAGGACTTGTCTATAACCTGAAACACGAAAAGCATAATGATTAATGACCAATGTATGTAAGAAGTTCTTAAGATTCACATTTACTTTTGCACCAGAGAAGATGAAAAAGTGAAAGTCGCAATCTTAAAATTTGACATGATATGAAAGATACCGGAATGTCGTTGTCAATTGTTTTGGGAATTCCAGCCACTGCAACTTTGAGGCCACGCCTTCTAATTTCCTGAAGGAAAGAGGAGCCACAAGAATAATTTCGTAACGTGAAAATGAATCTTTCAAACTATACAAATCTTCATTCAATTATAAGAAGAAACAAAAACTGTAGCCAGGACATCCAGAAAATTAGGATCAAAATCAAATCACATCCTTTACCTCAAAAATAACAGAAGCCCCTTTTTGAGTTCCATCGCCTCCAATTATGTAGACCTGAGATGCATAAATGTCAGAATTCTTGAATCCATACATTAGCGATAGCTCCTGAGGCAGAGGAAATTCTGAATATTATGCAACAACATCATTTAATCCAACTGACAGTTGCCAGACAAGACATACCTGATTGATACCCCGGTCCTGAATGCTATCAACAATTTTTGAGGTATCATGACCCCCACGCGATGTTCCAAGTATGGTGCCACCACGCTTATGGATGTCATTCACAACCTTTGGTGTCAAAGGAATTGTATTTCGAGCATAAAAGCCTCTGTATCCTCCCTGCAAACATAAACAGCCTCTTGAACCGATTCTTTATATTAGCACATACTTTTCAATCAGCAAGAACCACAGTACCAAACATTTAATGCCTGTTCGAACATATGAAGTACCCCTTTACATACCTCGATTCCAAGAACTTTATTGACGCCATACATATGATGTAAACCACATACTATTTCCCTGATCACCGTGTTCAGACCAGGGCATAGACCACCACATGTTACAATACACGCATACACTTCATCCGATTCAAAATACACCTGCAAGAACACAACAAAATATCTCACTGTTCTGATGCACACATATAAGAGAAAAAGAAAATCAACAAACTCCTGAAAAATTAAAGGGGCAAACCTTCTGACGAGGTCCAGCACGTCGAAAATGTGTCCCTCTTGGACTATCCTTCTGAACAACAATCTAAAAATTGAACAAAAAACAAGAACTGGAACATCAGCAATTGGCCAAAAATCCTTGTGCTTGCCAAGATCTTTAATCAATATCCATTACAACATGAAACTATGAATGTAGCATAAGTAAAACTATTAGCAGAAATCCGAATAAAGAAAACGAGAAACAGGTGAAATTAACTTACTTTTTGCGCAACGATGTCACCAGGGTTAACAAAGTACTGCCTGGAAAACAGAACATAGCGTTTTAATCAATCATTGAACTTTGTCAATTGTCAATTTCAAGTCTGGTTGGCATTTCGCCAAGTAAAAAGCAAGAACTTACTTGACAACTGAATATGATGGATTGTCTTGCAATGGATTAGGATATGTCTGCATCACATTATAAAAATAAACAAATAAATTATCATATTAAAAAAAAAAAAACAGACTATTAGGCTCAAAAAAGTACTTTCTCCAATAGTTTGGTTTTACAGTAAAGTGCATCCAAACAGAGCCTTAGACTTCTGCGTTTACTTAGACACGCGAGCATTAATTATCAATAAAAAAACAAAATTACTATTTAATCCAAAATTTCACTTTTCTATCAGCTTTACTATCTGAAAAAATTATTTAGAATTTAAAAAAAAAAAAAAAGACAGATTGAATTTTCTGAAATTTAAACTTCAATCTTTATTTATTTTATTTTGTTTCTCCACCCTTCATTTTCGCGGCAACCAAACAGACCTTAAGGAGACATGCACTAAACAGAGAGAATCTAGGAACAGAGAGCAGAAGTTACTGGAAGATCAAGAATATAATCCGACAAATGCGGAACATCTTCCAGAACATAACCGGCTTCACCAGTAACGATTTTGCGTTCAGAATTCTCGGAGACCGCGGCCGCCATGCCGTCGTTGAAACTTCTAGAACGCGAAGTAAAAGTCGGAGACAAGTTGACGAAGGAACGTCGATGATTGGCGGTGGCAGAGTAAGCGTAGGTAGGGTCAAAGCAGCGGAACTTTGGAGTGGAGAGAGAAGCAGAGCTAGAAATGGTGGAGTCCATGGAGGAAGGTGGTGGCGCTAGTGGTGAGAGCAGAGGAACCGAGGGAACTCATATTTGTAGCCGTTGATGAGAGAGCGAGTGGACGGTGAGGATCTTGTGTTGACTAGAAAATCTTAATAAATTCTGAGAAAAAATTAAATATTTTTTTTTTAATCTTTTCAAGAATAAGAACAATTTTGTGAGTTAATGGTTAAAGTGGGAGATGCTGGAAGGTTGGAAGATGCATGACGAAGAAGAGAGAGGTTTCGTTTGGCGGTTAGGGACTCAACCAGAAATTAAAAATTTATTGGGGGTAATTTTGTCTTTTAATGTCAACACTGATGTTGGATGTATGTATAAGTTATCATGTCATTGACATTGCTTATTAATCATGGAAATTATTTTATATAAGAATCATCTTCATAGACACATCATAACTTATCTAATGTTATTTAATTAAGTAAATAATGATAGTTTACAGAGACAGAGATGGCATCATAATTACTATATTATTAATGATCAAGACCATGAATGCTATTGTCGTTTCATCATGATTTCATAATTTAATGTTTAATTAAAGCAAGATGATGAATTAAGAGATTAAAAAAATTAATCCTACGTAATTCGTAGGTAAGAAGTCATGCGTGGGGCCAAGACTAGCGTAGTTCCATGCATGCTTGGACTGATTCTAAAAGCTACGCTAGTTTAGCATATATAATCTTGAATTCCATTATTTGAAGTTTGGTTTCTTAATCATGGTTAATTAGTAGCTATAAATACAATGTTAAGTAAGGTTAATTAGATTAAATAACAATGTTGTTTAATAGTTTAAGCCTTGTTTTAGTTGATCAAATAGGAAAAACGCATGCATGCTCGTGAGTTCTGACTCATGTTTCATGCCATCTTAAAACTTCAACTCAATTATAAACAAAATTATTATTAGTCTCTGCTTGAGCACATATTGACGGATGGGGATTAACCTTCATATTACAAATAATATTTAGTACGATTTTTCAAGTGAACCATGAATTCATGTTATGTATACTTTATTTTTCAATTTATATATATCATAATAGCCAATACATGATAAATATGTTTATGAAATTAATATTTATAGGGCGAACTTGCATTCGTCTTGGATAATATATGTGATCATTCACATGTTAAAAGCTAAAAAATAATAATAAGTAAATCAAACCAAGTCAATATGTGATATATATAAATATATATTAAGACATACATGTTAACATGTAGTGCTGGCTCAATCATATTTGGGACCTTAGACGAAATTATAAAATGGATTTTTTTATATTTGATATAAAAATAATTAAAATTTTATTATTGATTTTAAATTTAATATTTAATAATTTTATCATCCATTGATTTTGTTGGTGCTGTTTGGTCTAAGTATTAAAATTCATTAATATATGTTTATTACTTTTGATAAATTTATCAAAAATTAGGACTTAAGAATTTTCAATTTTTTTCTTAAGTTTTTCGTATATACATTCTTATTTTCTTATAGACATACCTAAAATTAAAAAGCAATTAACTTCACATTGATATGGAATGAATAAAAAATAAATAAAAGAATATCACTAAAAAAATTTAAAGAATGGAGTTGTAGAACTTGAAAATATATTTAAAAAAAAAACTTGATTACAAAAGTTTTTGGTGAAAACAAATGTTTTGTAATTATTGTTGGGACCAAAAATATCAGGCCTAAAAGAACTTGCCTAACTTGTTAAATTTGGAAATATGGAGCCTTGATGTAACAAAATTGACTTTTAGGGTTTTATTGAATTTGGAGATATGGAACCTTATTACGTATGTAAATTGACATGTGAGGCTTCAATATAACTAAATTGCCTTTTTAGGGCCTTATTGAATTTGGAGATATGGAGCTTTATTATATGAATAAATTACATATGGGGCCTTAACGTAACTAAACTGACTTTTGGGATCTTACGTATTTAAAGATATGGAGCGTTAGTAAGTAAATTAAAATATGGGGCTTCGTTAAAATTGGAGGCCCTAAGTGACTGCCTCAGTTGCCACTTGCCAAAATGGTTGAGCCAGCCCTGCATACATGGTTTTATCAATTTCAAAATGTTTTAATCCTTGATACTTGTTTCAATTTATCTTTACTACTGAGTTTTCATCTTTGATTTGATATTGAAATTAATTTGTGCGTATTCAACAAATAGACAAAGCAAATTGTATCCACAGATGGATGCAACTGGAGCTTGATGTATGCAGTAAAGCCCAATACTAAAAAAATTAGTGTGGTTTAAATTAAATTATAAGTTTTGATGTTGTTAACGTGGCTTGTTTAGATTTGTAGACGAGTTTGTATTTTATGGATCCCAAAAAAATGGATGGGTTAATTGTAAAGCGATCCAAATTAGTTGTGGTGTTCTAAAAATGTACGACGTATTGAAAAATTTAAATATTATAACCACATTGACTGGTGGATGGACTAATAAACGTTTATTTTGTTTAACAATCAATCTCTTACATTTGATATTTTGATACATGCAAATTATTTGAGGTTCAATGTACGTCAATCTGTTGATATTTAGCATTGGATATAAAAATAATCTCGTGGGATTGCGGTAATTATGATATTTTAAATCTTTTTAATTTGGAATATCACGACCCCTTTCTTATGCTATTCCCTTATTTCTCTTCCGCTGCTTTTATTTTCCATGTCCCCCAAACAAACTTTGTACATATGGTGCAAGATGATTAATAATTCATGACTTTTTGAATTAACAAAGCGAAACCATTCCATTCCTTACCGATTTAATTCATTTTTGTGAGTACAAACCAACAAAAAGACATAGAGCACCAAGAGGTTTGATCATGTAACAATTGGAAGAGAAACATCCATAGAGACATAAAACAAAAATATAAAGATGAAAATATTACAGTGTCAAATATTTGATGGGGTATAAAAAGAAATTAAATAAACCATCTTCTTTAACTATTTATATTTGTTTACAATTTCATCCTCTTGAAACGAAGAGATGTGGGCTATTCAATTTATGGATGGATGCAAACAGCATCACTCAAAATATATAATTTGTTTTTGTACTTCAATTAAGATATTTTTACATCTATAACCTAAGTTTACAATCAATTCTCTAAGAGTTGTCAAAATCTTACGAGATATATAATTATTATGTTTATGTTTTTTTTTATTTTTTTTATTAAATTTTTGTCAATTTAAGTTATAAAAAGTTAGATTGTATAATTTAGTTGTAAGTATAATATAGCTCTTATTAATATTCTCGTTTTTTATGTTTGACCCCTTTTTAATAATTAAACTTTTTGGTACCACTTAATTTTTATATTTCATATTGGCACCTTTAACTATTAAATTTTGCTCTACTCTTATGATTTAGCCATGTGTGGACTTAATTCTAACTAGTGTGTATTTGTTTGATTTCTTAGGTTCAGTATGGGCTCACCTGAAGAAGGATTCATATTAGGTTCTGGGTTTTGGGGCAATATGAAATATGAATTCAATTTAAAATCTAAAATCAATCTAAAATTTGGAAACTGACATGAAATTAACATAAAGTCCGAAATCTGAAATTAATATGAAATTTGAAATCAATTTGAAATCTGAATTCAATAAGAAATCTATAGAATCTAAAGTCAAACTTTATCGTTTCAGAAGACATGAGATAAGTCAAAAAATTTTTATATGAAATTTGCTGGTGAGAAGACTAACGAATCAATCCCATCAAAGCTTCACTTTCATGTGGTTCAAACTTCAAGGAAAAAGAATTATGATCTCATCTGAGCACACGCTTTTCGCCGGAAACGATCAATTAGCTAATTAGCTTGAGGATTTGTGGATGACATTGACATTAATAAATAATACAACAACAATTTCAAACTAAAATATTTCTGTAGCTGCAGGGAACAATTTTTTCCATCTTGTTGTCGGACAATCCGTTTACTGCAAAGTTAAAAACATGTTAAGAAATGTTAGGGACAATTGTTTGCAGTTAAATGGTGAGAGTAATATCAATTTATTCTTTAAGTAATATAAATATATTCTTTTTTTCTACTAATTTTTTAAAGAATAGAGATATTTCTAAAACACTTTTTTATGTATTTTTGCACGATTTTTTAAGTACTTTATAAAATCTCTATATGGTGAACCCTAATCACATAGTTACTTTTTAATAGTTTTTTTTCCTGATATTTAGAAACCGGATCATTTGATATATAATATTTTTCAAATGATCCGGTTTCTTTTTTTCCTTTTAAACAATTGCTTAAAAAGTGAAATTTAGAAAATAATAATCACTTTCACAACTCATGGCCTAAGAAAATTTATTTGGTACAAAACTTCTGAGGCATGTGAAAATATATTATTTAATTTGATGGGGTATCACAAGAAAATAAGGCATCTTCCTTTACTATTTATTTTTATTTACAATTTCATCTTCTTGGAACTAAGAGATATGGGCTATTCAATTTAAGGATGATTGCAAATAGCATCACTCAAAATATATTATTTGTTTTTGTACTTTAATTAGGATATTTTTACATCTATAACCTAAGTCTACAATCAATTCTCTAAGAGTTGTCAAAATCTTACGCGAGATATAATTATCATGTTTATTTTTATTTTTATTAAATGTTTGTCGATTTAAGTTATAAGAAGTTGAATTATAGAATTTGATTGCAGGTAATATTGCTCTTATTAATATTCTTGTTTTTTTATGTTTGACCCCTTTTTTAATAATTAAACTTTTTGGTACCACTTAATTTTTATATCTCATATTGGCACCTTTAACTATTAAATTCTGCTCTACTCTAATGATTTAGCCATGTATCGACTTAATCCTAACTAGTGTGTACTTGTTTGATTTCTTAGGTTCATTATGGGCTCAACTGAAGAAGGATTCATATTATGTTCTGGGTGCATGTTGGAGCAATATGAAATCTGAATTCAATTTAAAATCTAAAATCAATCTAAAATTTGGAAACTGACATGAAATTAACATAAAGTACGAAATCTGAAATTAATATGAAATTTGAAATCAATTTGAAATCTGAATTCAATAGGAAATCTAAAGTCAAACTTTATCGTTTCAGAAGACATGAGAAAGGTCAAAATTTTTTATATGAAATTTGCTGGTGGGAAGACTAACGAATCAATCCCATCAAAGCTTCACTTTCATGAGGTTCAAACTTCAAAGAAAAAGAATTATGATCTCGTCTGAGCACACACTTTTCGCCGGAAACGATCGGGTCTCACTACAGTGCAGCCAGCGTACGCATACGCAGCTGCTTTTACAACTTTTAGGAGCGTTAAAAAGTTGTGTTTACAACTTTTTTCACAACCCTCCCTTAAAAGTCCAGCTGCTGTACCCGTACATCAGCTGGACTCTAGCTATTTCCGAAACCATCAATCAGCTAATTAGCTTGAGGATTTGTGGGTGACATTGACATTAATAAATAATACAACAACAATTTCAAACTAAAATACTCCTGTAGCTACAGGGAACAATTTTTTCCATCTTGTTGTCGGACAATCCTTTTACTGCAAAGTTAAAAACATGTTAAGAAATGTTAGGGACAATTGTTTGCAGTTAACTGGTGAGAGTAATATCAATTTATTCTTTAAGTAATATAAATATATTCATTTTTTCTTCTATTTTTTTAAAGAATAGAGATATTTCTAAAATACTTTTTTATGTATATTTGCACGATTTTTTAAGTGCTTTATAAAATCTCTGTATAGTGAACCTTAATCACATAATTACTTTTAAATAGTTTTTTTTTTTTTTTTTTTTTGCTATTTAAAACATAACCCAAATCAAAGGGTTTCGCCGCTGGGGCACGCCACAATTATCCAAAAAAATTTTACTCAAATTGATTATTTTCTAAAAAATTTAGATATAACGATCATGTTTAACAAAATGATAGTTTGAAAAGAGTTTTTTCTTTTTTTTCTTCTTTGGGCTGAGTGTTAGTGATGGACAGACTGACAAGGTATCGAATACCAAGATCAATAGATTGATAGGTATTAAACAAACATCAATATATTGATTGTTACTATCATAATGATAATGATGATGATGATGATGATGATATATAAATAAATAAATATACAAAAGGTGAATACCTCTCATGAGGTTATGATATTGGACAAGTATTCAATAAACATCAATATGTTGATTGTTGGCATCCAAAAACACAAAAACTATGTCGATCTGTCGTATAAGATTATGAAGTCTAAATTTCATCATTGGATAACCTTTTAACTTATCTTTTTAAAAAAAAAAAAACTATTTATCTTTCTTTACATTCTTCCTACCTATCTTTTCTTTAGAAACGAAGCAAACGGGGAATACTAGTAAGAAATTGTTTGCACTGGGTTGTGGCTAGTAGCTTTTCTTTCTCAAAGTTATGAGCCCAAATCTTATAAGTGACTAAACAACAATAATTTTTAATTAATTTTAAAAGGGATTTTGAACTTGCGATTATTAAGTTATTATGACTTTGATACCATATTAAGTTTGCCACTTTCCTATAAACTTTTGTGGTTGTAGAGTTAACATTAATACTTTAAGCCTTATGATACCTCCTCAACATTCTCTTTTTTCTAACTGCTTCAAGGTGTAGCTGTCTTTAACCAAAGCAGAAGGAAACGAATTTTGGAATTGCTTGGAGACAGCTGCATGCATATATATACTTAAACCAGTTTCAAAGGAAGGTTTCACTTTGCCAGTTAAATTAAAATATTCCTCGCCTCCGGCCATCCGCTATAAAAATTACTCAAAAGGAAATCAAAGCATTTTCAGAAAACAACACTAAATAACTCGATTTCTCATCTTTTGCCTACCAATGAGATCACCATCTTCAATATGGCCGCTGCAACTGTCTCCGCAGTGCTGCAGCAATTGGCTTCAATCACCGTTCCAGAAATAAAAAATTAGGTGAGCCGAGTGGTCGGTGCCACCAATGCTGTTGAAAAACTGTCAAGCACTTTCCAAAGCATCCAAGCCGTGCTCGCGGATGCAGAGGAAAGGCAAGTGAAGGACGAAGCTGTCAGAATTTGGCTACACAAGCTCAAAGAAGTCGCATATGACATGGACAACGTGTTGGATGAGTGGAACACTTCGATTCTGACTGAGACCGCTAAAAAAAAAGCTTCCTCTCTTATTAAGGTTTATTCCTTTCTCTCCCCTGTCTTTCATATCAGAAAAGTTCATCTTCGTCATGAAATTGCTATCAAGATAACGGATGTAAACGAACGGCTACATTTTATTGCCGAGGAAAAAGATAGATACAGTTTTAACGTGGTTAGTGTTGAGAACTCAAGTTTGGTTACAAGCATCTTTTTTTTTTTTTTTTTTTTTTTTGGTGCGTGTGTGTGTGTGGCTCTGAGGTGAGCAGATTGGTTTCTTAATACAGAGTCTTTATGCATAATGTAGGGTAAGTGGACAAAATCTTTGGTCGAATACTCCTTATTTATTAGAAGGGGCAAGGCAAGTACATTAACATCCGTTAAACAGTGTCATGTATGGGCTTATTTGCCGCTTTACAGATATATAATCCTTCCCTAAGGTTATGTGGTGGCTAATGACTATATGACCTGACCTCAGTACTCTTGGCAGTACTAACTCATTTTCCTTTTCCGAAAGGTTGTGCTTGCTGATTTTATCCTTGAAGAGTGTACAGAGTGACGTGATCATCAATGCGGCTATAGAGATTTTTGACAGCTTTCTAGCTGATGGACCAAAATATTTAGTATTAATCAAAAGATCAATGTCCTCCAGTGGGCAACTGTGAGTTTGAGTGTCTCATTCGGTTCTGTCATAAGCTATGCCTTGATTAATAATATTTTCAACAAACTGCATTTCCCTTTTCTTATTTGTCTGCATAAAGCTTCCTTGTGCTAATTGTAGACTGAATATCCATTTTCAATAGGAAGCAAATTATAATGCGTGGGTGAATTGATATTTGGAGACTTTAGAATCAATCTTCAAGAGGAAATCAAAGTATAATGCCTGGATGAATTGTTATCTAAGGCAAGCAACAAGTAAAATATAATCCAGCTAAATGGCAATCAAAGTTCTGACAGTTCTGAAAATCATACTCGGTACTTGTCAAGTTTAACCACCACAGAGTGTATTGTATTCCAGAAGCATGTACATTCTTGTCCACTTGGCTGGTGTTTTGTTGCACGAAGATGGGGATAAACAAAAGAATGTGACCATCAAGAGGAGAACACAAGCATTTTCAGATCCCTTGATTGTTAGTGTCCTGTCCCAAAACAAGAGGTGCTGGAAACTGCGGGTGAGATTACTAATGCCTACTTTTGATAACATTCATACTTGGTCATCTTCGTCTGCTGTCGTTGAAAGTATGTATATATATATTATCTTATGCTTATTCATTATGTTATGATTTGCAGTATTGACTATGAATAGAACACATTCTAAACAAGTCCAACAAATATTATAGCAACATTGTTGACGGATGGCTCAATCATTGACATAACAAGGAAAGCTCAAAATGTCATTTGTTGTAGTTAACATTAGTTTTATATTTCAATACGCTCCCTCATGTACAAGGTCTCACTTTTATTATCTTTTTTTTTGCAAGTGGACTGGGCGTCACAAATCTCTTTTAGGTTTTTTTATGTGAGGCAATTTTTTTTAATTTGCTATTTTTTTTTTTTGCAAGTGGACCGGGCCTCACAAACCTCTTTTGAGTTTTTTTATGAGACAATTTTTTTTTTTTAATTTAAAGTGAAGGGATTTGGAACTTTATACCGTTAGGTAAAAGGGCTCTGATACCATATTAGGTTTGTCACTTTATTTAAAGGCTTAAATTTGTAAGTGTGGGCTCAACATTGGTTTTATATTTTAATATTGCAAAGGTCTAAATTGGAGGACCATTTACTTTTTCAATGAGATCAGTGGCAACTAATGAGTGTAATTTGGTTTTTATGCCATGAGGTTGCATTTATGAACTGACCATCTAGATTTTTTTTTTTAAAAATGTTTGTACTCTTCTTCTTAAGGTATCAAAACTTGTGTTAGGTATTAAAACTTGTTTTATATCTTAGAATGACGTACATTTCTATAAATATAACCACTTTTAAGAGCTTCTATTAGTGCTGAAAGCACAAGGATAATTTTTCTGGTATTATCTGTTTAGTAGAAATGCCAAGTCTAATAATGAAGATTTGGTTAAAGAGTAGTTATCTCTAATTAAATGAGTATGCTTCTATTTTATGGTTTAATGCAGGGAGTTCTAAGTATATTTTTTTGTTCTCTCAGCTTTTATCCCATTTCGATGCTGGTATAATATTCTTCAGAATACCTCGTGTAATGAACTCGAGTTTAACTTTTGTTTGACATTAAAATGATCAAATTGGCTTAGAAAGCATACTCTTTTCTTGTAGGCAGGTAAATAGACAAAATCTTGGTCGGACTAATCCTAAATCATTCAAGGGGCACGGCAGGAATTCATAAAAATTGTTGAAATTAACAAAATACGAAGATCAGGTAAGTCCTTCACACGATGACCTTATTACTACTTTTCACTTCCAAATATTTTTTCTGAGAGAGTTTAGAAGCTAATTAGTTGTATTCATGATTTTTCAATATCCTCCCAACTTTTTTTCCTCTAATGGGCTAAATTGACTAGTACTACGTAAAGAATCAATGCCAATTGCAGGTGTTTAGCAGTGAATTAGACAAGTTGCGTTGACTTTGAGTATGTCATTTTAATTTTCTGTCATTTGGTGAATTGTGATTGGTAGTTCTTTGACAAGCTCTGTTTC
The DNA here is from genome assembly GCA_013180625.2 of Boswellia sacra. Lineage (NCBI taxonomy): Eukaryota > Viridiplantae > Streptophyta > Magnoliopsida > Sapindales > Burseraceae > Boswellia > Boswellia sacra. The sequence goes on from SNVD02012118.1 coordinate 107,992, forward strand.
TTTGTCTTTCCCTTTTTCTGTTTTTGTCCGCATGCAGGAAGATTTATTTGGTGATGGTAGAACAGACATCGAATTTCAAAGGGAAGCAAAGCTGTCATGCCACAATGCAATTTTAAGAAATGTCTGTGACAAGTTAAATATATAATCCAGTTAACTAGTGATCGGTAATATGAGATTTTCTTTATTTCTTCTGCATGTTCTGATACTGTATTTGGTAATTGTCAGGTTTGAATATCACAGAAGGGGCATTACATTTCAGAGGCATGTAAATTCTGGATTGCTTGGCTGGTGTTATGTGCATGACGAAATGGAAATATGAGGGTATGGCCACTAAGATAAGAAAGAATGATTTTGCACCGCTCTTTTCGTTTTTGGATCGTTTGACTATTAGAGTCCCTATACTGTAAAAGATAATTATTCTAGAAGAGGCCAGTTGAACTGCCTTTTTTTTTTTTTTCCTCTTCTTCTTCAAGTCCTTTAAAATATATATATATATAGATATAGATATATATATATATATATTTTCCATAATGGACTAATTGTCATGATTAAGGAATAATTTTTCAATATCTTTCGTTGATATTTGATTCTGAAGGCACATTTCTGAGCAACTAGAGAAAAGAGGAAGATATTGTAGCTACTTTTTTCCCTTTGTTGGCATTAACAGTCTTAGTTCTGAACTTCTGGCTTGGTTTTCTGCTTTTAACATAGAGGTAAAAAGCCATTTTCTATTATTTACATGATTTGTTAAATTCAATCTAGTTAACCATTAAGAATATAGAATATGCTAGATAAAAGAGTCCTGTTCTCTGTTAATTTTGATCTTACTGTTTCTGGGGAGATCAATGTTGTGTTACTGAAAATTTTATGCAATTTTCGACCACACACAATGCTCTATTCAGGAAATACAGATGTCAAGCAATTCTAGGATCTTGCAAAGATGCACGATGTAAAGCAATTAGGATCTTGCAAAGATGCACTATCTGATAAGAAGAATTCCAACATAATGGTACTGGAATGTTTATGCGACATGCTTTTTTATTTTCTTATGAATATTTTGCAAATTTAAGTAAACAAGGAAAGCCTAAGTTCGTGGAGAACACGTGCAGGCAATCACTGGAAACATTCATGTGTATTTTTGGCCATTTGGCAAAGATCTTATATGCCATCAGGTCTCATTTTCTGAAATGATCATCTTACTTTTTAAAGTTTGTAATCCTCTTCTAGAAGTGTCAAATAATGTGTTGTATTTTGAAGTGACAGACATTTTATGTATATATAACCACTTTAAGAGCTTCTATTATTGCGAGAAAACATGGATAATTTTTCTGGTATTATTTGTTAGCAGAAATGCCATGTCCAATAATGAAGTTTTGCTTGGAGACTTTTTTTGTCTAATAAAAGAATTACTTTACAAGTTTGTACAAGTTGAGTGATCCGCTGTACATAGTTTGTCACTTGCAAGAACTATGTTGTCAAGGTTTAATTTTGATTCGATCTTCTCCTAAACTTGTAATCTCTTCAAAAGCCAAAGGAAGATATGATAGTTTGTTTTTCTTTCCAAGGTGTATATCTTAATTTCTAGGAATTGTTTTCCAAGGTATAAAGGCACCCCCTTCACAGACAGTCTATTTACTCCAAAGCTAAAACAAATTTTGTTAAGGTTAGGGACAAGTGTATGTCATCACTTAACTGGTGAGTGTAAATTGGCTGGACCGGGTTGTGGCCCACAGCTCTTCTTTGTCCAATCATTGGCCCATGACTAAATCTATGTGTTATCTCGTTGAAGCATAATTTGGCCCTCCTCTTTGGTTGAACATCAAAATTCTTTTCTTCCTGTCGCAAGGTATAGGTGTCTGTAACAGGAGAAAGACTTTCTTGTAGGGGATGTACTATGTGATTAGATTGATGTAGTGTATCGATTCAATAAGAAGTTAGAAAAATGAAAGACAAGGACTGTAAAATCTACTATTTATCTCACTTTACTAACTTTTCATTGAACGGATGCACCACATCAGTCCAATCACATGGTGTATCCGTTGTAGAAAAGATTTTCTCCTCTAACAGTCTATAAAATTCTTTTCTTTCTATCACAAGGTATCGGTGTCTCTAACAACCGATTTCAAAGTGAGGTCTCGTGAGAGAATCTGTCCAACGTAAAAAAAATAAGAGATAAAAACTAAAAAAGTTATTATTTATGTTGATGCACGATTTTCGGACGGCCGGGACGCGGGTCGGGAAGCGGGTCGGAGCTCGGGTGGTACGTCGGGTCCAGTCCTGCGAGCAAAGAAAAACAATCAGGGGTGCCGGCGGTGACCCTCCGACGCTCAAATCAGTGTTCGGCACTCCGGAATTTTCTGGGAGAATTTCCTAGAGAGAGAAGCTCTCAAAAGTGAAGGAAATCTAGAGAGAGAGTAAGTTCAGAAAAGTGTGCATACCTTGAGCAATAATTCGGAGGGTTTATATAGGAGCCGGGATGGGCCATTGTGGGACCCAGATGATGGGTCCAGATGATAGCTACAGTAATGGGCTTACTGTATTAGAAATAATTAGGCCCAGATGATGGGCTTCAGTAATGGGCTTACTGAATTAGAAATAATTGAGGCCCGATATTATTATGGGCATAACAATTTATATTATTTTTTCTCTCTTATTGGCTGACTGTATCACTCAGTGCAATTATATGGTATAGCTAAAATAGGACATACTTTGTCAAATTTTATTTTCCCAATTAAACTAAAATTTCTTGTCTCCATCCATCCACTATAAAACCTACTCAAAAGAAATAATTCACAGAACAACAAAACTCAAAATTCACATTTAAATTCAATTTCAAGTCTGGTTGGCATTTCGTTAAGTAAAAACCAAGAACTTACTTAAAAATTGAATATGACGGATTGTCTTGCAATGGATTAGGATATGTCTCCACCACATCAAAAAAATGAACAAATAAATTAATTTATTTAAAAAAAAAACTATTAGGCTCAAAAAGTACTTTCTCATATTTTGGCGTTACAATAAAGTGCATTCAAACAGAGCCTTACACTTCCGCGTTTACTAAGACACGTGTTTAAAAAGCACAAGCCTTAATGGACACTTATACAAAATTCTTAAATAATCCAAAATTTCACTTTCCTATTACAACATTATTACCTCAAAATAACTATTAATTACTAATTTATCAAAATTTAAAATATAAAATAATTTTTTTTTTTACGAAATTTTAACTTCGACTTCTACCAAGTTCTTCTCCTACTTTCCTTATGTTTCTCCAATTTTCCTTCATTTTTCTCACCAACCAAACAGACCTCAACGAGACATGCACTAAACAGAGAGAATCTAGGAACAGAGAGCAGAAGTTACTGGAAGATCAAGAATACAATCCGACAAATGCGGAACATCATCCAGAACATAACCCGCGTCACCAGTAACGATTTTTCGTTCAGAATTCTCGGAGACCGCGGCTGCCATGCCGTCGTTGAAAATTCTAGAACGTGAAGTAAAAGTCGGAGACAAGTTGACGAAGGAACGTCGATGATTGGCGGTTGCAGAGTAAGCGTAGGTAGGGTCGAAGCAGCGGAATTTTGGATTGGAGAGAGAAGCAGAGCTAGAAATGGTGGAGTCCATGGAGGAAGGTGGGGGTGGTGGTGAGAGCAGAGGAACCGAGGGAGCTCATAATTTTAGCCGTTGATGAGAGAGCGAGTGGACGATGAGGATCTTTTGTTGACTAGAATATGTTAATAAATTTTGAGAAATTTCTTTTTTAATTTGAGAATAAGAACAATTCTGTGAGGTTATGTTACAGCGGGAGATGCTAGAAGGTTGGCAGATGCACGAAGAAGAAGAGAGAAGGTTCGTTTGGCGGTTGGGGACTCAATCGGAAATCCAAATCTTAGACAGGGGTAGTTTCGTCTTTTAACGGTGATGTTATATGCATACATAAGTTATCATATGATTCGTTGTGCTTATTCATGATGTGATGATTTTATATAAGATGACTTATCAGATGTTATTTAATTAAGTGAATAATGATAGTTTAGGGAAAGAGGTATAGCGTCACAATTATTAGATTATGAATGATCAAGACCATGCAAGCCTGAGTGGTTTCATCATTAAATATTTAATTAAAGAGAGAGAGGATGAATTAAGAGATTAAAAAAATTAATTCTACATTATTCATCGATAAGAAGTCATGCGTGATGAGAAGACAAGTGTAGTTCCATGCATGCTTGGATTGATTATAAAAGCTACGCTAGTTTAGTATAGTCTTGAATTCCATTATTTAAACTTTGATTTCTTAATCATGGTTAATTAGTAACTATTAATACAATGTTAATTAATACTAATTTGATTATTTAACAATGTTGCTTCATAGTTTAAGTCTTATTTTAGTTGATCAAATAGGAAAAACGCATGCATGCTCGTGAGTTTCTGACTCATGTTTCATGCTATCTTAAAACTTCAATTGGATTAAAAACAAAATTAATGTTAGTCTCTGCTTAGGCACATATTGATGGAAGGGGATTGACCTTCTAATGTATTTTTTAGTTAAGCTAGTCATCTGCTAATTATTTATCAAATTTTTAATGTAAGTAAAAAAAAAAAAGTCTAGAATAGAAAAGTGAAAATACATCTTCATATTATTATGTAATACAATGTTAAAGTTAATCATGAATTCATGTCATGTATACTTTTATTTTTAAATTTGTATATCACAATAGCCAAATGTAATACATGATAAATATGTTTTTGAAAATTAATATTTATATGGCAAACTTGTATTCATATTGGATAATACATGTGATCATTCGCAGGTTAAAAGATAACTAAAGAAACAAAAATAATAATAAGCAAACCAAACCAAGCCAACATGTCATATATATAAACATTTATTAATATATATGCATGAATTTATCAATTTCAAAAATTTTTAGTCTTTGGTACTTGTTTCAATTCATTTTTATTTCTAAGTTTTCTTCTTTGATTTGATGTTGAAATTAATTTGTGTCCCCAAATATACAAAGCAAATTGTATCCACAAGAGATAGAGATGTAACTGGAGCTTGATCGACGCAGTAAAGCCCAATACTATGAATGTTGGTATGGTTTAAGTTGAATGAGTTTTGATATAAGTAAACATGGCTCGGTTAGATTTGTATATGGGTTTGTGTTTTATGGATCATGAGACAATGGTATGATATATGAAAAAAAAAAAAAAAAGCTTAGATTGTGTACCTAGAAAAATGGATGAGTTAATTGTAAAAATTACCCAAATTAGATATGGTGCTTGAAATACGAATGAGGTATTGAAAAATTCAAATGTTATTATCAAATTTAAAGCATGTTTGCTTAGGCTTTTTTACTGGTCAGAATAGATTTTTTAATTTTAAAAGCTCTTTTAAAATATTAGTCTGAATGTGTTCAAACTATGTTTGTTAATTTTCTGGTTTAAATATCACAGAGACAGCACTGGATTCTAGATTTCTTGGACGATTTTATGTTGCAAAAAGAAAATGGAAAAGATAAGACTATGACCACAATATAATAGAATATGATTTTTGCTCCACTTTTGCATTTTCGGATGGCCAACTATTATAGTTCATATTCTAAATTAAGCAATTTTACCAGAGGAGGCCAGGTCAGCTGAATAATTTTTTTTTCCCCTTCTTCCTTGAAAATAAATTTTTTTTTCCAAATTGAACCACTATACATAAAAGTTTTCATGCCATAAATTTTTTCACTTGCCATAAAATCACTAGTTGCTAGACCTAGAGCTAACTATTCTTTGGCAGTAATAGCGTGATAGTGAAGTCAAGTTTGGCTACATACGTGTTCTTTTACGGGAATGAACAAATCAATATGTTAACTCAAAAGTTAATATTTACAATGCAGGGAAAATGGACAAAAGCTTTTGTTGGAATGCTGCCTCGATCATTAGAAGTGGAAAGGCAAGCACACCATAAGATTTGTTAAGACTGTCAGATATAGTGTATGATATCTTTTTACTTTTTCCCTGCCTTTTGAGATACATAATCCTCCCTGAGTGTATGTGGTAGCTAATGACTATATGTCCTGGCCTCAATACTCTGGGCAGTACACACCCAATCAGTATAATGTTTCCATATACAAATTTTTTCAATGAAGGATGCATAACGTCGAGTGATCAATGCATCAACCAAGATTGTTGACAGCATTCTTGCCAAATTTGGTATTACTCAAAAGATCAATGTCCTGTGACGGGGCAAGTGTGATTTTGAGTATCTCATTCTATTTACTGTCATAAGGTATACCTTGATTAATGTTATCTTCGAGAAACTACATTTCTGTTTTGTTCTTTGATTTATAGAGTATATATGATTTTGAAGACGCAAACTATAATGTCGCGATGTATTTTTATCTAGGGTAAGCAACAACTGAATTCGAGTTAGCTGGAAATCAGAGTTAGTTCTGAATATTCTGAAAATCATATTCAGTTCTTTTTGGGTTTAACCGCAACATAGAATGTATTGGATTCCCGAAGCATGTAAATTCTCTTCCACTTGGTTGATGCTTGTTGCATGAAGGTGGGCAAAAACAAAAGATTTTGACCTTGAAGAGGAGAAGAGCATTTTGTGATCCCTTGCTTATTAGTGTCCTGATCTAAAATAAAGGTGCTAGAAGGGGCAGGTGAGATGACTGACTACTTTTCACTGGGGATAAGCTAATATTCAGGTTTAAATATAACGGAGAGAGCATTGCATTTCGGAGGCATGGGAAATTCTGGATTGCTTGGCTGGTGTTAACTTGCATGAAGAAAATGAAAACATAAGGGATGACCATTAAGAGAAGACAAGATTTGTTTGTTGTAATTGCATTTTTGGCCTCCTTACTAGTAAAGCCCATCTGAAAACATGAAAATAGGTAATCTTGCTAGAAGAAGCCAGGTGAACTGACTACTTTTTTGTTTCTTCTTCAATTCTTTGAAAATAAATGTTTTGCGTGATGGATTAAAATGTCTAGTGTTACTCAAAAACAATTGTCTTCATGATGGGGCAACTTAGACTTCGATTATCTCAGCATTTAATTGCTTTTGTAAGGTATAACTTGATTAATATAAATGTTTTGCGTGATGGATGAAATTGTTTAGTGTTACTCAAAAGTGAATGTCTCCATGATGGGGCAACTTAGATTTTTGAGTATCTTGTCATTTAATTCGAGTATCTCATCATTTAATTGCTTTTGTAAGGTGTACCATGATTAATATACTCTTTGTAGTTAGCTTCGTTGTGCCAATTGTAGACCATCAGTTTTCAAGAGGAACTGAGGAAGCAAACCATCATGCCTGAATGAATTATTTTCTAATGTAGGCGACAAGTAAAATATTACTTAGCTCCGAAAATTAATATGCGGTACTCGTCAGGTTTGACTACCACAGAGAGTGTATTCGATTCCGGGGATATGTAAATTCTTGCTGGTGTCCTGTTGGATGAAGATGGCAAAAACAAAAGAATGTAACCATCTTGGGGAGAAGATGAACATTTTCAGATCCCTTGATTTTTAGTGTCCCAATCGAAAAGAATAGTACTAGGAGTGGTGCCAAGCTGAGGTGACCAACTTTTCTTCCTCCACGGATAGGGTATTTTCCCAGAATTTCAGTTAACCGTTGTCCAAATTAATCTTAGTAATAAAAGATTAGCAAAATTTCCCTATTTTCAATAACATTCTTACTTGGTAATAAGTCGGTGTGCTGTTGTAGAAAACGTTGAAGAAATTATGTGTAAATATGTTCTAATGCTTATTCATTCTGTTATGCTTTGCAGAGTTGACTGTGTGTGATGGATCACATTCTATGCAAGTCCAGCATATGTTATAACAACATTGTTGATGGATGTCTGCTGCCTCAATTGCTGACATAATGGCCTCAAGTTGATTTTCTGTATATATACTTCTACTCACTGGCAGGAACTTGTTTGTTGTCAAGGTTTAAATTTTAAATGAGCTCCTTCTAAACTTATCTTTTCTTAGGAGAGGATGTAACAGTTTGTGGTTTCTTTCCAAGGTACATTTGGAAGCATTGCTATTCCAGTAACTAACTTCGTCTATGAAGTGTTTTGAACTTCAGAATAGTAAGGAAGCATCTACTAGGATTTGCAACTGGCATTTGACAACTCAAGACTCATACCACAAGGACATTTATTTTAAAAACTATCAATTAAGATGATTATGATAGATAAGTTAGGCATTTAAATGCATACTTGAAAGAAAATGGGGTAAATAGTTGGGACAATGCAAAATATAACCAAGTTGAGGACATAGTTTTGAGTTTTTAACCATTTTTTCAAGCAAATCAATACCCCCCTTTTTTTTGGTTTTTTGGAACTTGTTAAGTTGTCAAGTAGAGATTGTCCAATAGATCGACATCTTATTCAATACTTATCAAGAATTGTTATTTTGTTAGACAACTAAAAAATTTTAAGTAAGTAATTGTTGAGTAATGAGTAATCTATTAGACGGTTTAACAATTTGCTTAAGTTATATTAAAAAAACAATTAAAAAATTGTTTAGAACTCAAATCCTCTCTCTCAACCTGTTTTTCCTCTTTTTAAATTTTTCCTCAATAGTTTTATTTGTTTGAGTAGTAGCTATTAGTTCATATAAATTAGGGGTGGTAATTTGTGTCATTCGTGTCGACCCATTTAATTATTCGTGTCAAGACATAAAATACGGATCTAACACAATTATTAAACGTGTTATCCACGTGTTATAATCGTGTCATATTCAATTTACATATTTTTCTTAATTATTTAACCTAGTTATACATAATATATTATATTCTATATATTTATATTAATTAAAATTATTTTTAGAATATAAACCATTGTTCGTATAAAATATTGTTAAAATCATCACAATTTATAATTTTGTAAATTAATTTACTTTAAAATACAAAATTTTCAGTTTTATAATATATATATGTTGTAAGTAGGTAACAATTTATATCATTAAATGAGCTTACATGTTAAGTATAGACAAAATATGTTTAACTATTCGTGTCATTAAACGGGCTAGTGTGTTGAACACCTTTAACACGAATCCGAACTATTTATTAATCGTGTATCATATTTGTGTCGTAATTATATCGTGTTCGCTTGTCATTACCCATATTGCCACCCCTAAATTACAAATAGCAGCGTCACAAAAAATTCATTCGTTTAAAACGACAGGTGGCTCCTTAACTTTCCATCTAACCTACCTACCATTCACTAGAATTATAACTAACTACATGTCTCTCCTTTGTTTTATAGACAAACGACATGTAAGTTGTTAAAAATCATCAGGGATGTTGACATGGCAAGATCACATAGAATGCCTGACTTTGACTACATGAACTTGACAGCAGAGAATCCCAACGACCTAGTCCTCAACAAAATAAAACAATTTCACTTCTTCTTCGATAGCCAGCCTCGTTCACTTCTCTCTCTTACATTAACAACAATCAAGCTTGAACAGGAATCCTGAGTAGGAACACTCTTTAGGGTTTCTGAAGAAGTGGGTGACTATGTACAGAACTGCAGCTTCAAGACTTAGGTCTCTCAAGGTCAGTACCATCTCAATCCTTAAATAAAAAGCATTTAACTTTCTATTTGTTTCCCCAGAAAATGCGGGGGCTGGAAGTAAAAGAAACATAGGTCTATGACTTTTATGAACTGGGTTTGAAGGAAATGTTTGTTTTAGGTTGACCAAAACGATGAAAAATATACAAAGTTCGAACATTTAATTTTTCCTTCATTTTTCTAGCATTTTCTCTGGAAACGGACCAACTGGGTGCTATTGACAGTTAAATATGTCGTTTTGAGATCTAATTTTTCATTTTATTTCTGGAATTTTTGTGCCATGCCTGTTTTCCGTGGTTACGTTTGATATTCATTCAATTATATATATGTGAGTGTTGTGTGTAATGCATTTGAATTTCTATTACTGATTCAATAGCGAAAGCCAATTCTGCGGATCTTGTTTTTGGTAAGACGAAAATATTTACGGCTCAAATGAAATGAAATTGGTTACTTGAATGTAAACTTACTTGTTCTATGTATAAACTCAGTACCAAAAAATTTGGCAGAAATGTACAGTTTGACATGTGTAGTCCTATTAGTTTCAAGAATGCTTATTTGTAAATACGTTCTTCATCAATAACTAGATGATACTCTTGTCTTTGGCATGTGTTACAAGCCATTTAATTTAATTTTGGTTATTAGAAATACGGTTTCAAGAAGTAGCATATATCATAAGGAAAGTACCTTTTCTTCGATTGATTCCTAAATTTTTGTCTTCATTTGTGTTACCAATATGGTCACTAAAGCGAAATGTGTCATAATATGTTTTGAATTTGTGTCCGCAGGGCCGTCTTGGTAATCATCAAGCCAGAAGGTATGCCACTTCAAGTGCAGTGGCTGTGAGCCAATCCTCAGCAGGCCTTTTTAGCTGGCTGACTGGGGAAAGGTCTAGTTCTCTTCCTCCTTTGGACACAGTACTTGAAGGTGTTTCCTTTCCTCTGTCACTACCTGATTATGTTGAACCAGGCAAAGTTAAGGTTACAACTCTTGACAATGGTGTCAGAATAGCCTCAGAAACATCAGCGGTATGTGTGGATTTTTTCCTGGGTCCTTATCATTTGTATTGTTGAACCTTTAGTTCCTATGCGGGAAGTGATTTACTAGCACCTTTGTTTCTTTGTTGTAATGAAATAATTTTTGTCTGATTAATTAGAATCCGGCGGCCTCCGTTGGGCTATATCTTGATTGCGGTTCTATCTATGAGACACCACTCTCATGTGGGGCCTCACACTTGCTGGAAAAGATGGCATTCAAGAGTACCAAAAACCGAAGTCACCTGCGCATTGTGAGGGAAGTTGAGGCAATTGGAGGTAACATATCAGCCTCAGCCTCTCGGGAGCAGATGGGATACACTTTTGATGCTCTAAAGACCTATGTTCCTCAAATGGTAGAGTTGCTTATTGATTGTGTGAGGAATCCAGTATTCCTGGATTGGGAAGTCAATGAAGAGGTAATAATTTCCTTATCATGCCACTCTTCTTCTGTTAAACTATTTGTTTAGCATAGAGAACCTATAAGGTTGTATACAATTGAATTAGTTTGGATTTTGTTGATAATGTGGTGAGAGATTCTATTTCATAAAACTTCAGAATGACAAAAACTTGCTATTACACTATGGAATGGTTATACTTATCACCCTTCCAGAGTGGTACATTAGTGAATTTGCTGCAACACTTTCTATGCCAACGTACTGAATCATTTTGGACCTCAAATTGGAAGTCAGTTAATGTTAATTTGAGAAATTGAGCAAGCAAAAAGCATAACATGCTTTTTTTACTGTAAAAATCTTTTCATGGTTGTTACATTGTTTATCATTTGATCTTCGCTTTTTATCTAAAATAAAACATATTAAAGCATAAAACTTAAATGGTTTACTTTCCCATTGGCAATGATTGGCATGATACTCTTTTCTTTTTTCCTGCTGATTTCATGTCAAGTTCCTTGATCTTGTTATACTTTCCCTCATGTTATACAGTTGTGCAAGTTGAAATTGGAGCTTGGGGAACGCCGTAACAATCCTCAAGGTCTACTGTTGGAGGCAATTCATTCTGCTGGTTATTCTGGTGCATTAGCAAATCCTCTTTTGGCTCCTGCATCAGCACTGAACAGACTGGATGGCACCATTTTGGAGGAATTTGTTGCTGTAAGATCAATGAACTTGTGAAAATAGCTTATATTGCAGACATAAATGCATATATAATGTGTGCATGCATGATCATGCAAGCACACATTATAATATCGGTAATTTGATTTGAATAGTTTTAATTTGGACTCTGTTTTGCACTCTTTATATGTCTTTATTGTGGTGAATGGTGGTTGATGTGAGAATTTCAGGAGAACTACACTGCTCCGCGTATGGTCCTGGCAGCATCTGGGATTGACCTTGATGAGCTTTTACAAGTTGCAGAGCCACTTCTTTCAGACCTACCAAAAGTACCCCGTCCTGCAGAGCCAAAATCTGTTTACATTGGAGGGGATTACCGCCAGCAAGCTGATTCAGAGGTGTGAGTTACCAGTTGCAATTACTAAATGAGTTTGCCTTGCCTCATCAAGAGGAAGGAGAAAAAATAAATAAAAAGTTTGTTTTCTTTTCAGCACTCAATTCCACATAGATTGTTTAACTCTATTGTTATTTTCAGAGTACACATATTGCTCTTGCTTTTGGAGTGCCTGGTGGCTGGCTGAAAGAGAAAGAAGCTATCACTTTGACTGTTCTGCAGGTACTGCCTCTTCTACTTTGTTTCTTAAGATATTTAATGAATTGGCAATCATTGCTACTGATATGTGCGTACTTTCAGTATTATTTCTTCATCTCCTTATCGATACTCGAGTACTCTTTAGCACAGTATGAATTTGTATAGTTCTGCAGATGCTTCTGGGAGGAGGTGGCTCATTTTCAGCAGGAGGCCCTGGGAAAGGGATGCACTCACGACTATGTAAGTTCTGCTTAAATGCTGCACTGTTCTCTTTGCTGGGCAGTTTATTTTTATCTTGTTTGTGCTTGTCAGTTACTTTGGTATGTGTACATTTGGCATGTCAAGTTTTTAAATATTTTTATTCCATGCATATTGAATGCAGATCTCAATGTGTTGAATGAGCATCAGCAGATTCAATCTTTCTCCGCATTCAACAGTATCTTCAATAGTACTGGACTGTTTGGAATCTATGCTAGCACGGTAAGGCATCTATTGCTTATATTTCCATTTTTTACTTAATCTGTGGATTAAGTAAATTCCACATCACATTTTCCAATTATTACATAATTTAGATTAGATAAATAAACTCAATTTGGTTTGCATCTGACTAATTTTGTTTTGATACTCATCGGTATTTATTGTAAAATTGAGATCCCTAGATGGGTCTTCTTGGAGGCAATGATTTGGGAAATGCTTACAATACATCTCAGTAAGGAAATGTAGAACTTGACTGTGAATACGAGGATTGATCTACGAAATGTAAAGAATACAGACTATTTTAAATGCATGTGGCACACATGCTGATATTCACGTATAATCAGTTAGTGGAAACCCGGAGTGTTAGGTTGAGTGGTCAGGCTTGTAGGTTCTTCCTGGAAGGTCTGTTATTCATTTCCTTCGGGGCACATACCTAGGCACTAGTTTTCCGCTCCTGAAGAGATTCTGCTGGTGCCTTTTAAATTGCTTTTTCATTTTCTGATACATGAATGAATTAATGTGAACTTTTTAGGTTTGTAAACAAATCTTGTCTGTCCTTTTGTTGTGGTACACTAAGCTCAAGTATGTTCACTTTATGGATTCAGGGCTCTGATTTTGTGTCAGAGGCAGTTGATATAGCAGTAGCAGAGTTAATTTCAATTGCAACACCTGGAAAAGGTTTGTTTTCTAGTTATTCCATTTTGTGTGTTTTCTTGGATGGCGTCTCAATCTCTGGCATGTCCTGCCATTAATTTCTTTATTTTTTCTGACTTCGACTCTGTGACAGTGAGCCAGGTACAGCTTAATCGTGCTAAAGAGGCCACAAAATCTGCAGTTCTTATGAATCTGGAATCTAGAGTAAGCTCTTTCTCCCTGCTGTATTATTTGGGTCATTCTCTTTGTTGTTTTTTTTTTATTTTTTTTTTGGTGAGTTATTTTTTGTGTCTGTCATGGGCTTATAATTGTTGAATGGTTGGATCTTGTAGATGATCATTTCGGAAGATATAGGGAGGCAGATTCTGACCTTTGGAGAGAGGTATGTCAAGTGTGTTTGGACCTTGTCTCTCCTCAGTGTTTATTCGCAAAGATTATCTCTTCTTTTTTCCACTTTATTTGTACCTTTAAACTGCTTTTTCATTGGTAGGAAGAGATGAATACAACATTACAAAATTCTTGTTCATGATCTTCCCGTGCAGTAAACATTGTTAATTTTGCATCCATTTAAAGGATTCGGTATTTTTTCTTAAAGCATAGTTTGCATTTCTCCAGGAAGCCTGTTGAGCAGTTCCTAAGGGCTGTAGATGCAATCACCTTGAATGACATTACTACCATTTCCCAGAAGATTATATCTTCACCTCTAACAATGGCATCTTATGGCGATGGTAATGCCTCCATTTCTGAATAGCTCTCAGATCATCTTTGATATTCCTTATTGTTAGATTGCGATAAATTTTGAATTCTTTTCTTGCAGTGATTAAAATGCCCAGCTACGAATCCGTTAGCAGCAAGTTTCATGCAAAGTGAGAGCTGCATTCCATTTCAGGCTTTGATGTTGGCCTCCATCGCTACCGAATCTCATATCAAGAACTCTTCACATTGTCAACAGCCTATTGGAATAAGAGAATCAAAAAATTTTTGTCTCAACTAATTGCTTTCTTGAAACATTTAACTCATTTTCCATTTCATGATTGTATCATGAAAAATTTTGATTTCCAAAGCTTTTGTTACTTGGAACAGAAAATCGAATACAAGATGATTTCTACACTACATGTCTCGTTCTTCCTTTTATTCATTTCTTGAGAGCCATACTCAGCACAATCATAGATTAGAATTTTGATAACTTAAGCAAAAAGGGTGAATACTCAATAGTTTAACAGCCTGACGATACTTGAATTGAGTAAGATTTTGATCTATTAAGTTGGAGCTGTTCCCTGGATCTGTAGTTATGCCACTTTCAGGGACATTTGTCCGGTGAAAAAAAAAATATTTTAAATATATTTTAGTTATATATTTTCATTTTTTTTTCAGATGTTCTAATAAATTCATGGAATATATCAATGATAAATTTGTTAAATTTTAAGAAATAAAAACGTATGATAAATGTGTACAATTCTAAGAAATAAACCATCACTAATACTAATTTTACACCTTTTAAAAAACAAACTAACCATAAATGCTTTTTGATTAAATAAATACAAATTTGTTGCGGAAAATTTAAAAAAAAATCAAAATTAGGAACTTTTTTAATGAATGATTTTTTTTTTAAATTTATATGTTATAATTTTATTTGATATTCAATATAATTTAACAGATGTATGGGATACTGTTTGAAAATATATATTAAATAGTATTGATATTTGATTGAAAGAGGGTTATGATATATAAATTTTTTGAAAAACTGTCATTTTTACAATTTTAAATTTGGAGATTAAATATATTTATATTAATTAATGGAATCTACGCGGGTGAAAAAGTTGACCATCTAAATTTACAAAGAGAGTTTAGTTGTTTCAAATAGTAGGAGTAAGTAGCCACGGCAACAGCCATGCACCGCCGCCGGCACTGCAACTGCCTTCCCCGCGCCACCATTAGTTACCGCCACTATGCGACAAAATACACAGCCAAAATCACCATTATATTGTATTAAATAAAAGAGCTTTGATTGTGTACCTAGAAAAATGCATGAGTTAATTGTAAAAATGACCCAAATTAGATACGGTGTGCTTAGGCTTTTTTACTGGTCAGAATAAATTTTTTAATTTTAAAAGCTTTTTTAAAATTTTTTTATGCACTCACGTATTGATTAAACAGCCACAATCTCTTTGTTTTAAGCGGGTAAAATTGTAAATAAAATCAAGCGGCTCAAAACCCACCCCCTAGCAGGATAACCGTGTCTTCCAAACTCCATCCATTATTTTATATAATATAACCATCAAAGTCTTCCCTAATTGAAATTGAAAAACAACTATGAAGCCATGTGTTTCATCTGGTTGTCAGACAATCCATTTATTTTACTACAATGTTAAAAATATCATGTTAAGAAATGTTAGAGACAAGTGTGAGACTAATATAAATATATTCTTTTTTTTTTTATGAATAAAGCTCTTTTTAAAATTTTTTATGTATTTTTTTCAGTACTTTGTCAAATCTATACATAGTATAAACCTTAATCACTTAATTACTTTTTAATAGTTGTCTTTCTTTTTCTCTTTTTAGAAATTTAGAACATACCTCAATAAGAGGACTTTACTAAAATTGATTATATTCTAAAAAATTTACATGTCACGATGTTCTTTGATAGGAAGACTGATAGTTTGACAAGAATTTTTTTTTACTGTTAAATGTTAGTGTTTGATAGATTCATGGATATCGAATACTAAGACTAATAGATTTACAAATATTCAATGCATATCAATTTAACAACCGTGAGTGTCCAACCAAAAAAAAAAGGTCAATCTATTGAATCGGTTAATGAAGTTTAAATTTTCATCATCTGCGATACTTTCAAAAGCATTCTATAGTTTGGTATCAATTTCTTTTTTTTTTTTCAACTATTTTCTATAATTCCCTTTTCCGTTGAATCCTGGGCTTCCAACAGAAACGAATCAATCTGGAAATACTAGTAAGAGATGGGCAACTCTTCTATTGATAAATGGGCTGGACTGGCTTCCTGCCCACATACTTTTTCTTTCTCGAATTCAAGAGCCCATGGATAAATCCACGTGTCATCTCCTTAAAAGAGTTTGCACTCTACTCGACTCTCCCGCCTGTACAATATTAATATTTTTTTTTTCTTAGTATATGTTTGTCTGTCGCGGTCTCGAATTCTTTTCTTCCCAACATGGGAATGTTGCAACCTCCTTTTCTTTCCGACTGCGTCAGGCAAGGTGTAGTTGTCTTTAACCAATGCAGAAAGAAAAGAATTTCGGAATTGCTTGGAGAAAGCTGCATGCATGTACTTAAACCAGTTTCAAAGCAAGGTTTCGCTTTCCCAATTAAACTAAAATATTTTCTCTGTCTCCGCTATAAAACTACTCAAAGGAAATGAAACCATTTCCACGAAACAAAAACACTAAATAGCTCTGAATTTCTCATCTCTTTTGCCCACCGATTACCATCTTCAATATGGCCGCTGCAATTGTCTCCGCAGTCGTGCAGCAATTGGCTTCAATCACCGTTCCAGAAATTAGAGATGAGGTGAGCCGAGTGGTGGGTGCCACTAATGCTGTAGAAAACCTCTCAACCACTTTCCGAAGCATCCAAGCCGTGCTCGCGGATGCAGAGGAAAGGCAAATGAAGGAGGAAACTGTCAGAGATTGGCTACAAAAGCTCAAAGAAGTATACGACATGGACGACGTGTTGGATGAATGGAAAACTTCAATTTTGAAAATCAGAATTGAGACAGCTGATGAAAATGCTTCTTCTCTTAAGAGGCACGTTAGTTCCTTCTTTCTCTGCCCTGTCTTTAATTTTAGACAAGTTCATTTTTGTCATAGACTTGCTCTCAAGATTAAGAATGTGAATGAACGACCAGATTTGATTGCCAAAGAAAAAGATAGATACAGTTTTAATTTGGTTAGGAGTATGGAATTACAATCTCAACGTGTCAAAACTACTTCCTTTGTTGATGTTTCTAAACTATATGGTAGAGATAATGAAAAAAAAGAACTATTAAGCAAATTGTTACCTCAGAATAGTGAAGAACAAAGATGCTTCCATGTCATCTCAATTTCAGGCATGGGAGGCATTGGAAAAACTTCTCTTGCACAACTTCTTTACAACAATAATGAGGTGGTAAATAACTTTAATAAAATAATATGGGTCTGTGTATCCGATCCTTTCGATGAGCTTAGGGTCGCCAAAGCAATTGTTGAATCTCTTATGGATGATGCCTCTAAGTTAATAGAATTACAATCTATTTTAGAAAAAATTAGTGAATTAATTGAGGGAAAGAAATTTCTTCTTGTCCTGAATGATGTGTGGTCAGAAGACTCTAACAAATGGGAACCATTATATAATTGTCTAAAGAATGATCTCTATGGGAGTAAAATTTTAGTTACAACACGTAAAGAGACAGTTGCACATTTGATGAATTCAAAAGACATCATCTCTCTTAAGGAAATTCATGAGCAAGGATGTTGGTCACTGTTTAAAAGTTTAGCTTTTCTTGACAAATCTCCTCATGAATGTGAAAAATTAGAGGGAGTTGGTGGAAAAATTGTGGGCAAATGCAACGGTTTACCTCTTGCAGTACAAACTATAGGGAGTCTTTGCGCTTTAAGAAAACTACGAAAGAGTGGCAAAGTGTCTTATATGGTGAGATGTGGAAAATTGAAAAGTTTGAAACAAAACTTTTTCACACTCTATTATTGAGTTAAAACGATTTACCTTTGATGGTAAGACAGTGTTTCTCATATTATACCGTCTTTCCAAAAGATTATAAAGATCAATTGATCCATAAGTGTTTCTCATATTATACGGTCTTTCCAAAAGATTATAAAGATCAATTGATCCAATTATGGATGGCACAAGGGTATCTTAATTTTGGACAAAATAATGAGATGGAAATAATTGGTCAAGAGTATTTTGATATTTTAGAGCTGCACTCCTTTTTTCAAGATTTTGAAAAAGATAGAGAAGATGATGATGTTGAAAGTTTCAAAATGCATGATATGATTCATGATTTTGCACAATTTCTCACCAAGAATGAAGGTTTCGGGACGGAGCAAGTCAGTATTCATGATGAGGAAAACATATTGAACTCTTCTTACGAGAAAGCTCAATATGTAATGTGTTTAGTCTAGTGGTATCATCATCTGTCATCTCATCCCTTCTTTATGTAAAAAAGTTGCGCAGCTTACACATTGAAACTTCCTATTATGTTGATAGTATTGATTTGTCAATTGGTTATTCAATAAGTTGCCATGTTTGAGGGCATTAGGAATTGGAAAGAAGAGTGTTTTTTGGGCCATTCCAATAATTGTTCCAAAAGAAATAGGAAAATTGATACATTTGAGGTACCTTAATTTATCTAATAGCACAGGATTAAAAGAATTGCCTGAAGCACTATGTGGATTATATAACTTACAAACCTTAGACGTGAGTTTATGTCCTTTTCTCGACAAACTGCTTCAAAAGATTGGAAAATTAATACACCTAAGGCATTTAATAGCCACTGAAAGTGGCATAAGCTACATGCCCAAAGGGCTTGAGCGGTTAACATGTCTTCGAACATTAAAATCATTTGTTGGGAGTGGTAGTGATACGAAAGCTTGCGGTCTTGAATGTTTAAAGAACTTAATCAATCTTTGGTCTCCTGGTATAACCAACTTAGGAGAAGTGACGGATGTGAACAAGATTAAAAGAGCAGAACTTCATGGTTCGAAAAGTCTCCTTTCTTTGGATTTTAATTTTGAATTATGATCTGAAATACAAGAGATTAGAGTAAATGAGGATGATAAGGAAATTCTAGAATCGTTCCAACTGCCTTTGAGTTTGGAGAAATTAAAAATATATAATTATGGAGAGAGCACAATACCCTATGATTGGATCTTATCGTTAAAGACGCTGAGAGTGTTATTACTTTCGCTTGTATGATATTAGAGCACTTGCCTCCTTCAGGAAAATTACCATTGCTTGAAATACTAATTATCAGAAATGCAGTGAATTTGAAAAGAGTTGGTGATGAATTTTTAGGAATAGAAAGTGATGACACATTGTCTATTGCCTTCCCAAAATTGAGATCTCTCACATTTGATGCCATGTGGGAACTGGAAGAATGGGAATACGAAATTACAAACGAGGGAAAAGAAAATACTAGAATCATGCCATGTCTTCGCTCTCTGAAAATTACAGAATGTCTTTTATTAAAGACAATACCGAAGAACCTTCTTCGGTCAGCGACATTGGAGAAATTGGAGATTGAATCGTTTGAAATTCTAGAAAAATGTTTCCAGAAAGAAACAGGGGATTACTTGTAGTGCAGACATTCAAATCAAGCATTGAAATTAAGAAAACAGGTAAGTCCGCAAGTTGGGAGCCTTTTCACTTTCAGATCATATTGTTCCCCTAAAATTTTTGGTATCTAATTGGGTTGACTATCATGATGTTTCAAATATGTTTCCAATTCTTCTTTCCCTATGGACTTGACTTTCTTATACCACTTAAAGGATGATTGTCAGTTGATTATATTTTGATCATTAAATTTTTTTTAATGTTTATTGGTATTTATTTTTCTTTGTCTGCAAAAAGTGTCCTTATGCTGATAGTAGACCAGCTTCAAATTTCAACAAGAATCAAAACTGCCATGCCACAATGCAATGTTAAGGAAGGTCTGGGACAAATTAATATGGTCCAGTTAACTGAAAATGAATAATATGTGATCTTCTGTTTATTAGTCTGAATGTGTTCAAACCATATTTGTTAATTTTCTGGTTTAAATATCACAGAGACAACACTGGAATCTGGATTTCTTGGATGACTTTATGTTGCAAAAAGAAAATGGAAAAGATAAGGCTATCACCATAATATAATAGAATATCATTTCTGCTCCACTTTTGCATTTTCGGATAGCTAACTATTAGAGTTTGTATTCTAAAACAATTTTACTAGAGGAGGCCAGGTCAGCTGAATAATTTTTTTTCCAAAATGAACCAATATACATAAAATTTTTCATGCCATACATTTTTTTACTTGCCATAAAATCACAAGTTGCTGGAGCTAGAGCTAAATATTCTTTGGCAATAATAGTGTGATAGTGAAGTCAAGTTTGGTTACATACATGTTCTTTTACGGGAATAAACAAATCGGTATCTTAACTCAAAAGTCTTTATTTATAATGCAAGGTAAATGGACAAAAGCTTTTGTTGGAATGCTGCCTCGATCATTAGAAGTGGAAAGGCAAGCACATCATAAGATTTGTTAAGACTGTCAGATATAGTGCGTGATATCTTATTACTTTTTTTCCTGCTTTTGAGATAAATAATCCTCCCTGAGGGTCTTGGCCTCAATATGCTGGGCAGTACATACCCAATTAGTATACTGTTTCCATATGCATATTTCTTCAATGAAGGATGCATAATGTCGAGTGATCAACGCGTTGACCTAGATTTTTGACAGCATTCTTGCCAAATTTGGTATTGCTCAAAAGATCAATGTCCTGTGATGGGGCAAGTGTGATTTTGAGTATCTCATTCTATTTACTGTCATAAGGTATACCTTGATTAATGTTATCTTCGAGAAACTACATTTCTGTTTTGTTCTTTGATTTGTAGAGTATATATGATTTTGAAGAGGAAACAAACTATCATGCCACGATGTATTTTTATCTAGGGTAAGCAGCAACTGAATTCCAGTTAGCTGGAAATCAGAGTTAGTTCTGAATATTCTGAAAATCATATTCAATTCTTTTCGGGTTTAACCGCAACATAGAATGTATTGGATTCCCGAAGCATGTAAATTCTCTTCTACTTGGTTGATGTTTATTGCATGGAGGTGGGCAAAAACAGAAGATTATGACCTTGAAGAAGAGAAGAGCATTTTGTGATCCCTTGCCTGTTAGTGTCCTGATCTAAAACACTGGTGCTAGAAGGGGCAGCTGAGATGACTAACTTATTTTCACTGGGGATAAGCTAATTTTCAGGTTTAAATATAGCAGAGAGAGCATTGCATTTCAGAGGCATGGGAAATTCTGGATTGCTTGGCTGGTGTTAACTTGCATGAAGAAAATGGTAACACATGGTATGACCATCAAGAGAAGACAAGATTTGTTTGCTGTAATTGCATTTTTGGGCTCCTTACTAGTAAAGCCCATCTTAAAACATGAAAATAGGGAATCTTGCTAGAAGAAGCCAGGTGAACTAACTACTTTTTTGCTTCTTCTTCAATTCTTTGAAAATAAATGTTTTGCGTGATGGATTAAAATATTTTGTGTTACTCGAAAAACAACTGTCATCATGATGGGGCAACTTAGACTTCGATTATCTCAGCATTTAATTGCTTTTGTAAGGTCCAACTTGATTAATATAAATGTTTTGCGTGATGGATCAAATTGTTTAGTGTTACTCAAAAGCGAATGTCTTCATGATGGGGCAACTTAGTCTTTGAGTATCTTGTCATTTAATTCGAGTATCTCATCATTTAATTGCTTTTGTAAGGTGTACCTTGATTAATATACTCTTTTTGTAGTTAGCTTCCTTGTGCCAATTGTAGACAATAAATTTTCAAGAGGAACTGAGGAAGCAAACCATCATGCCTGAATGAATTATTTTCTAATGTAGGCGACAAGTAAAATATAACTTAGCTCCGAAAATTAATATGCGGTAATCGTCAGGTTTAACTACCACAGAGAGTATATTGGATTCCAGGGATATGTAAATTCTTGCTGGTGTCCTGTTGGATGAAGATGGCAAAAACAAAAGAATGTAACCATCTTGGGGAGAAGATGAACATTGTCAGATTCCTTGATTTTTAGTGTCCTAATCGAAAAGAATAGTGCTAGGAGGGGTGCCAAGCTGAGGTGAACAACTTTTCTTCCTCCATGGCGAGGGTATTTTCCCATTTTTTCAGTTAACCGCTGTCCAAATTAATCTTAGTTACAAAAGATGAGCAAAATTTTCCTATTTTCAATAACATTCTTACTTGGTAATAAATCGGTGTGTTGTTGTAGAAAATGTTGAAGAAAATATGTATAATTATGTTTCTAATGCTTATTCATTCTGTTATGCTTCGCAGAGTTGACTGTGTTTGTTGGATCACATTCTATGCAAGTCCAGCATATGTTATATCAACATTGTTGATGGATGTCTGCTGCCTCAATCGCTGACATAATGGCCTCAAGTTGATTTTCTGTATATATACTTACCAGTCACTGGCAAGAACTTGTTTGTTGTCAAGGTTTAATTTTTAAATGACCTCCTTCTAAACTTGTCTTTTCTCAGGAGAGGATGTAACAGTTTGTGGTTTCTTTCCAAGGTACATTTGGAAGCATTGCTATTCCAGTAACTAACTTCGTCTATGAAGTGTTTTGAACTTCAGAACAGTAAGGAAGCATCTACTAGGATTTGCAACCCGCATTTGACAATTCAAGACTCATGCCACAAGGACATTTATTTTAAAAACTATCAATTAAGATGATTATGATAGATGAATTAGGCACTTAAAAGCATACTTGAAAGAAAATGGGGTAAATAGTCGGGACAATGCAAAATATAACCGAGCTGAGGACTGAGTTTTGAGTTTTTAGCCTTTTTTTTATAAAGCAAATCAATCCTTTTTTTTTTTAATTTTTTTGGGAACTTGTCAAGTTGTCAACTAGAGAATGTTCAATAGATGGGCATCCTATTCAATGCTTATCAAGAATTGTTAATTTGTTAGACAACCAAAAAAGTTTTAATCTAATTAATGTTGGATTCTATTAGACGGATTAACAATTTGCTTAAATTATATTAAAAATATATTAAAATTTTTCTTTAGAACTCAAATTCTCTATCTCAACCTGATCCTGATCCTTTTGTTTTTAAAAATTTTGCTCGAAGTTTTATTTGTCTGAGTAGTAGCTATTAGTTCTTACGAATAGCAGCGTCACAAAAAATTCATTTGCTTAAAACGACAGGTTGCTCCTTAACTTTCCCTCTAACCTACCTGTCATTCACTAGAATTATAACTAAACTACATGTCTCTCGTTTGTTTTATAGACAAACGACATATAACTGGTTAACAATCATCAGAGATGTTGACATGGCAAGATCACAGAGAAAGCCTGACTTTGACTACATGAACTTGACAGCAGAGAATCCCAACTACCTAGTCCTCAACAAGAAATAAAACAATTTCCCTTCTTCTCCGGTAGCCAGCCTCGTTCACTTCTCTCTCTAACATCAACAATCAAACCCGAACAGGAACCCGACAAGGAGCACTCTTTAGGGTTTCTGAAGAAGTAATTGACTATGTACAGAACTGCAGCTTCAAGACTTAGGTCTCTCAAGGTCTCAATCCTTAAATAAAAAGCATTTAACTTTCTATTTGTTTCCTCAGAAAATTCAGGGGCTGGAAGTAAAAGAAACGTAGGTCTATGACTTTTATGAACTGGGTTTGAAGGAAACGTTTGTTTAGGTTGACCAAAACGATGAAAAATATACAAGTTTGAACATTTAATTTTTCCTTCATTTTTCTTGCATTTTCTCTGGAAAAGGACCAGCTGGGTGGTATTGACAGTTACATATGTCGTTTTGAGATCTAATTTTTCATTTTATTTTCTGGAATTTTAGTGCCATGCCTGTTGTCCGTGGTTACGTTTTATATTCATCCAATTATATTTATGTGAGTGCTGTGTGTAATGCATTTGAATTTCCGTTACTGATTCAATAGCGAAAGCCAATTCTGGGGATCTTGTTTTTGGTAAGATGAAAATATATATGACTCAAATGAAATGAAATTGGTTACTTGAATGTAAATTTACTTGTTCTATGTATAAACTCAGTACCAAAAAATTTGGCAGAAATTCACAGTTTGACATGTGTAGTCCTATTAGTTTCAAGTATGCTTATTTGTAAATATGTTCTACTTCAACAACTAGATGATACTCTTGTCTTTGGCATGTGATACAAGCCATTTAATTTAATTTTGGTTATTAGAAATACGGTTTCAAGAAGTAGCATGTATCATAAGGAACTTACCTCTTCTTGGATTGATTGCTAAATTTTTGTCTTCATTTGTGTAACCAATATGGTCACTAAAGTGAAATGTGTCATAATATGTTTTGAATTTGTGTCCGCAGGGCCGTCTTGGTAATCATCAAGCCACAAGGTATGCGACTTCAAGTGCGGCTGTGAGCCAATCCTCAGCAGGCCTTTTTAGCTGGCTGACTGGGGAAAGGTCTAGTTCTCTTCCTCCTTTGGACACTGTACTTGAAGGTGTTTCCTTTCCTCCTTCATTACCTGATTATGTTGAACCAGGCAAAGTTAAGGTTAAATCTCTTGACAATGGTGTCAGAATAGCATCAGAAACATCAGCGGTATGTGTGGATCTTTTCCTGGGTCCTTATCATTTGTATTGTTGAACTTGTAGTTCCTATGCGGGAAATGATTTACTAGCACCTTTGTTTCTTTATGAAATAATTTTTGTGTGATTAATTAGAATGCAGCGGCCTCCATTGGGCTATATCTTGATTGTGGTTCTATCTATGAGACACCAATCTCATGTGGGTCCTCACACTTGCTGGAAAAGATGGCATTCAAGAGTACCAAAAACCGAAGTCACCTGCGCATTGTGAGGGAAGTTGAGGCAATTGGAGGTAACATATCAGCCTCAGCCTCTCGGGAGCAGATGGGATACACTTTTGATGCTCTAAAGACCTATGTTCCTCAAATGGTAGAGTTGCTTATTGATTGTGTGAGGAATCCAGTATTCTTGGATTGGGAAGTCAATGAAGAGGTAATAATTTCCTTATCATGCCACTCTTCTTCTGTTAAAGTATTTTTTAGCATAGAGAACCTATAAAGTTGTATACATTTTTTGAATTAGTTTAGATTTTGTTGATAATGTGGTGAAAGATTCTATTTCATAAAACTTCAGAATGACAAAAACTTGCTATTACACTATGGAATGGTTATACTTATCACCATTCCGGAGTGGTACATTAGTGAATTTGCTGCAACACTTTCTATGCCAATGTACTGAATCATTTTGGACCTCAAATTGGAAGTCAGTTAATGTTAATTTGAGAAATTGAGCAAGCAAAAAGCATAACATGCTTTTTTTACTGTAAAAATCTTTTCATGATTGTTACATTGTTTTTCATTTGATCTTTGCTTTTTATCTAAAATAAAACACATTTAGGCATATAACTTAAATGGTTTACTTTCCCATTGCTCTCATATTTCAAGAATACTAAACTCACTGTTGGTAATCATTGGCAATGATTGGCATGATACTCTTTTCTTTTTTCGTGCTGATTTCATGTCAAGTTCCCGGATCTTGTTATACTTTTCCTCATGTTTATACAGTTGTGCAAGTTGAAATTGGAGCTTGGGGAACTTGGTAACAATCCTCAAGGTCTACTCTTGGAGGCAATTCATTCTGCTGGTTATTCTGGTGCATTAGCAAATCCTCTGTTGGCTCCTGCATCAGCACTGAACAGACTGGATGGCACCATTTTGGAGGAATTCGTTGCTGTAAGATCAATTAACTTGTGAAAGTAGCTTATATGGCAGACATAAATGCATATATAATGTGTGCATGCATGATCATGCAAGTACACATTATAATATTGGTAGTTTGATTTGACTAGTTTTAATTTGGACTCTGTTTTGCACTCGTTTAATGTGTTTATTGTGGTGAATGGTGGTTGACGTGAGAATTTCAGGAAAACTACACTGCTCCACGTATGGTCCTGGCAGCATCTGGGATTGACCTTGATGAGCTTTTACAAGTTGCAGAGCCGCTTCTTTCAGACCTACCAAAAGTACCCCGTCCTGCAGAGCCAAAATCTGTTTACATTGGAGGGGATTACCGCCAGCAAGCTGATTCAGAGGTGTGAGTTACTAGTTGCAATTACTAATTGAGTTTGCCTTGCCTTATCAAGAGGAAGGAGAAAAAATAAATAAAAAGTTTGTTTTCTTTTCAGCACTCAATTCCACATAGATTGTTTAACTCTATTGTTATTTTCAGAGTACACATATTGCTCTTGCTTTTGGAGTGCCTGGTGGCTGGCTGAAAGAGAAAGAAGCTATCACTTTGACTGTTCTGCAGGTACTGCCTCTTCTACTTAACAAATTGGCAATCATTTGTTTCCTCTCTCCTTTTGTGATGATCTTCTAGATTCATTGCTATTGATTTGTGCGCACTTTCAGTATTATTTCTTCATCTCCTTACCAATACTTGAGTACTCTTTAGCACAGTATGAATTTTTATAGTTCTGCAGGTGCTTATGGGAGGAGGCGTCTTATTTTCAGGAGGAGGCCCTGGGGAAGGGATGTGCTCACGTCTATGTAAGTTCTGCTTAAATGCTGCACTGTTCTCTTTGCTGGGCAGTTTATTTTTATCTTGGTTGTGGTTATCAGTTACTTTGGTATGTGTAAGTTCATTTGAATTACTACTTTAGATGCATTGATTCCTGTGTGTACAAAAGACAGAGTTTTTTGTCAAGTTTTTAAACATTTTTATTCCATGCATATTGAATGCAGTTCTCAATGTGTTGAATGAGCATCAGCAGATTCAATCTTTCTCCGCATTCAGCAGTATATTCAACAGTATTGGACTGTTTGGAATCTATGCTAGCACTGTAAGGCATCTATTGCTTATACATCCATTTTTACTTAATCTGTGGATTAAGTAAATTCCACATCACATTTTCCAGTTATCACATAATTGAGATTAGATAAATAAACTCAATTTGGTTTGCATCTAACTAATTTTGTTTTGATACTTATCTGTATTTATTGTAAAATTGAGATCCCTAGATGGGTCTTCTTGGAGGCAATGATTTTGGAAATGCTTACAATACATCTCAGTAAGGAAATGTAGAATTTGACTGTGAATACAAGGATTGGTCTACGAAATTTAAAGAATACAGACTATTTTAAATGCATGTGGCGCACATGCTGATATTCATGTACAATCAGTAAGTGGAAACCCCGAGTGTTAGGTTGAGTGGTCAGGCTTGTAGGTTCTTCCTGGAAGGTCTGTTACTCATTTCCTTAGGGGCACATACCTAGCCACTAGTCTTCCGGTCCTGACAGAGATTCTGCTGGTGCCTTTTAAATTGCTTTTTCATTTTCTGATACATGAATGAATTAAAGTGAACTTTTTAGGTTTGTAATCAAATCTTGTCTGTACTTTTGTTGTGGTACACTAAGCTCAAGTATGTTCACTTTATGGATTCAGGGCTCTGATTTTGTGTCAAAGGCAGTTGATATAGCAGTAGCAGAGTTAATTTCAATTGCAACGCCTGGAAAAGGTTTGTTGTCTAGTTATTCTATTTTGTGTGTTTTCTCGGATGGCGTCTTAATCTCTAGCAAGTTCTGCCATTAATTTCTTTATTTTTTCTGACTTCGACTGTGTGACAGTGAGCCAGGTACAGCTTAGTCGTGCTAAAGAGGCCGCAAAATCTGCAGTTCTTATGAATCTGGAATCTAGAGTAAGCTCTTTCTCCCTGCTGTATTATTTGGGTCATTCTCTTTTTTCTTTTTTTTTTTTTTTTTGGTGAGTTATTTTTTCTGTTTGTCATGGGCTTATAATTGTTGAATGGTTGTATCTTGTAGATGATCATTTCAGAAGATATAGGGAGGCAGATTCTGACCTTTGGAGAGAGGTATGTCAAGCGTGTTTGGACCTTGTCTCTCCTGAGTGTTTATTCGCAAAGATTATCTCTTCTTTTTTCCACTTTATTTGTACCTTTAAACTGCTTTTTCATTGGTAGGAAGAGATGAATACAACATTACAAAATTCTTGTTCATGATCTTCCCGTGCAGTAAATATTGTTAATTTTGCATCCATTTAAAGGATTCGGTATTTTTTTCTTAAAGCATAGTTTGCATTTCTCCAGGAAGCCTGTTGAGCAGTTCCTAAAGGCTGTAGATGCAATCACCTTGAATGACATTACTACCATTTCCCAGAAGATTATATCTTCACCTCTAACAATGGCATCTTATGGCGACGGTAAATCGCTCCATTTCTGAATAGCTCTCAGATCATCTTTGACTTTCCTTATTGTTAGATTGCGATAAATTTTGAATTCTTTTCTTGCAGTGATTAACATGCCGAGCTACGAATCCGTTAGCAGGAAGTTTCATGCAAAGTGAGAGCTGCATTCCATTTCAGGCTTTGATGTTGGCCTCCATCGCTACCGAATCTCATATCAAGAACTCTTCACATTGTCAACAGGCTATTGGAATAAGAGAATCAAAAAAATTTTGTCTCAACTAATTGCTTTCTTGAAACATTTAACTCATTTTCCATTTCATGATTGTATCATGAAAAATTTTGATTTCCAAAGCTTTTGTTACTTGGAACAGAAAATCGAATACAGGATGATTTCTACACTACATGTCTCGTTCTTCCTTCTATTCATTTCTTAAGAGCCATACTCAGCACAATCATAGATTAGAATTTTGATAACTTGAAAAAGGGGGGTTACTCAATAGTTTAACAGCCTGACGATACTTGAATTAAGTAAGATTTTGATCTATTAAGTTGGAGTTGTTCCATGGCTCTGTAGTTCTGCCACTTTCAGGGACATTTGTCCGGTGAAAAAAAAATATTTTGAAAATATTTTACTTATATTTTTTCATTTTTGTTTCAGATGTTCTAATAAATTCATGGAATATATCATGATAAATTCGTTAAATTTTAAGAAATAAAAAGGTATGATAAATGTGTACAGTTCTAAGAAATAAATCATCAATAATACTAATTATACACCTTTTAAAAAACAAACGAAACATAAATGCTTTTTTATTAAATAAATACAAATTTATATATTATAATTTTATTTAATATCCAATATGATTTAACAGATGTATCAGATTTTATTAAAAAATATATATTAAATAATATTTGATACTTGATTGATTTGATTTAAAGAGGAATATAATATATAATTTTTTAGAAAACCGTCATTTTTACAATCTTGAATTTGAAGATTAAATATATTTATATTAATTAATGGAATCTGCGCGGCTGACGAAGTTAACCATGTAAATTTAACGAGAGAGTTTAGTTGTTTCAAATACTAGGAGTAGTAGTCGCCACGACAGCCATGCACCGCCGCCGGCACTGCCACTACCTTCTACGCGCCACCATAAGTTACCGCTACTATGGCACAAAATACACCGCCAAAATCACCTCCACCTCCCCTACTGGTCGCTCCCTCACCGCCGAAGTCACCCCACTCCAGCCTCTCCCCGCCGATTCTCGCGGCTACCCAATCCCCCGCCACCACGTCATCTGCAAGGCTACCCGCCTCATCCAATCCCGCACCTCGGCATCATTCCTCTCCGACTACTTCTCATCCATCTCCCCTCCCCTCACCTCCTCCGAAGCCTCCGAAATTCTCAAGTCCCTCAACTGCCCTCGTCTCGCCACTACGTTTTTCCACCAATGCCCCTCGCTTTCTTCCGATTTCCATCACGACGCCTTCACCTACTCTCGCCTGATATTGATCCTCTCCAAGTCGACGCTCCCCGACCGGTTCGATCTCGTCCGGTCGCTCCTCGAGGAGATGGAGCGGTCCAACACGCGTGGCACGATCTCCACTGTTAATATCCTGATTGGATTCTTCGGGGATTCAGAGGATTTGAAAAAATGTATTGGGTTGGTTAAGAAATGGGACTTGAAGATGAATTGCTACACCTACAAGTGCTTGCTGCAAGCCTACTTGAGGTCACGTGACGTTCAGGAGGCTTTCAGGGTTTACAGTGAGACGAGGAAGAAAGGGTACAAGCTGGACATCTTTGCCTACAACATGCTATTGGATGCTTTAGCCAAAAATGAGAAGGTTTTTTTTTAATTAAAAAAATTATAATCTTTTGCATTAATTTCTATGTGGGTTCTGGCAATTATTGAAGATTTTAGTTACAATTTTTTGCTTTATTTTCTTTTTCTATATATTTTTTTTAATTTGTTGTTTATATTAGTTATAGTTTTGATGTATTTGGTTTTAGAGTTTTGGTTAAAGGTTTGAAGGGGTTTGGTTTTGTTGTTCTTTTTTGTCCCTTTTTCCTTAAAATTTGAATGTGTTTACGAGTTTTGTGATAAGTGAAATTGTTGAATCGTGTATGACCTGGAAATTTAATGTGAATCTTTCCAATTATCATATTGAATTGAAAATTTGTAATGTGGAGTTCACTTTTTAGGAAGTTGGGCATAGCGATGAATGTGGATGAGTAGGAAGTGATATATGTTAAACATTGCTGCGCCGTCTGAAACTGAGTTTGGAATTTGAGATGAATGAAGTTGGTATGATTTATGCTTTTGTGCTTTTTTTTTTCTAATATTGTCAAGGATGGAAAAATATTTATAGCATCCTACTGAAGAAAGTGCTAGGATATTCTTTGGGGAATAGTTATCATCTTTTGTGCAAAGATAGTGGCAAGCATGTTTGTGTCTGTAACTTCTTCAATTTCTCGCATCTAAAACTTTCTGATTGCTAAACCTCTTGATTACGAAAGTAATGTAGGAATTCATGCAATGATGAGAAACCAAACCATTTCCAAGCCTGGTTGTGATATAGAAGAATGTGCTGAGTTCACATAGAAAAGCCAGAAGCTTGGAAATTAGAAAACCACTTGTGCTGGAGGATGCCTAATTTAATTGAAAAAAAAAAGATGTAATTTTGCACCCTCTGCAATTTGCATGACCTTGTATATGTACTGGAGTGTTGCAATTGCTTATTTATGATATTACTGATAAAGAAATTTGAAAAATATAGAAAAACTTTTTCCTATAAAAACTTATCATGATTTTTCTTTATGATCTTAAGTAAGTGTCTCAGAATGCATTTATACAAGTGCATTATTAAATTGGTTGTTTTACTTTGTATTTTCGTTCCATGGATCCTGATTATCTGATCTGCATCACTTTTGACAGATTAATGAAGCTTACAGGGTTTTCGAAGACATGAAACGGAAGCATTGTGAGCCTGATGAATACACATACACAATTATGATCAGAATGACTGGAAAGATGGGGAAAACTGATGAATCACTGACACTGTTTGATGAGATGATAACAAAGGGCTGCACCCCTAATTTATTTGTTTACAATAGTATGATCCAGTCACTTGCAAATGCCCGGATGGTTGACAAGGTCCTTCTTCTCTTCTCTAAAATGGTGGCAAGAGAATGTCGGCCTAACGAATTTACATATAGTGTCATTCTGAATGTTTTGGCTGCAGAAGGGCAACTTGGCAAACTAGATGACGTCATTGAAGTGTCAAAGGAATACATGAACAAGTCAATATATGCATATCTTGTTAGGACTTTGAGCAAATTGGGCCACACAAGTGAAGCTCACCGATTGTTTTGCAACATGTGGAGCTTCCATGATAGGGGTGACAGGGATGCTTACATGTCCATGTTAGAGAGTCTATGCAGCAGGGGTAAAACAACAGAGGCTATGGACCTTCTGAATAGGATTCAAGATAAAGGGATAAAACCTGATACAGTGATGTATAACACCGTATTTTCAGCTCTTGGCAAGTTCAAGCGAGTATCTCTTCTCCATGATCTTTACGAGAAAATGAGAAAGGATGGCCCTTCACCAGATGTATTTACATACAACATTCTGATTGCAAGCTTTGGTAGGGCCGGAAACATTGATGAGGCAGTTAAAGTTTTTGAAGAACTTGAGAACAGCTATTGTAAACCTGATATTATCTCTTACAATTCTTTGATCAATTGTCTTGGGAAGAATGGAAATCTTGATGAAGCACACATGAGGTTTGAGGAGATGCAAGAGAAAGGGTTGAATCCAGATGTTTTTACGTATAGTACACTGATTGAGTGCTTTGGCAAGACGGATAAAGTTGATATGGCTTGCAGGTTGTTTGACAAGATGCTTTCTGAAGGCTGCTCTCCAAACATTGTGACCTACAACATTTTACTTGACTGTCTTGAGAGAAGTGGGAGAACTGCTGAAGCAGTTGATCTTTATGCAAAACTTAAGGAACAGGGGTTAACACCTGATTCAATCACATATGCAGTGCTTGAACGCTTGCAGAGTGGTGCTCACAGGAAAGTCAGAGTTCGCAGGCAGAATCCAATTACAGGTTGGGTTCAAGCATGGCAATTCCCTCGTGTTGCTGCACGTTTCTGAGCTGCATACCCAGACACAGTGGTCATTTTATGACAAATTGGAGGTATGACTTGCATGTGGTATATTAATTAATTGTTTTTGTTGTGGTGCAGACAGATTCAGTCTATTCTATACCAGAATACATGATTAAAACCCCCAGGGGTTTAGCCTGGTGGTTTCAACACTTTATCTCCCTATGCATTGTTGGTGTCGGGTTAGAGTGTTGGGGGTGGGTAGGGGGGTAAAAAAATTAAAAAGAAAAAAGAAAAAGAAAAAGAATGCATGATTAAAAACATATCTTTTGACTTTACACTAGAATTTTGTCCCTTTTGAGCCTGTATTACTTTCAAACCTAGACCTTGGTTTTCTAATTAAAACTTACCAAAATTTCTTTATATCCATTTACCTATCACCCTTTACTCCTTTTTCTTTCTTTCTTTCTATCTATTGCAAATTTGCACCTCAAAAATTCTGTCTACTATTTCTTTTTTTTCTCTGTCTGTGAAAGTTATATTGCCTTCCAATGGGACACTACTGTTGTGTGATCTTTTATCTTTGTCAACTTGTTTATAATTTTAGTGGTTTGTTTATTTTGTGGTTGCAATATTTAGATTCAGATTTTGATGAAGAATGAAGATACAAGTTATATTCGGACGCTCTGGGATCAAATGAATTAGAACAAAAAAATGATAAATATAAATGGGGAGGGCAAGCAGAATCCAGGGGCGACCCAGTCAAGGCAATAGAGAAGGGATGGGAAGGGTCTTGGTGCATCTGTCTGGGCCGCAGTTGGAGAGTTTCTGCTTTGAAGCTGTCTGATTACCATCCTTAATTGGGCGGACAGCCTTTGAGGCTGTAATGACTAGTCCATAAAGATTTCACTAGTCATAATTTTTGGCACTGTTCTGATTTGCTGCTTAACTAGTCACAATAGGAAGCTATGGAGTCAAGTGTGAACACTCTCACAGGAGCTGCAAATCAATTAAATGAATTCATGGAGCCTGTTCCTGTTCCTGATGATGCACAAGACGCAGGAAAGATGTCAGATATAAATATAATTGTTGCACAACATTGAGCTGATTTTCTTCTGCTTTCAGTGTGATTCTAGTGGTTCTCTTCAGTGATTGCTTGTAATAAGAAGTTAATAGAAGCAACACACTCTGAATCAACACCGATGCAACTCTGAATATGTATTATGTAATCGTAAATGTTCCATCACAGATAGTCGTTTATATCACGAATTAGCAGTGATATCTGAGGTGATTAACTGCGAGCATTCATAATTGATTGATCTCTTTAGTGGTTCGTTGAAATGTTAATTTCCAAGAATTTGGTATAACTTGAAAGTTCTAATGTTGGTTATCTTACATACATGGGAAGCAATGCATGTCATTGTGAACAATTCACTGTGAACAATGATGGGTGCTCCAAAGCTCTAAATGTCCAATTAGACCTATCAAATGGATCTAGATGGTATATAATAGATCCTATTTTTTCAACTTGATAAGATAATTATATCGTTTTTATCATGTATCGTACTTCTATTGTATTATTATTATTTTTATATTCATTTTGATTTATATTGATTATTATAATTTATAACATTCTAATTATGTGATTTATTGGACACCTTTATATCTAATCCATCTGCCAATAGCTATTGAAAAATAAAATTATTAGATAAAAATCAATCAAATATTTTGTCAGGAGGTCCTCCACTGGGTTATGGG
The DNA here is from genome assembly GCA_013180625.2 of Boswellia sacra. Classification (NCBI taxonomy): domain Eukaryota; kingdom Viridiplantae; phylum Streptophyta; class Magnoliopsida; order Sapindales; family Burseraceae; genus Boswellia; species Boswellia sacra. Next base: position 142,278 of record SNVD02012118.1, read on the forward strand.
AACTCTTAGTAGGAAAGAAAAGAAAGCATAATCCCATGACTTGAATGAATAATAATCTGAATTTTAGTCATGTCAATATAAGATTAGAGTTTTCTAGCTAATGACAAATTGGAACACACACATTTCCACATTCATTTCTCTTTTTTGAGCACTGAGATGAAAAAAAAAAAAAAGGTGAAACTTTATTGCCTAAAACTTCAACTAGAGCAAACTGTTAAATAAACTCCCATTTATCTTTACCACGCTTGATTTGTAGGTTATTGTATATTTGATGTTGGTGAAAACGGAACAAAACAAAAGCAAAAAACAAAAGAAACAACAAAAACAAATGCCTATCCTGGAGCAATCCTCATGTACAATTTTACAAAGTTGGTGAATAAATAAATATAAAAAAGCAGATCAAAGCATATCTAATCTAATAATACATAAAAACATTTGGTCCACAATTGCTTATCTATTTATTTCATCATTTGGAAGAATCGTACGTGTTCTTGTTTTGTTATATCAAAGGGAAGCAAAACTGTGCGAAACTGAAGAACAAAAGCAGGGCCGGCAAGGCCAAATGGGCCATTCATTGATGGGTCACTATCACAACATTGAAAACGTTTTCTCTAGGCCCTTAACTGTGTTATATAATAAATAATTTATGATAATATATCATGTCATGTGTGGTGAAGAAGCAATCCTTATCCATCTCTTCCATTTGTTTTCACCCTGATAAATCCGATTTTGTTCAGTTAAAAAAATTTTTATAATTAATAAGATTGATAAAATAATTTGAAATTTTTTATTGTTTCAAAGTTTTGTTTTGCATGGCTGTCAATTTCTGCCGCGTGAAGAATTCAGATGATAACATTAATTGTAGTTAGATTTTTCTGTTCAATAGAGATAAATCAATGGCTGGACCACCTAAAAATTTTTCTTTTTTGGTATACTACGGTTTCCTGGCTATGAAGTCATTCAAATTGTAGCAAATAGCCAAATACCAAGTAATATCAAAGAAATGACAATAATGAAACTAAATTTAATATTATACAGTAATAGATTACTAATATATTTTATATTCTTGCATCGAATCAATAATTAAATATGTAGTAAGCATATAAAAATAGTTATTAAATTCTTTCTTTTTCTTTCTCTCTTTGTTTTTTGCATTAATGGGTAGCCTATATCTAGGGCCAGAAAAATTTTAGACCTAAATTAAGGTCTATTTATGTAATTATTTTATGAAAAAGCTATTGATGGAGATAATATGGTTATTTTACTTTAGCAATTGTGTCTCAATCGATTTTATTTATTCATTTATTTATTTATTTTAGGTTACAAGTACAAAAATTGGCACATAATGTTATTGTTGATATGGATTTGATCACATTTATTTTTATTATACAATTACCAATAATCTTCTGTAACTCTGTTTTATGATTGGATGTGGTATTAAGTCCCCCATTTTCCATATGGGTCATTATATATTAATACTATCTAATCTTAGATTTTCACACATGCATTACTATGCTATTAATTTTATCAATAATCATAATCCCAAGCAAATGTGGTAAAAAGAAATGATTGAGTTTTCATTTTCTTGAGTTTTTTTTGTCCATACTCATGCAAACTTATCTCTATTTCTCTAGATTGATAGTACAAAAGAGACATACTTGTGTAATTCATCATTTCTTAATATTTTTAAATTTACATTTCTCAGTGGTTGTCAATTTGAACCGCTATTTTAAATATAGGTTGAAACATCCCCATCAAAAAACAAAATTAGGAAACATATCAAACACTCATTATAATGAATTCAAAATAAAATAATAGAAAGATATTAGAGTTGGTTATGTTTGTGAATAATATGAAAACTTAGTGTCATTTTTGAGTAGGCAAAGCTTATAAGTCACCATTGTGGATGGCATTGGCACTTCAATTAGCAAAGTATAATTTTTCTTCCTAGGATTCTCATAGCAAAATGAAAATCAACATTATCTCATTTTTGTTCTTTGCTACCATAGTGGGAACTTCTCAAGCAATTCCCAACCAAATTCATCCTCTCCGACCACATTCCGGCTCCGCAGGCCGAAAAGTTCCCGGTGTCGACTGCAACAGCTGGCGGCTAGCCGTAGAAACCAACAACATTCGTGACTGGGAATTGGTTCCTGCAGCATGTGAACACTATGTTGGACATTACATGCTAGGGCACCAGTACCTTAAAGATGGTAACACTGCTGCAGCTGCTGCATACTCTTTTGCCAAGAATATTAAGCTCAAAGGAGATGGCAAAGAGGTCTGGATTTTCGATATTGACGAGACTGCTCTCTCTAATCTTCCTTATTATGCTCGCCCTGATAACGGATTTGGGTAAGAATCAACTCATCTTATCGGTGATAAGTAGTACTATTCTAGCGTTATATATATAAAGTTTACTAATTTTGTTATTTATTAATTTAAAGAACAATTTGGGATATTTTTTAGAAGTCCTTTTATCACTTTGTTAAGACGTAAGAACCCTTTTAATCTCTGCATTATTGGAGTATAAATTGATAGAAATATATATTATTAGTTAAAAGGGCCTTAAATATTCTGACAAGCACTCCATATACAGATGCTTGCTTTTGGAAACTTATATTTAATAGAGAAATCGTTTGATATGGATGAACTATGAAGTGTTTTTCTTAGTGAGGAACTTTTCTATATATGTAGTAAACACTACAAATAAATAAAAGTATGTACTTTCTACCCAGTCTATATATATATATTCTAATTTTTGGTCAAATATATACCTTGTACTGCCCCTTTTAGATTTTTTTGTTCAGAAACTATAGTTGCTATGTTGAAAACGTGTCAATAAATTGAATATGTCAACCTCTGTCATGTCCAACTTTTGATTTTGATTGTTTCAGGGCAAATGAGTTTAATGAGACAACATTTGATGAATGGGAAATGGAAGGCAAAGCACCGGCGTACAAACCAGTTCTTCATCTCTACCAGAGACTATTGAAACTTGGATACAAGATTGTCTTCATTTCAGGAAAATCTGAGAGTATAAGAAATATAACAGAGACCAACATGAAGAATGTGGGTTATCATACTTGGGAAAAGATGATACTAAAGTAAGCAACTAACCAATTAGCAATTCCCTTCCATTATTATTGTTGGATTGTTAAATAATGCTGTGATTTGCTGGCAGGCAAACTTCTGATAAAGGTCTCACCGCGCTGGCCTACAAATCAAACAAAAGAAGTGCCCTTGTAAAGCAAGGATATAGGATAATAGGCAACATGGGAGATCAATGGAGTGACTTATTGGGGGCCTATGTTGGGCTCAGGACATTTAAAGTTCCAGATCCAATGTATTACATCAGTTGAGGCATGCATCATCTATAAAATCTGTGCATGCTTATAAAGTTTGTATTCCAAAAGTTTAATATCTCAAACGATGTGTCATCTCGAAACAATATCGTTTTAACATCATCCTTGGATATTAAACTTTGAGATATAAACTTTACAAGCATAATGCTTCTGTTAATTATATGTTTCTATGTCGAATTGTCTAAATAAAAAGTTCGCATACTACTATAATGTGTATGTGACTTCTGTAATTGCCCTGAGGCTTGTGTTTGTTTTTAAGAGCAGTGTGGGATTTTTACTTTTCATTTTCTTTATCTTATCTCTCTTTTGAAGATGGAAAAAGATAATGGAGATAAGTAGACTCCTTGAATAAAGAAAAAATTTACAACTTCTCTGCTGCAAAGAAGTTGTAAATTTATATATATATATATATATATATATATATATATATATATATAAATATATATAAATATATATATATAGGCTCTCCATTGGTTTAAAATCATCAAATGTGTCTAGCGAATAAATATTAATGCTGCAACGAAAGGAATACTAAGAATATATATTATAGGTTCTTTTGAATCTTTCATTTTTATCCTAGCTAGAGCTAGCTCTATTTTTGTGTTTGTGGATATATAAATTCATCCTCATCAACATTGTGACTCAGAATGATCGATTCAAGTGATGAATATCAAACATGACCAGCACAGCAGGCCTGTCAAATCTTCAATACATGCATGCGCTATCTACCTTTCACCTTCAAGTTTAGACAATATTATCAAACCAAGTTTATCGAAATTTATGAACCAAACATCATTTATATGAGACATTATAGAGGGTGGCACAGATCCGTTCATTTACTTTATTCAGTATATATTAATTTTTAATTTTTAATTATATCCTTATATACGTATATAGATATAGAAAATATACATATATTCTATTATACTTCTCTAAAATTTATAGTTAAGTTTAATATTCTTTCATATCCACTCATAATTGGATAAACTATTGACTGATCGTTATAATCTAGAACACTAGAAATATGATTTTTTAAAAATGAGAATAAATAAATTAAAACAAGTCAAGCATATCTAATTTCTGTATAATCCATCCAACTTTCTTATATCATCTTTCGGTCAATTACGAAAGTGAAAGGACTTTGCTAGAACGCCAAGACATTTTTTTTGGGCACTGATGCCTTCAATAATGCTCTGCCAACAGTAAATTTAATAATCATATTAAACAATATTGGGATTTGTGGCTTGTTTTCTAATGAAATTTAACTGTCATATGCAATTGAAAAGTTGAAAATTAAGAAACTAGAGTTTTTAAATAAATAGGAATCTCACCTCTGCTAGAAATAGAAGATCTCTCCATATATCTATAAATATAGCAGTTGAGAACCAACTCTAGGTATGTGAGAGGAACTAGATAAAAAGAGTTAATCAAAATATACACCCTTATAAAAATGATAGTTAAACAACATCGAGGATTGAGCAGGTGAAACGGTTAAACAATATCGAGATGGAGAATAGTATTAAGTATTATGTAGATAGTTTCAGGGCTCATATTATTAGGTATTGGATAGATAGTTTTAGGGCTCATGGTATTAGGTATCGGATAAAATACCTAGTCTGGTATGTTATCTCTTGTACTTTTATAAATTTATGATATAACATAATTATCTTCTCGTCCTCAAGCAATTAATTTGATTTATTTTTCACTTATTACCAATCTCGATGTAACATATACTTCCGCATGATTTCTTACAAACAATAATCTATACGACAATCAATTTGTGATAGTAATTAAGTTAACAAACTATGCTCTATAACATTGGTTAATTCAGTAGTTTCTAGCCATTAAAATACTGTGAACCAATTATCGTGAATAAATACATAGAAAATTGAAGTAAAAAAACTTCTTATAATAACTCAACTTTTTTTTTTTTTTTTTGTTTCAAAGCCCAGCTGCTGTAAGTCTTCAACTGCTGGCTCCTTGCCTACCCTAAAATATCGAAGTATTACTTGGGATTTTCATTATCATATTATGGTTTGCAAGATAAATTAACTAAAGAACAAAGCAGGGACCGATCTAATAAGGCCAGTGGACCATCAAACGTGGGTCATTTTCCCAGACTGAAAACGTGTAAATGCAGGCCTCAGTCCTTCAAGGTGCTTGTGGCTGGAATGGAAACCCATTCTTGTTTATCTAATTATCTCTTCCAAAACCACTTTGCATAACGACAGTTTCCTCCCTTAACACTTCATCAAATAATAATTTTGTTTTCTGAAATTTAGATAAATATACAAAATATCACATATTTTTCTCTATTTTATTTTTTTAATTTCTATTACTATACATTCTAGGGTAAAATAAAAATTTTAACTGTTAGATAACATCTTAGGGGTCAATTAAACTCTCATTCTATGAAACTTTGGGGAAATAAAATTTGAAGATAAGTGGATTAGAAAACAGAAGGATGCAGTACAATAATCACTCTTGGAGAATTCAAACCACAAAAAATATTTTTAAATAGTTAATAATGTTGCATGATAATTTTATTATAAATAGTAAATAACACGTTTTATCATAGAAAAACATTTGAAGTATTTAAAAGAGCTTTTCTAGGATAAAAATAATTTAAGTTGTTTGTTAGGAGAACCGAGAGGGTACCTTGGATAGATTTTGTAAAACTAAAAAATGTATTTTTTGTTTAAAAACGTGTTTTATGGAAAACATTTTTTAACAGGAATGTATCCTTCCGAGTTTATGTCGTTTAATTTTACGGGTAAGTTAAAATTTTAGCCACGTGATAGAATTCAGATAATATAATTAATGGACCACCTAATTATACTTTTTTTTTTAAAAAAAAATCATTATCTTTTGGTATGTGTAGGACCTATGTGATGGATATAGTTATAATATATAAAATAAGAATTGTATAGTCTCATTATTTAGTCATTACATTAATTGTTAAACTTGTTATACTCCATAAAATGAAATGACAACCAAGATTAATTTAGAATTTCTATTTTGGCATGTTTTTATTGCATTTAAATACATTACAGTAGCATTGAAGTGTTTTGCAAGAAACTATAAATAAATCAACTTGTTCTATATCTATTTGATAATGTTTAATTTTATATCTCTTTTCTTGATAATGTTTTCGCAAAGTGCTTTGAACAAATGGGAAAATACGTAATATCGAAAAAGAAATTATATCAATTAATTGCCCCACAAGAAAAAGAAAAAAAAAATACTTCTTCACTTATTTGTGTGCTTAGTTAATGAACCAATATAATAATCTTGTTTTGCTAATTATTAAATCATTAGGTGTGTCAGTGCGCACGTAATTGTTGCTTAATCTTTCTTTATTATCATAAGATCCTACAAAGTTCAATATAACAGAATATTTGCTCAAAAAGTAAAAAGATCATCAAACATTATGGTAAAGATTAAATAGTATAATAATCTCACAAATCTTGCCTTGATAAGTTTAATCTGATTTTGGGTCAATTGGTGGGAGAGCAAAGAGAGTTTAATCAAAAGGGTGGATTCGATTTAATTTGGGATCTAATCCGTTGATTTCAACTTGAAACTTTTAGCGATTTGACAGAAATCATGTAACCCAAATCTTAAATATATTAGTACTAATTATAATAAATAAATAAAATCAGATTATAAGCGGGCCCTAATCTTCTCTTGATTTGACTTTTACTTTAGCTTTCAGAGAGATTATGATATCTCATTATATGCAACTTAGATGATTAGGATTTCTTTTATCATTTATGACTTTATTTTTAACCTTCTTTCAATCAACAAATAGTTTCTTAAATTTCGGAAATATCAAAAGTTTCCTTGATTTTCTTCTTTCGTTCTTTTTCGCCCACCCATAATCTCCTCTCTAACATCAACAAGAAGTAATCAAAGAATAATTCTTATTTACACATATAGAACTCCAACTAATTAAGGCTAGACTCATAGTGATTATTTAGGAGAATCAATTGATCTAATTTTGAGTAGATGTAGATCTAAATTTCAATCTATTGATAAAAATTTTTTACAAGCATTCTACCAATCCCTGAGTCATAAAACTAGAATATTTTCAAATGTTATCTTCATCAATAGGTTTTCAGCATTGTTGTTCTCAAAAAAAAAAAAATTTACTAAGAAAATCTAAAAACTACTTATAGAACTTTACACGTCTTCACATAGAACTTCAGAATCTGCCTTGACCGCCTCTCGTATTTTAATATGAATTATGTTGAGGGATTCGAGTAACTCTCCTTCTTCTTCTAAGCTATTATTCATGGTTAAATATTATATTTATGAGTTAAGAATTCTTCACATTATTCAATTTATGGAGGCCACTAGCGATGATAGGAACCTAAAAATTTAGGTGAAAAGATAAAAGAGTGTACTTGTAGAAGTAAACAAAGGGATAGTAAAAAAATTTTGTATTTATTGTTGTTAAAAGTAAATAAATCGTGACCCAATATATTAAAGTGTAATGAGGCGTCACAATCTCCTTCAAAGCTAAAGCAAAAGTCAGATTATGAGAGTATCCTAATCCATGCATGTGTTTATGGTCTATTGCATGCATTTCAACTCGCTGTTATGAATAATGTGCTGTGCCCAAGGATCATGCTTTTGCAAATACTAAGGAAACTTAGGGTCATTTGTCCAAGTTAAAGTTATATAAGGAGCCATTGAGTATGCAATATCCAACCATCCATATATCAAAATTTCAAAGCATTATCAATATGAAGTTGACAACACCAATCTTCTTCATAATTGCTACTCTAGTAGCAACTTCGCAAGCGATTCCCCACCGAATTCATCCTCTTCGACCACAAAGTGGCTCTGGAGGCTCCAGCATTCCCGGCGTCCACTGCCTCAGCTGGCGGCTGGCGGTGGAAACTAACAATCTTCGTGACTGGGATGTGGTTCCTCAAGAATGTGAAAACTACACAGGAAATTACATGCTAGGGAAACAATACCGCCTAGATTGCGACTATGCTGCTTCTCTTGCATACGAGTATGCCAAGAACATTACACTCAAAGGAGATGGCAAGGACGTGTGGGTCTTTGATATTGATGAAACTGCACTCTCTAACCTTCCTTATTATGCTCTTCCTGAAAATGCATTTGGGTAATCTACGATTAATATCTGATGAAGCATATTTAATTGTGTGAAAAGTATGCATTTTCAATTTATAGCCTTTAACTCTTAGAATTTTTTTTTTCAAAAAATATATTGATTAGAGACAGATATATAGATGATGTAGACGTATCAATAATTTCCTAATATTTGAGTTTGTTTCACATGTTGTTTGGTAAAATTATTTACCTGTGAGAACATTTTCACTGACCTCTAATTTCAATTTCAGGGCAAAGGAGTACAATGAGACTTCATTTGATGAATGGGAACTCGAAGGGAAAGCACCGGCAGTGCCAGCAATTCTTCATCTATATCAGAAATTATTGAAACTTGAATATAAGATTGTCTTCATTTCAGGAAAATCTGAAAGTATAAGAAATGTAACAGAAACAAATATGAAGAATGTGGGTTACCATACTTGGGAGAAGCTCATGCTAAAGTAAGCATGGATATACATTAAAATGCAATAATATAAATCATCTTCCTTTAATTTCAATTTGATTTTAGAAGAATTTTGTTTTCTGATTGTTGATTAATTTTATTATTTGGTGGCTGCAGGTCAACCTCTGAAAAGGGTACCACCGCAGTGGCTTACAAATCTAAGAAAAGAGAGCAGCTTGTGAAGCAAGGATACAGAATCATAGGCAACATGGGAGATCAATGGAGCGATCTGTTAGGGGACTATACAGGCCAGAGGACATTTAAAGTACCAAATCCAATGTTCTACATCAGCTGAAGCGTAACAATATATAAAGTTTTTTTTAATCCAAATTTAGTATTACAAGTGATGATGATGATTATATGAATAAAATAATATGCACTTCGCATCACTTGGATACTAAATTCAGGACAAAAACTTTATAATTATCACACTTCATCATTTAAATAAAAAGTTTGCATATTGATGCATGTGATCCCTTAAATTAATAATGTATGAGTTCATGTGAATCAATAAAATAAACAAGTCATTTGTACTTTGTTCTCCTTCAAACTTCTATATATTGTTAGTGTGAGGAAGTTTGTTAATTTCTCTGAGGCAATAAAGATTGGGAGAGATTTGCTAAGTCAAGCCACACAACTATTGAACACCCTTAATAATATTTTTATGCTCATTTTAAATTTAAAATGAGTCTATCAAGAGATAAAATATAGAAATAAATAGTGTTTTTTTTTCCTTTACCCACCACCGTATTATGTTTAGATAGAATCCATTAGCACCTAAATCATATGGAAAAAAGTTTTACTCTAAAGTTACCTAATCACACATAAAAGACACTTTAAGTACCAATATTAGTAATTTAGTATGACATGAAATTTATCTGCAAATCCTTTTCATCAGGGGCTTTCTGATACCATGATATATATATATATTTCAACTTATTTTTTTTCCATGCTATTAAAACTTATGAAAAACAATGGACCATTTACAAAAATGGTCATTTTAAAAAATAAACGTGTAAAAAAGATAATTAATTAAAAATAAAATGACTATTTTATAAGAATAACCATTAATTAAAAAATCATCATTTAAAACATAACTATTTTCAAACATGATCATTTACAAAAATACCACTTTCCAAAATTGGGCCACACAACAAGTGAAGCTCAACTTCTTCTTTTTTTTTTTTGTTGGCCAACATGTGGAGCTTCCATGATAGGGCCGGGGGAATAGCCGAATAGGGCTGCTTACATGTCCATCTTTATGAGAAAAGATGGACCTTCATACAATAATCTGATTGCAAGCTTTTCTAGGGCCCGAAAAGTTGATGAGCAGATAAAGCTTTTGTAAACCTGAAATTCTTTATATTTGATCAATTGTCTTGGGAAGAACGGAAATCTTGTTGAAGCGCCCATGATGAGGTTTGAGGAGATGCAAGAGAAAGGGTTGAATCCAGATGTCTTTTTTAGCAAGATGCTTTCTGAGGGCTGCTCTCCAAACATTAATGTGACCTAAAACATTTTACTCGACTGTCTTTAGAGGTGTGGGAGAACTGCTAGCAGTTGATCTTTATGCAAAACTTAGGCAACAGGGGTTAACACCTCATTCAATCACATACATATACAGGTGCTTGAAGGGTTACAGAGTTGAATTTGGCGAATTATTTTGGAAATGCCATGTTTTTCTAATATGTTAAAATATTGTAAAAGGAAAATGAATGATTTTGATAATTAAAAAGAAATCAAGTCTCAGTAGAATTCTTTCAAAGTTACTGGTCTAACTTTGTAAACTAGCCTACATCGGTTTAACGTATTTTCTTCTGTTGTTTGAGTACAAAAATTTGTAATTCTAACCTTTGCTTTTCAATCTTTTAGTTGCGTAAAGAGAATTGTAATCCTAAACAGATTGAGTTACAACATTCCTTTCACTTAGGAATTGTAATTAAATCACATAACAGCATTCCTTTTTCACTTAGGAGATGCATTCCTCACAGGTTTATGAATGTATAGCAGATAAAACACAGAGAAAATGTATTTAACAAGGAAATAGGTATAACTATATTGACAAATGAATAAATTCTAATAAACAGGAAATAAATTAATTTAACAAATGAATCAAACCTTATAACGCTTTTCAACCTACCTATGTGGATTGAAAGTATTGGACTTAGCAACCAAAATTGGCTTAAATCTACCATCTTCCATGTTATAGACTCCCATATCCCTCCTGCAAGCCTCCATTTAATATTTCCAAGCCTCCATTTAATATGTCCATTCCTACTACTATTATCAGTGTAATATATGCAATTAGGCCTCCAATATCCGAAAGAACAATCAACTGAGAAGGAAGAATTTCGGCCCAAAAAGAGAGCCCTATTTCCCAGATTCTTTTCTTCGCTCCATGCGCATGTACTTGTTTCAAACTCCAAAACTTTGAATTGATTAATACTTCGTAGAACCACCCACAATGCTCCTCCTTCAGATCCTACCCAATAAGCAACCAAACAACGAGGCGGACAATCTACAAGTAGCAATTCTTTAGGTATCTCTGACACTAACTTATCCCTGGTGCTGATAATATTATCATTAATTTCTTATTGCATAACAACTATTCACAACATAAAACCGTCCATGGTAATATAAAGCATCATAAATGTCACAACATGTTTCCCACCCTATGCGCGTGTTCCAAACTTTATCACCTCCCCTAAAACATGCGACTCTCCAAAAATTGACTCCATAAATAACCATCAATATAAATATAGTTGGATGTGTACGAGAAGGACTCGATGACAAGATGCATTTATGGATAAATTATCATTTTCACCCCTCAAAATATCATTTTTAGAATTGTGATTAATGAAAAACAAACAAATTTAAAAATGTGATTGATAAAAAATGTATAATAGTTTTCTACTCAAATTAAGTCAAAACTCGGGGAAGCTTATAATATTGTCCCAATAGAAAATTATGTTACTTTAATATTTGTTTCTCAGTTTTTTACATAAATTTCAAAATACATATCTAAAGTTAAGCATGCCTAGAACGTGAAAGAATTTTCATATTCACATTTTCAATAATAATACATGTATATCTGTTATGATCGATAAACAGTGTTAAAGAGCATAAAGTATGCAAATTTTGATTACCACAATGTACTTTATTTATAAGATTACCAGCAAATAAATAAATTGTAGTGGTCCAAACACATGTTCAAAAAATAATAAAACAGAAAAAAAAAACCATTTAAGAAAATTTGAGACTTAAAAAATTTAATTTTGGTGGTCCATAATATTCAAACCACGTACCTTCTAATTCTTGTCATAACAATACTCAAAAAGAATAAGGATACTATGATTATATATATATTGGAATGGTGGATTTTTAAACCATTAAAACAATGTGACATTACCTCTTTGATTGCCATTTGAAGATCGGTATCTTCAAGGGCCAAATAAGCTATTAGAGCCGACGGCTTTCTAGACTCAATATGTCACCGGTGCAGAAAAAAGGAAAGAAAGAAAACAAAATAAAAATTTATCTTCCAATTAGAAACTATCTATTCTACATTAATTTATAACCAAAGTAAATTAATATTGACACACGAGCAAATGAGAAATGGGAAGGAAAAATCTAAGAAATTTCTCGGTCTTTTGAATAAAATATACCATAAAAGCATCAATTTAATAAATGGAGAATACCTTTGATAAGGTTCTTACAGCTTAAAAGAATAATATAAGCATCAATGCTTCTAAATATGTTAAATTATTGTAAAACGAAGACGGCTAATTTTGATAATTGAAAAGAAATCAAGTCTCAGGAGAATACTTTCAAAATTATGGCCTTAACTTTATAAATTAGCCAACATCGGTTTAACGTAATTTCTTAGTTTGTTGAGTAACAAGAACTATAAATCTTTTTTTCTTTTTTCTTTTAAAAAAAAGTTGAGCAAAGAGAATTGTAATGCTAAACAGATTGAGTTAATTACGACATCCTTTCACTTAGGAATTGTAATTATTGAATCAGGTAAGATAGAGAATGAATGTATTTAACAAAGAAATAGATGGAAGGACAAACAGTAACTCTTCCGGAAGGAGAAGAAATTCTAATAAACAAAAGGTAAAATAAATAAAAAAACGAATCAAAACCCTATAACACTTTTCAACCCACATATGTTGATTGAAAATATTATAGGACTTAGCATAAAAAAATTGGCTCAATGCGATTATCTTCCATGTTATAGACTCTCATATCATTCCCTCCATATCATTATAAATAAATTGATTGTAAATGAATTACAAACGTAATATTTACCAATTCATAAGCAAAGTAAATAGAAACAAGCCATAGCAAATGATCGAGGAATATGAGAAAGGAAAAATCTGACAAAGGTCTCCGTCTTTCGAATAAAATATACAATATAAATCAATTTGATATGTTAAATTAAATTGAGGAAACATTGTTTAAGGTTCTAAAAAAGAAAAGAATAATATAAAGTACCAATGTTTTTCTATATGTTAAAATATTGTAAAATGAAAATGAATGATTTTGATAATCAAAAAGAAATCAAGTCCAGTAAAATTCTTTCAAACTCACCGGTTTAACTTCGTGAACTAGCCGACATTCGGTTTAACGTATTTTCTTCTGTTGTTGAGTAACAAAAATTGTAATTCTAACCTTTTTTTTTCTAATATTTTAGTTGAGCAAAGAGAATTGTACGTAATTCTAAAGAGATTGAGTTACCGCATTCCTTTCAGTTAGGAATTGTAATCGAATCAAATAATTACAGTGTAGACGGCGAAATTTAGACCAAATAAATTATAAAGACAGCCAGCCCAATTCATGGTATATTATGCTATACAAATAACCAAGTCGGGTTAATTTGGAATTTTCAGAGAGCAAAGCTTTATGGGCCGAAGAAAAAAAAATTTGAGGCTTCCTAAATGGCTTAGAGAAGTGATCTTCAATCAAGTGCAAAATTTGAAATTCAAATTATCAGACAGTTGATAAACCTTTCCTATTAAAGTTGAAAATCTAAAAGATATTATTCTGAGTTAAAGTTATCTTCATCCTGATGGAAAATATTTTCCAAAATTGATATTTATTTGTTTAAATCTTTGTCCAATACTCCATTATAAGAGGACGCCAGGATAAACACATTTTCTTCCGTCACTGACTTGAGCATAAGAGTATTAGCCGGCAATCTTCTAACTATTTTTCTCTATTATGCAGATATTCAGCTACCACAAGAATCTGCCATGTGTATTCAAGAAGTAGATGATATTTTGGCGTCTAGATACAGCATTCCCTTTTTACTTAGGAGATGCATTAATTCCTCACAGGTTTATGAATGTATAGCAAATCAAAAACAGAGAGAATGTATTTGACAAAGAAATAGGTGTAACCATTGACAAACACCAACTCTTCCACAAGAAGAACAAATTCTAATAAACAGAAAATAAGTAAATAAATGAATCAAACCCTATAACACTTTTCAACCCAAATATGTGGATTGAAAATATTGTAGGACTTAGCATCAAAAATTGGCTCAAAACTACCATCTTCCATGTTATAGACTCCCATATCCCTCCCTCCGAGCGTCTTTTTAATATATCCATTCCTACTACTATCATCAGTATAATATATGCAATTAGGCCTCCAATATCCGAAAGAGCAATCAACTGAGAAGGAAGAATTTTGGCCTAAAAAGAGAGCCCTATTTCCCAAATTCTTTACTTCCCCCCATGCACATGTACTTGTTTCAAACTCTAAAACTCTGAATTTACAAGTTCCAATCGCTGCATTGCAAGTATTCACAAAATTTCGTAGAACCACCCACAATGCTCCTCCTTCGGCTCCCACCAAATAAGCAACCAAACAACCAAGCGGACAATCCACAGGTTGCAATTCGTTAGGTATCTGTGACACTAACTTATCCCTGGTGCTGATAATACGATCATTGCTAATATCAAAAGTTCTTACTGCATAACAACTATTCACAACATAAAAACGTCCATGGTAATATAAAGCATCATAAATGTAATAACCTGTTTCCCGCCCTGCGCGCGTGTTCCAAAATTTATCACCTGCCCTAAAACATGCCACTCTCCAATTGACTCCGTAAATAACCATCAACATATAGTTGGATGAATGTGAAGGACTTGATGACAAGATGCATTTATGGATGATATCTTCATTATTTGTCACATATAGATGGAACTTACGTGGATGGAACTTATGTAGCCGCGGCAGTTTGATCTCAGTGTGGGAAAAGGGATGCAAAAGACTCAAGCTATAATCTTCAGCGACTGTGATAAGCCAACCCTTTGAGGAGAAATACCTCTTGCCGGCGTCGGCTGCTAATGGTGAACTAAGATGACGAATCGTACCTTTTGAAAGATCGGTTACAAAACCGCGATGGTTGGTATATCGTTCTGGGGGAAGCATAAGCCTAACAGAATTGAACATGAAATTCTCTGGAGCTGCAGCAAATTTCCATGACTTACATACCAAACCAAAAGCTACAAAGTCCTCAGAAAATCTAATCACCCTTGCGATTTTAACCAAAAGATCAGGACTCAATTCTTCCCAATTTGCCATCAATATTGTTGCAAAAAATAAATTTTGTGTTTAGATGAATCTAACAAATAAAATCCTTATGCGTTATACTTATATGTATATATAAATAAAACCCTAGAAAACGGTCCCTATTATTGTTGTTTGCTGCAATCCTTAACCAGTGAGGAATGCGTTTCCTTGGTGAGTAAGCTGTCTCCCTTCACTTAATTTTGTTAATACAATTTATTAACAATGAATGAAAGAAAAAACTATATTAATTCCATGGTGGAATATAAATTATATAATAATTCTTAACTACCAACGAAATATTAGCTAATGAAAGCCTAGAAGTTAAAAGAATATCTATAATTAATTCATCTTTTCAATAATGCATGTTATTTGTTATAAACAGATAAACATGTGTTAAAACACTTTCAAAAATTTAAAAAAAAAAATTGATTTTAACAATATACTTTATTTACAAGATTACCAAAAATCTTTTTTCCGGTCCAAACTATATATATATAGGAAAATCTAGACTTGAAATTTAATTTTGGTGGTCCACAATTGAAACCACCCTCTTCAATAATCTTGTCAACACACCCAGCGTCTAGCTAGCTACCAGCTCAGTATAGATGAGGTACTTGATATAATTGACAAGCTATCAGTGCGTTTAATCTAATTAATAACCAAGATGTATACAATGATTATATATTCGAATAGTAGGGTTTAAGCAATCAAAGACAATGTGACATCGCCCTCTTTGATTGTTTATTGGAAAAATTACAATGTTCCAAAGTGGGTTTCTCCCACTTTGGTGTCATCAAGGGCCAAATAAGCTGCTATTATAAGTCTACCACTTTCTAGGATCAATATTATTAGATGTATGTCCTTAAAGCAGATAATTGTAACCAATTTTTCTGATAAATAAATAATTATTTATGCATAAATAAATTTATTTGAGAAAATTGCAATTTAATGTCTTATAATTATATTGTTTGTGAATTATTTTATGGTTTGTTTAATCATATAAAAATGACATAATTCATAGGATCCTTATAGCTATCAAGTTTGTTTACAATCAATACATAAAGTTGACATTTTACTTTGTAAGATTGTGGTTTTTCTATTTCATATTGATGAATGATTTGTCTTAATCATTGAAATAGTGAATTCAAGTGGGAATACTAGTGCAGCTTATCTGCATTAAACAGGACCTCCATGAGATATAAATAAGATATAAGACCTGTCGCATGAATTAAATCTCATAGACACTAACAATATAATACTCTTAATCCTAAGTGAGTAATGAACTCATATTCGTGTCTTGTATTTTTGAGCTATTATGGAGTGAGATTTTCTTTAAAATCAAAACCTCTATAGTTTAGAAATATAAGATTATGATTTAGGCGAACATATATTCATAATATGAAAATCTATAACTCCTATTAGAGGAGATGACATTCCCTAGAGCTGATTTCAGTACTTGGATATTAAATCCTAGGCCTAAATATTCTTAATAAATAGTTTATTAAGAATTAATATTTATTTGTGAATTATTTCACAAGAATAGATACGTATAAAATAACCATTAAAAAAATTAGTGACTTTGGGATACAAAATGTAATTAAAAGGGTATGACATTAAATATGCGCCAAGTTTTAATTACGAATATCATATAGAGGGTTATTTATATGGTATTAGTGTGACATAGGTTTGGCTTTACCAAATAAAATTAATTAAATTATAAGCTTCTTATAATTTGTTTATGGACTATAAAGCCCAGTCATGGGCTCATATAGTCCATGAGCTAGCTCACAAAAAGCTACTACACATTTATTGGGCATTTATGAATAAATAAAAGTCAAACCCAATCTCTAAAGTGACTTGGACTTCAAGTTTGGGATAATAATTGTATAGAATATTATTTTATTAATATTTAGATAATTATATGTCTTTATTTCCTAATAGAATAAGTTCATAGCCACTATCCTCATTAATCGGGATTCTAGTAGGATACAACTTACCTAAGTTATTAGGAGTGAAATGTGAACTTCTCATTAATTAATTACGTTGGTTTTGGTCTAATAAATATAAATAAATAAATAAACTGAAAACATAATATACATAAAGAGGAGTTCACATGAAATCTAGAGAAGGGAGAGAGAGAGAAACAAGAGAGAGAAAATTGGTTTATTCAACCTCTTTACTAATTACTTTGGGTTTTTCTTGTAGAATCTAATTGTGTTTTTTTACATTTTAGAAAAACTGTTTTATGAAAACGCATATTTTTCAATGCATTTAAATCAATATTAACCACATATTATTTTCAAAATTCAAAAAAATTAAAAACCAACCATACATTCTTTCAAAATTTTGGAAACAAAAACTCAAAAAACACAAACAAATACAATTATAGGTGCCCACACACATATTATTGTGTAGAGTGCTTTAGAGTCATAACCTCGAAGATCGAGTAGTTTGAAGCACTAGGTATGCTTTTTAATTATATGAATAGCATCATGATAAGGAATTAACAATCTAATTTCGTTTTATGCTTCCACAAAATTTTATCAAAATTATTTAATCACACCAACAATTATGTTAGTGGTGCAGAAAGGAAAGAAAATTAAAACTTATTCTCCATTTGGAAGCTATATATTATATTAAAATAAACATCTGGGTACTAGCTAGTTCGAGAGCCAATATGCAATGGCTATTTCAAGCTATAATAGTTTTTCTCTCTCTCAAAGAGCTTTAGTGGAAACTTTGTTTGCTATATATTAAAGATTCAAATATTATTAGTAATTTATTATCAAATAACTTAAAACTTTTTGATAAAATGATTTCATAATATGCTATAATAGAGTTTAACCCGGTGGCATAATAATACTTGACATCATATAGAAATAAAGGTCTTGAGTTTGAATCCCCACACAGTCATCACAATTAAACTACTCGATCTTGATTCTCTTGATTTGGTTTTATAGAGTCATTAAACCTTAAATAGGAACCTAATTATCTAATAATTTAAGTTTTTTGATAAGTGATTCTTAAAAATTAGTATAATTTATTATAGAGAGACCAACTATATATTTGAAAGCTTTGGCAACATGATCGAGGTACATATCTTATGATCATGAAATTAATTTATAGTTTTGAAACTACAGAGGCTAGATTTTTACTGAATACATATGGCCAATGTGGTATGAATTCCCGAATAATTTGCTGAGTAAAGAACGCTCCAAGTTCAAGGGTGGGTTGGATCGATCGGAAGTGCCGAATAGATGGTATAAAGGTTAAAAGTATGGATTAATTGAAAGGTGTGCTGGACTACCGAAGTACGTGTAAAAACGCCGTTTGCGAAGTGACAGGACATGGCCTGATGGATGTTGCTGAATTGGCTCACTTTACTGAAGGAATTGTGGGCTCTACATCTGCCTAGTCAGGCGGGCCATCAAAGGACCAATATTAAAAGGTCAAATAAAGTTCGACTCGGCCAAGGAATAGAAAGCAAACAGGCCCATCTCCAATGAACAAGATGAATTCTTTGTCTAAAGAACTACTGAATACTCGTTCAATAATTTCGGTCGTTGGAGTTCTGAACGTTCCAAGTCAGCTTATATCTCGGATGGTCCACAAAGTAAACATTCACGAATAACTATTTGATAATTGTTTCACTCGGCATCACTCAATACGGAATAGTTCTATTCGATATTTTCTAAATTAGACTTCGATATTCTTGTTTTGTATGTGAATATCCTAGTCGCCTCTTTCCTATTTAAGTTTGATTCCTAAGAGTTGTCAATGATCGGAATTGAAAATAAATTATTCAAGCTACTCAATTAGACTAGGAACGAAATCAGAATCGTTATTAATAAAAAGGAATATTTCAATTGAGTACGTTGAACATGGATTTAATGCTAAAGACCCTATAAAAAGGACTGAATGAGGTACGTTATTCTCATTGAGTACCTTAGAAAAAATTCACTTATAGCGATTTTTGACTTGAGAATTGGAGGATCTTAGTTGGCAACCCTGCTAGCGAGTCCTAATTTCTTTTTGTTTTACGGAGTACTCAGTGTGTTGGTGCCCATTATCGCTTTCGGAGCTACCAAATTAAATTAGGCAAGTTATTCCGAAGGGTCAAAATTTTGGCATCGACAAAAACATTTTAATTTACTTAGAAAAGTATGAAAAAAAAAAATAACCAGATATCCAAAATAGTGATTAATTGCATGCCACAACTGGATCGCCTTCGCCTTTGGACTTCTAATTGGTGGGAAAGAGTCGTAGCTGATCATCAAATGTGAATTACAAAGCTAGACAAAGAATGCTTATTAATACAAATTAATTTTATTACTAAAACAATGGAAATGGTGTGCCCTCGGATCTCGATCCGAAAGTGATTTTAGCAAAAGAAAAATATTTTATTCAACCAACGCTTATCACATGCATGATTAATTAATTAGCAAGCACACCTACAGATGCATGTATCAGTATGGACTTCACTATTTGCACAAAAATAATGTCAAAAATATACAAGTCAGAACAATTTCTTAAGCGTATCTTTTCATATGTATAATCATTTTCTACTTTCTCAATCTAATTAATTAACTATATTATCATGATTTTGGTTTTGAAATTAGTTATACATATGCTATTCAAGGCCCTGTCTATATTGATAACTTATATATTATCAGAATATTATAATGAATGATAGAGGATGGATGATCAGAAAGGTTGGCACGAAATGACGACAAGATCAATCAAAACGAGTTCTCTACATCGTACATGTATCATCCATGCATGACTCAATAGCTTATCTTTCAATAATGAAGTCTTCAATCTTCAGAGCTCATTGATAAATAATTAAGTTCCATGCATGTGTAGTTTAATATTTCCCTCGGATAAAGAACAGATTCTTCCTGGAAAGCCAGCCAAGAGTCGCTTGTCTTAAATATATATGTCGAGAAGGAAACAAAATAAGCCAATAATGTGGATATCTGTTGGCGCAAAAAGGAATCAGTTACAGAGGTTCGAATTGAGGGAGAGTGTTGGCGGAAAAATGAATTAGTTACAAAGTTAGTTACAGTCAGTTTACAATAATGTACGGGTCAGCAAAAGTTAGTTATGGAAATGCCATGTCAGCAAGGTTGTTAAAAGTTCTGTATATATAAACACATGCCTCTCGTGTACAAAATTAATCAATCAATAAAAAAAACAAATCTTGATCTGTTTACATAATTCTTTCATGGTATCAAAGCTTATGGCTAACCAAACACATAATTTTCCTGGAAACTCAAATTTTCCAAGAAACACTCACGACCATACAAACACAGATTCACTACATCATGAAGGCAGTGCTGCCAGCTCGACTCAGAATCAAGAAACAACAAACTCAACATCCATGCCTCTGATTAATCTTCCTTCCACTCTTCCATCTCTCTCGATCAAGCTTCCCCGTGGAAACTATGGCTACTGGAGATCACAAGTGCTGCCAACCTTGGAAGCCTACGATCTGGAAGGCTACATAAATGGAGATAAGCAGTGTCCTTCTCATTTTGCAAATCTAAATTCAGTTACAAATAATATTGATGCTGTTAATCAATCCAATCCTGAGTTCTTAATCTGGAAAAGAATTGACAAATTCATACTCAGTTGGTTGCTATCCTCAATTACAGAATCCATGTTTGGTTATGTTGTCCGCTGTCAGTCTTCATTTCACCTCTGGAACACACTGGAAAAACTGTTTTATGCTGAATCCAGAGCAAGATCTATGCATCTTAAACATGAGTTGCAGACTACTAAAAAAGGATCCATGTCAATAGCTGATTACTTTCTTAAAATGAAAGGAATTGCTGACACATTGTTTGCAATTGGTTCTGAAATCAAAGATTCAGATCTGTTAATGCATGTTTTAGATGGTTTGGGACCTGAATTCGATGCTATAGTAGTGAACATTAATTCCAAATTAGGAAACATATCACTAGAAGAAGTACAATATCAGTTACAGAGTTATGAACTGAGACTTGCTCAGCACCACACAGCTAACACAATTTCCAGTGATCACAGTGCATTGTTGACTAGAAACATAGGATCATCTCAAAATTATGGTTCTAGTTCTCAAAATTTTAAGCAGAACTATCAGAACTTTCGAGGGAGAGGCAGAGGAAGAACATCAGGTGGTAGAACTTTCAGTAGAGGCAATGGTCGAGTAGTGTGTCAATTGTGTGGGAAAACAGGCCATATTGCCTTAAAATGCTACCATCGTTTTGATATAAGCTTTCAGGGTCCTCCAACCACCAATAATGCATCAGGAAATGCATCAAACAATGCTACTCAGTATACAAATCAGGCCAACTCTCAAGCATATGTGGCCTCAAATGCTGCAAACCAAAACACTGTCACTGATCCTTCCTGGTATCTGGACACTGGAGCCACTGACCACATCACATCCAATCTCAACAATCTGACTATAAAAGAGGAGTATCAAGGTTCAGAGAAAATTCAAGTGGGAAATGGTAATTTCATTCCCATCCTACACATTGGTTCTGCAGTTATTAGCACTACTGATTATAATCAAGTTCTGAAGTTAAAAAAGGTTCTGCATGCACCTCTTATAACAAAGAATTTAATGAGTATTTCCAGATTGATTCAAAATAATTCAGTAATGGTAGAGTTTCATTCCTCTGTTTGCTATGTAAAGGACAAGGTCACACAACTCATCCTATTGGAGGGACATCTTGATCATGGACTATATAAGGTTACTCCCCAGCTACAGACAATTACAAAATTCTCAGAAGCTCCAGCAAACTTTAGCTGCTTGAAGACCTCACATAACAGTCCCATGTCCTTGTTTTCATGTACAACAAATAAATGTTCTATGCAACAATCCATTCCAGCTGAAGTGCTGTGGCACCAGAGATTAGGACATCCTAGTAGTTCAGTGTTATTTCAATTTGCCAAACAAACTGGCTATTTTACATATTATGGCAATAAAGTGTTGGTATGTGATTCATGTAAACTTGGAAAACAATGCAACTCTCATTATCCAGCTTCTTCATCCACTGTCTCTGGCCCACTTGAAATTGTATCTGCTGATGTGTGGGGACCAGCTCCTGTTATCTCCATAGATGGATATAGATATTACCTTCTATTTGTTGATCACTATAGTAGGTACTGCTGGATCTATCCAATGCATACCAAAGGTGAAGTTTCCAGCATTCTTACAGCTGGTGGAAAGGTAGTTCAATACAAAACTGAAATGCTTACAAACAGATTGGGGAGGAGAGTTCAGGCCTCTTGCTTCATTTCTCTATAAAATTGGCATTATATTCAGACATCCCTGTCCTCATGCCCCTCAACAAAATGGAAAAATAGAAAGGAAGCATAGGACAGTAGTGGAAATAGGCCTAACTTTACTGGCTCAAAGCTCCTTATCTCTTAGTTTCTGGTGGCATGCATTTCACACTGCCACATTCCTACTCAATCGATTGCCAACTCCAGTTTTATCACAAGCTTCACCATTTCAGAAAATTTTCAAACAAAAACCAGATGTCAGTAGGATGAGAGTGTTTGGATGTGCATGCTTTCCACATCTCAGAGCCTATAATCATCATAAATTTGCCTTTCACACTACAAAATGTGTGTTTATAGGCTACAGTAGCAAACGCAAAGGCTATCTGTGTCTGCATCCATCAGGCAGAATATACATATCAAAAAGTGTCTCTTTTCATGAGACAGAATTCCCTTTTGCAGCTGAACAATTTCTACAAACCAATGCTGAATTCACCGCACCAGTCAAAGTTAAAAATTCTACATGGTGGCTACCTCATATTGCAAACCACTCATCTCCTACCACTGAATCAGCAACTCCTACAGCAAGTAAAAGACACTCTATTATATCCACTCCAACTAAACAACAATCAGCTGATCACAACCAACAAAACACTGGTTTCTCTCCAGTTTCTGAAACACCCTCCAGGTCACCTTCTCAACCTTCTTTATCTGATGCCTCTTCAAATTTAAATTCCTCATCACCTAAGTTAAATACTGCAGCTCCTCCAATTAGTACTCATCCAATGATAACTAGAGCTAAAGCAGGAATTTTTAAACCTAAAGCATATTCCATTGATAGTCTCACAGAAACTGAACCCTCATCAGTAGCTCAAGCCCTTGCTAATCATCAGTGGAAAAAGGCCATGGAAGCAGAATACAATGCTCTCATGGCAAATCAAACCTGGACATTAGTCAAACCAGAAGAAGCATCATATGTGGTTGACTGTAAATGGATTTTTCGAATCAAGTACAATGCAGATAACACTATACAGAGATACAAAGCCAGATTAGTGGCCAAAGGATTTCAGCAAGAACCTGGAATTGATTACTCTGAAACTTTCAGCCCAGTAATCAAACCATCAACCATCCGAGTAGTCTTCTCCCTTGCTGTCACATTCAATTGGTCCATTCAACACATTGACATCAATAATGCCTTCCTAAATGGTGATATACAGGAAACAGTGTTCATGCATCAACCAGAAGGATTTGTCAACTCAAACAATCCAGGTTATGTTTGCAAACTGCATAAATCACTTTATGGTTTAAAACAGGCACCTAGAGCTTGGTTTGATAAGCTCAGAGGTGCACTAATTCAGTGGGGATTTCAAATGTCCAGAGCTGATACAAGCTTATTTGTCTATAAGAATCAAGACAAAATTACACTACTACTAGTCTATGTGGATGACATACTGGTGACAGAAAATGATCATCATCAAATTCAGCAAGTTATTAGTGACTTAAACAAACATTTTTCACTCAAAACATTGGGTGAAGTTCACTACTTCCTTGGGTTCGAAGTATATAGACAAAAAAATACTATATTGTTGTCACAAAAGAAATATGCAGAGGATTTGCTAAGAAAATGCAATATGCTGGAGGCCAAGCACACTCAAACACCTATGATCACAAATCAGAAATTATCATCTAATGACAGTGATCCATTTGAACAGCCAACTACATTAAGAAGCATAGTGGGAGGCTTGCAATATCTATCAATGTCCAGACCTGACATTTCATTTGCTGTCAACAAGCTCAGTCAATTTCTTCAGTCACCAACACAGGCACAATGGCAAGCCTGCAAACGGATATTAAGATATGTGAAAGGGACTACTGATTACTGTCTCTTATATAAGCCTATGAACACAATTGATCTAGTTGCATTCAGTGATGCAGACTAGGCAAGTTCAGTAGATGACAGGAGATCAACATCAGGCTGCTGTGTATATTTTGGAAGCAATCTAGTCTACTGGTCTGCCAAAAAGCAGAAAGTTGTAGCCAGATCATCTACAGAAGCAGAATATAGAAGTCTGGCACAAGCTGCAGCCGAAATTCTGTGGCTGCAAAGTTTGATGAATGAACTTGGAATCAAACTAAGTGGAGTTCCTGTAATTTGGTGTGATAACAAAGGAGCTGAATCACTTGCAGCAAATCCAGTCTTCCATGCAAGGACCAAACACATTGAAATTGATCTGCATTTTATCAGAGAAAAAGTAGTGTCTGGACAACTGGAAGTCAGGCACATATCTACTGAATATCAAACAGCTGATATACTAACTAAACCGTTATCAGGAGTTAGATTTCAGATGCTCAGAGAGAAGCTTGGCATTGCTTCACGAAAAAGTTACTTGGAAAACCAACAAAGCATAACTGACTCCAATTCTCCTGAGTAGAAACTCCCAGTTCGAATTGAGGGGGAGTGTTGGCGCAAAAAGGAATCAGTTACAGAGGTTCGAATTGAGGGAGAGTGTTGGTGGAAAAATGAATTAGTTACAAAGTTAGTTACAGTCAGTTTACAATAATGTACAGGTCAGCAAAAGTTAGTTATGGAAATGCCATGTCAGCAAGGTTGTTAAAAGTTCTGTATATATAAACACATGCCTCTCGTGTACAAAATTAATCAATCAATAAAAAAAACAAATCTTGATCTGTTTACATAATTCTTTCAATATCGAAAATAAATAGAAACTATATGTTTAACATATTAATTCATTAAATTTCTACATTGTATTTCACGCTTCTCTTAAATATTCATGTCGAGTAGGAAACAAAATAAGTGAAAACTCAATGTTTTTTTAATCAGGATATTAATCCAGTCAATATCTTGATCAGTTTTTTCCTATTTTAATATCACTCTTACCAACAAATGTCAGATGCAGGATATCAAGAATCAATTATTATATATAATTATTCTATTATCTGTCTCTTTTTCGGAACTCTCGATCGCCACAGATTAGGAGTCTTTTTTTTATTTAATTGTCTCTCAAATATCATGTGTTGATTAACATTTAATTTTATATAACATGTCAAGAAACCTGTGCCAAGTTGCTGGTCAAGTCACTAAAATAAATAAATAATAAAGTATTGAACTAGTAATTTGGCAGAACTTCAAGGTCATTATACAAGATATAGCCTTATATAAAGGAGTTGCAAATTGGCAACACAAACCATCAATATTACTATCTTGCAAAAAAAAAAATATATATCATAGCATGGGATTAGTGATATTATCGTTATTCTTCTCTTTTCTAGCTACAGCACTTGTAGCAACATCCCAGGCTTCACACCTCGAACTCCCTCATCAGATTCATCACCTTCTCCGCCCAAAATCCGGTATCAAACAGAACCAAGTTGCTGGCCTGTCGTGCCTGAGCTGGCGATTGGGTGTGGAAACTAATAACATCAGAGGATGGTCAACAGTTCCCGAAGAGTGTGAAGGCTATGTTGGCCATTACTTGTTAGGCGACCAGTACAGGAAAGACTCAGCTGCCGTTACTCAGCAGGCTTTGATTTATTTCAAAAGCCTAAACCTGACCATTGACGGCAGGGACATTTGGGTTTTTGACATTGACGAGACTTCGCTGTCTAATTTGCCTTATTATGCCAAGCATGGATTCGGGTACGTACAAAATCATAAAACAATTAATAAGTTTAACTAATTTTAATAATCCATTGTTACTGTTCATTAGTATTCTTATATAATTAATGTATCGACTGTCAGCGAAGCAAAATAGATTTGTTTATTAATTTTTCTCTTCTATGCTCATAACAATAAAATCTTTGAAAAGTACTGTACAGCCTTTCCCAAATCTCATCTCTCTCTTTTATTTTTTAAAGATTTAGTGAATACTTTTCATTTTTTATTATTTTCAAAATAAAAATTATTCTTTTCCTAAATATTTATTATCTAGACGTGAATGAGTCGAATTTCTTATCCATAGAACTAGTGAACTATCTTTCTCCGGCTTAGAAAAAAAAAAAAAATCCTCCAATCTAACCATCCAACTCAAATCAACTAGTAGGTCACATGGATAGTGAAAATAATTTCCAGATTAGTATTGTGTTCTGGGGTAACTTGTGCATGATAATCAAGTCAATTATAGATCATATAAAGTTACACTGTTGGGGACTACAGCGTCACGTGCTAGTGGAAGAAATAATATTAATGATTAACCTTATTGAGATTTGATCAAATGATGATTGATGATTGAATGCCTTAGCCTGGTGTGAAATGATTATCTATTTTCAGGACGGAGCCATTCAACTCAACGTCGTTCGATGAATGGGTTTTGGAAAGCAAGGCACCAGCATTGCCAGAGACTCTTAAGCTGTACAAGAAGCTAGTGTCTCTTGGGTTGAAGATTGTGTTTCTCACAGGAAGATCAGAGGACCAGAGAGATGCCACAGCTGCCAATTTGAAGAAAGCTGGATTCCACACCTGGACCAAGCTCATCTGCAAGTAATTAACAAAGATTCATAATTTTATTTAATCACTTCTTAATCAAAATTGAAATTTAATTCATATACCCTTTTTTTCTGTTTTGGATGGGATATTGTAGGAATACAACGTTGTATCCATCAGGAACAACATCAGTTGTATACAAATCAAATGAAAGAGGAAAGCTTGTGAAACGAGGTTACAATATCATCGGAAACATGGG
Source organism: Boswellia sacra (assembly GCA_013180625.2). Taxonomy (NCBI): domain Eukaryota; kingdom Viridiplantae; phylum Streptophyta; class Magnoliopsida; order Sapindales; family Burseraceae; genus Boswellia; species Boswellia sacra. The sequence goes on from SNVD02012118.1 coordinate 169,784, forward strand.
TGATCAATGGAGCGATATCCTTGGCAACTTCACTGGCGGCCGGACATTCAAGCTGCCTGATCCCTTGTACTACATTAGCTAAACTAAATAGAGTTGAACTATTTGAGGTTAAATTGTAATAAAGACAAGCAAAATAAGAACATCCAAGTACGGTGTGTTCTGTATCCTTTTTAATTTTGGGGAGTTATATATCTATTCATGAGTGATTGGTGCATTCAAATTTGTATGTCGTTTAATTTCATAATTCGACGAGGTTTGATTGTACACCCAAGCATGCACAAGTTTGAAAAAAAAAATTGTTTATGGACAGAGAAGCTCTATATTTCCCCCCTTCTCGTTAATGGTTATGCTGAATATGGTTCTTGTGAAAATTTGCTTTAAATTTTCACATTTTTATGTCTCTACCTTATCTGTAATTGAAATGGATCACCCATTACTTTGAATGATAGATCACTCTAATTAATTGAAATGAAAAGACTGGTGATCATTGATGATTAGCTATTAATCGTTATCATCTATTATTACAACGCTAGGTAAATTTTTTTCAACGTTTCCGTTCAATTATTATGCAGCTAGTATCTGCTTTTATTGTTGTCGGTCTGTATGTCGTTCCTTTTATTATCTCCATTATTATGAATTTTTTATTCTTTTTTGATATGTGGCGCTAATTAAGGGCATATATATCAAGAATAGTTATTATTTTTTTAAATTTTTATGTCAAATTTTATCCAATGACGTGATCATGTCACTTATTTTATTATTTGAGATTAAAAATTTATGAGTTCATTTGATAAGAGTATTATTTTTTTTATTATATTGATTATAGGATGATGTGGTGAGTAATTTTGTAATATCACATCACTTGTTACGTCATTTATGATTGAAAATTTGGAAAATGTATTATTACTCATATAGCAAACGAACCAAGAGATCATTATATCTCATGCTTGCTCTAAAGGCAGGGAACGTCGTATGGTAGTGAATTCAATAGACTCATCTCGCTTTGGTTGTAGAGAGAGAGAGAGAGAGAACCTCGTCTGAAAATAATCTTATTTTCATTCAATTAAAGTGAATTTATACATTACTTTGTCACCTTTTTTTTTATGGATTCTTTTATTTATATTTTAGCTGATCAACTCATCACCTTTCATCCATTAGATTGCAATGGATCAATGGCTCACAATTAATATCAAAAAATTAAACAAAAAATTTAAGTTTATATAGCTAGCGTGACCCTATACATATACATAAAAAGAATAACTTAATTCTTTTTTTTTTTTCAATGGAAGCTTAACTACGTACTCTTGATCAACGTGATGATGGGCATGCATACTTAAAATTCAATTTTGTTAGCATATGCCCTGAGTTTCTCTCATTATAACTTCATCATTTTTATTCTTTTTTTCTTTCATTATTTTTTTAATAAGATAACATCTTAGAATTAAACCTTTATATATTCTTTTTTCTTGAAGAAAAAAGAGTAATGCTTACTAAAGGTTATGATCAATCGGTTATCAAAACTTAGGCAAACTATCACCTAATTTTGTCCCAACTTTTGAATGTAGATTTTAGCACTAATGGATGGTTGAGATATACATTTGTTCTCTTTCTTGATTAATATTTTTTCTATAATCATCCACTACAAGCTTGTAAAAAGATGAGGTAGAGATGAGGAGGAGATCCTTGTCTTCATCTATATGGCACCAAATTTATGATCACTTAATGAAATTTTGCATATAATATAATACTATTTCTCATATTAATTAGGGCTTTTATTATTTTAAAAAGTCAAATATTTTTTTACTTTTTAGATGGGATTTTTAGGATTTTAGGATATCTAATATCAATAGGATTTTAGTTTAATTTTGTTTTCCTTAATTTAGTTAGTTTACTTGTTTTACAATAATTATGATTTTTTAGTTAGTGGAACTTAATTTTTTTTATACCAATCTATAGTCATTGATTCATTTAAACCCAGTGGATCTGAACTGATGAGTTAACATTAAATATAACCACCTCTTAACTTCTCTTTCACATTGATCCGTTCGAATGAAGTAAAAATGGCTATGAATTAGTTTAAAAAGTTTAATGTCCTTTAGACTAATCCTTAGTTAATTATAAATAGACTTCTTATCTCTTATTATTATTAATGAATTAATAATAATATTTTCTTGAGGTCATTATACTAGCCTTTATAAATAAGAAAAAGATTCTCTCGTATCTAATTTTTAATTGATCTATTTTTTAATATTGTGAGGTGCATTTAGACAAATTGAATTAATAAAGGAAGATAATAAAAACAAATGTTAAATATTATCCATAAGTATTGAATACCTGATCTGTCATAAGATCCTTAAAATCAAGCAAAAATCATAATAGTATATTTACAAATAAGGCATATTAATCAATAATGAAATCTTATATTTCATTAATCAATAATTGAGTTCCATTTGTAGTTTAACATTTCCCTCTCGGATCAAGCACAGATTCTCCCTTGAAAGCCAGCTGAGAGTCGCTTGTATATTAAGCATTATATACTGATAGATCCAACAACGGGGATCTCCGAAATCCGAAGAAATCACATTTAATATGTCGGTTCATTAAATTTCAACATTTTATTTCACGTTTGTCTTAAATACACATGTCGAGTTAATTAGAAAATTAAAAATTCATATTTATTTGTTCAGATAAAATCAATCAATCTCGATAAGTTTTTTGGGCCATTTGGTTATATATCATATGTTTTTGTTTTCAAAATTTCTAATTCAATGTAAGAACGTGAGATATGTTTACACGTTTCAAAAGAAATTTGAATTTTTCGAAATTATATTTGGCTATGTGTATTTACAGTTTTTACTTTAAATAAATTATATAATTAAAAAAATAAACAAATAATTTTTATTTTTAAATATTATAGAAATTAAAAATATAATATTTATTGAATAAGATAAAAATTATTGGAAAAAAATGAAAAAAATACAAATTAGGTAGAGTAAGAGAAAAGAGAAATTAATTTTTTTTTATTTTTCTTGAAAACTATGCTTCATATATGTTGTATTTAAGTTCAGTGTTTTCTTTGTTTTGAAGCAAAAAATGACTAAACAAACACTTAATACACATGGCACGAAATACCTAATTGAAAATGAAAATGTAAATAATAGAGAGAACGGCTAAACAAATGGGCCATTTTAATATTACTCTTACCGAAGAAATGTCAGATACGGGATATCAATTATTATAGCTGTTCTATTATCTGTCTCTTCTTGAAACTCTCTCGCGACAAATTAAAAGAGTCTTTGTTTTATTATTTTGCTCTCATTTAACATGTGTTGACATGCACTATTTTTTATTTATGTATCATGCTAAGAAACTGTGCCAAGACGCTGCTCAAGTCACAAATTTTTACGTTGATCAGCACTAATTAAAATAATAAGTGTTGAAGTAGTAATTTGGTACAATTCCAAGGTCATTATACAAGATAAAGGCTCTATATGGTAGTTGCAAATTGGCAACTCATCAAACCATCAACATTACTATATATTTATTATTTGCAAAAACAAGATCATAGCATGGGACTAGCGATGACATTGCATTCTTCTGCTTTCTAGCTACAGCGCTTGTAGCAACATCCCAGGGTTCACACAGGAAACTCCCTCGTCAGATTCATCGCCTGCTACAGGCCGAAAGCCGGTATCCGAAACAATGAAGTTCTTGGCCTGTCATGCCTGAGCTGGCGATTTGGTGAGGAAACTAATAACATCAGAGGATGGTCAACAATCCCGAAAGAGTGTGAAGGGAATGTTGGCCATTACATGTTAGGCGACCAGTACAGAAAGGATTCAGCTGCCGTTACTCGGCAGGCTTTGCTTTATTTCAAAAGCCTAAACCTGACATTGGACGGCAGGGACATTTGGCTCTTTGACATTGATGAAACATCGCTCTCTAATTTGACTATTATGCGAAGCACGGATTCGGGTACGTAATCATAAATAATCAAGTTCAATCATTTATTGTTTATTATCATATAGTTAACTAATAAATATATTGACTGACAATAAAGCATAGATTTGTTTATTGATTTTTCACTTTAAGTTCATCTCAACGTGCGTGGTGATCCACGAATGAAATCTTTCAAAAGTGTTGTATGCCCTTTAGCCTTACTTTACGTAACGCATCTCACACATGTAGTAATGTTTCATATTCAATATTTTCCAACATTACATAAAGATAGTTAAAGTAATTTCTTATCCTGTTGTGGACTGTAGCATCATGTGCTTGTGGAAGAATTAATTAATTAATTATTAACCTTATTGAGATTTGAGCAAATGATGATTGTTGATGGCATCCTTTCAGGGTGGAGCCATTTGACTCAACGTCGTTTGGCATCATCAGAAACATGCATGGGTGATCAATGGAGCGATATCCTCGGTAACTACAACGGTGACCGGACATTCAAGCAACCTGATCCGAAGTCCTACATTAGCTAAAGAGAGAGTTGAACTATTTGAGTATAAATTGTAATAAAATTAGTACAAGAAAAATAGAAACATCCAAGTAGGGTGTGTACGTTGAGCATTTTATTTGTTGAATTATGTATGCAAGAATCATTAGTGGTGCATTCAAATTTGTATGTTATCTAATTTCATAAGCGAAGTTTGATTTTACGCCCAAGCACAAAGTTTTAATATAATAATATGGTTTCTATTAGTGTTATACATAACATTGAGAGAACTATTGATGGTTAAAACTTAGGTTCACCGAGTAGCATTATCGGTATGGCTCCTCATTAATCACTTAATCAATTATTATAACATTGTACGCTACAGCTAGCTCAACATGGTCAATATACAATTATCAAAGGTACTGAACCAGTAATTTGGTGGAATCCTGAGGTCATTATCCAAAGTTTAACCTTTATAAACAAGTGTGCATATATAGAATATAATATCGTACATATGATATCTCATAGTAGTGATTTCAATAGACTCAGCTTGCTTGATTGTATCGGGAGAGACAAAACCTCATCTGAAGTTAACCTTATCTTCATTCAACCAAAGTGAATTTATACCATACCTTAACCCTATTTTATTATAAGGAATCTTTCATTGATATCATGATATGCTTGCTAGGTCTTCATATATATAATCAACATGTAATGTAATTACAATGGGGAAATTAATGAAAGAAAATGTATGTATGTATGTATGTATGCATGTAATTCCTTTTTTTTTTCAATAGAGGCTTAAGTACAAACTTTCGATCAACGAGATTGACGGTCATACTTCAAATGCGATTTTGTTAGCCTACACCTTATGTTTTTCTCATTGTAACTTCAATGTAAATCTTCATTTCTTAAAAAGATAATAACATCTTAGATATAGAAATTAAACCTTTATGTTGTCTGTTTTCTAAAAGCTAAAAATAAAAAAGTAATCCTTGATTAAGCTTAATTAACATCGACGAATTGTCAAAACTTAAGCTAACTAAATAGCATAATCTATATGGCCCTACATCTAATGATCACTTAATGAAATTGTGCATATGTAGAAAATAATATGTGCTACAGCTCATCATATGTACTAAGCTAGGTAATTTGGTGAGATTCAGAGGTCAATGTACGAAGTTTAGCACATATATATGAGGCTATTTGTGCAACTTAAAGCATCAAAAACCCTTCAGGTATCTTCTGCAAAGACGCTATATAAGAAATCAGAACTCAGCTACCCAACATTATAGATTATACAAGAAATCTTACAGATCAACAAAGGAAAAATGCAGCAGCATTGCCAGAGAATCCTAAGCTTTACAGATATTTTATTATCGTGTGGGATTAAGCTTATCCTAATGTAAGCTATGTTATTATTATCACCCGCTGTAAACTTGTTAATAGGTTTTTATTAGGTTAGTTTACTAGTTTGGGTTCCTATTCTTAAAGTAACGTATTTGGCTGCATAACATCAGCTTACTTGGTAACAATATTAGAATTCACACAAAATGAAAAGGAGAAGGTTGAGAAGAGTGGATATTGGAAAAATACATAGGTGATTAATGGAGCGATCCAATGGGGAAGCTGCCCAATCCAATGTACTCTGCGACATAGAATTTACCATAAGAAAATTTTATGAATTTTCACATGTAATAATTGTTTTTGTTTTATTGTATGGTTTACTTATATTAAAGAAATCAAGTTCGATTATTGACTTAAGGGGCTTGTTGATGGAGATTATATATAAAATTCAATGTGTTATAACCAAACTCAAAATCACACCTTTGTCTATCAAAAATTAATCCAAACAAAAAATTGAACGTAAACTTAAATACCACAGATAAGACATTAATTCACGCTAGAACACTGCATATAACTCAATGTCGTGGCAGCCCGGCTGCTGGCATTGATCTTATATGTGTCATTTACAACTGTAAATAAATAAACCAAATATTATTAAAATTTGATGTCATTAATTGATCCTCTTTACAATAAATATACTATTTGAAATAAATTAAATAGAATAATTAAAATTATATTTTGTGCATCGATTTCACTTTTTTTTCCTTACAAATCATTGCATTTATTAATTATTTTGAACTGTATTTAGATCAAAAGGAGTTTAGATATAAATTTGGAAAAAAAAAACTTTAGAAGAATTAATACAAATTAAATAGATTGGCAGTAATTCATACGTCCATGTGGAATCGCACTTGCACATTCAATGTATATTTTATGTACTTCAAACTCAGCTGACATTGACCTCCCAAAAACAATTAATTAAGATTTTTAATGATTTGCCACTTACATATATATATATATATATATATATATATATATATATATATATATATATAGAGTTGACTTATGAGATCATTTTTTTTCATCCCATTGGCTCTTGAAACTTTCTTTATATGGTCTGACTTTTATATTAGATTATCACACTCTATATATAACTATTTTTGATACTTTAATCAGTAACCTCACTTATCAAGAAGAGCGCATACTGTTTCCTGGTGACCAAGATCCAAGATTCAATGGATCAATATATGCCCAAAGAAGTTTGCGTTTATTTTCTAATGATAGTGCCACATTTTCGCAAAAGTTACAGAGAAATGACATTCTGAAAATGATTTCTAAGTTTCAATAAGGCAAAATGGCAAATAATGTTAGCGATAAAATATGGATCACATAAATCAAAATCAATTTATATAATTCATTGTCTGCGCCAAGTTGACCTGACTAACCTAACCTTAACTACCAATACAAATTAAAAGCACCAATAGAATGAGTCATGCTACTGTGCGCCATTTATTTTCAACGCGCCATTTTTTTTGCGCAACTGTTGCTGAATGATTGGAAGGCAGTGAATAATTTTATTTTTTTATCTTGTTTTTCCTGTAGCTATAATGACCGGCTGTTTCGGTTGGAGGTCATTCGCCCACAGCACTTAGATCAATTAAAGGGTGAAAAAAATAACGCATTACGTAGAAACGGGGTATTATGGCTGCAGCCAAAATTATAACTTTTTCCAAACTGGGTTTCTTCTATGTTGGTTTCATCAGGGGCCAATTATAATTACAGACTACCATTTCTAGGGTCAATATTTTACTGGTTTAGAAAGAAAAGAGAAAATTAATAATCAAAATTTATTCTCCAATTGGAAACTATGTTTTTATTATTATTTTGTATCTAGAATGGTACTGTCTTAAACTTTGGTGGGAAAGAGTTGTGGCTCATGATCATCAAATGTGAATTTATATACACAGACAAAGAATGTTTTAAACAATTTTAGTTTCGAAAAGATGTGGTAAAAAGGCCCATCTCAAAGATCTCCAAGGGTGACTTTAGCAAGGAAAACTTGATAAAAGATAATTAATTTAAATAAAGATACATAATCTTTAAGACACATGTTAGGTTCATAAAATATAAAAACTTAACAGCTTAATTATATTAAAAATAAATATCACATTTATCAGTATATTAATATTATCGAATTTTTATATTTTATGATCATAACTTAAAAATAAACGATCTTAATACTCTAAGGTACCTATATATAATAATCATATATAAATTTTAAACTCAAATATCAATATTAAGCACGTACCTAATAGTTTAAGTTTTTTAGTCAAATATTTGTTTAATATGGTACCAAACTTTTTATTTTTGGATAATTATGCTGCTCAATCAAATCAACTCTTGGTTTCTTGGTCCAGTCTTTTGGGTCAAGTTATTACTTAACAATAAGGGAAAAAAAAAACATTTAAAAGGTTGTTTTCTGGTGTGGTCCAAAATGTTCAAATAACCCTCTTCATTTTTTGTGCAACAACCAGCGTCGAGCCACCCACTCAATAGAACATGATATATATCATTGATAAAAGATAATTCATTAATTAACAAATAAGAATTATATAACAGAAAAATGTATATTGCTTCACTATTTCTAACCTCGATCGAAGCCTGAATGTAAATTCTATTTGGTATGTAATCATAAAATAATTAAGTTTAACTATAATTATCATCTAATATTATACATAAATGATAACTAGTAACAGATCTGTTCTTCAGAGTCTTAATTTACCTATAAGTTTTTTTTTCTATTAAGCCTAGTCAAGGAGGGTACATCACATCAACACATGTACGTATCATGCATGCTGATCGTTAATTATTATTATTACAAGAATGGACTGAAAGTATTTTAGATTAACAATGGATTAAATTTTAAGGTATATTTTGGATATGACATCTGTTAAATATAATCTCAATTGTTTAAAGTATTTTAAAGATATTCCGCATTTACATCATGGTTAATGTGAGGTTAAACATTATGTACTGTATCTTCTGCACTTCAAATACCTTACTTGCACGAAGAGCCTCAAGAAAGAAATGATGACCTTCTCGATAACAAAGAAGATCGTTAAATTGCCGACACATGTAATTTGCCATTGAGCTAAAATTTCATATATAAGTGATAAGTCACCATCTCTGCCTCTATAGTTGACCTTCAGGCTTTAGCCAACAAAAGCACTGTATATAGAGAAGATTTATGAGCTCAATTTCTATTTTTCTCATTCTATATTGACTCTCGAAATGGCCTCTGACTTTCAATTTAAGATTCTTTCATGATATATTTAACTACCATACTTGACCCATTGAGACATTATGTTATTTATATAATTGGTATGGATTATTTCCTTGTAAACAAAATGTTGTTGCACAAATTCAATTGAAAACCAATACCAAATGATCAAATAATAAATATTCTCAAAACACCAATTTTCCTTTCCCTCTCGAAAGTTGAAAGCATATACATTCGCCATAGTGGGGCGAACAATTGAGAACCAAGAAATAATGGATTATAGATCTGCAAAATATTCTCTGAAAACAAGGTCATCAAAGAATGTAGATATATGCCCTGAGAATATCGCAAGATTGCCAAGAAACAGCTGCAGAAATAATGGCTAAAAGAAGTTCGCTTTTACTTTTCCAAAGATAATGCTATACATTTCACGGAATTGTCACGGAGAAAATGGCATTCTAAAAATGATTTCTTAAGTTTCAGTAACAAAGGAAAATTGTTTTAACCATCAAAGGTGGATCACATACTTGTCTGCTGAAGTGACCTGACCTAGACAAATTAAAAGCACCAATCGAAGGTGAGTTTCTACGCCATCCTATTGGAAAATATACATTACATATCTTATCATTGTTTATTTGGAAAAAATACAAAAATGGAAACTGGGGCTCCACCCACTTTGTTGTCACGAAGGGCCAAACAAATTATTAAAGCATACCACTTCTAGGACAATGTGTCACTGGTGCTGCAAAGGAAAGAATAAATTATTAAAACCAATCCTTTTTCTCCAATTGGAAACCATTTCTATGTATATTTATTTATACAGCGAGTGATAGATTGATATGCTATGTCACGGCTTCATCTAAAAGACGTAAATAAAGATAAAGAAGGCGCTAGCTAGCTAGCTCTACAGAGCCAATAAGCTATGCCTTCGTGCAAGTTGATATAATATATTCATTCTCCTTCTCATAAAACTTATTTTCACCTTAGTAGAACAATTTCAAAGTGTTAGTATATTATAATCAAATATTAATCTTGGAATCTTATCCAATAACTTAAATTTTTTGGTTAATTAATTTCATAACATTATATAAAAGTTAAAAGATTTCGAGTTTGAATCTCCTATAGATATCACTATTGACAATATAATTGAACAACTTCTATCACAGTTTTTGGATCTGTTGATTTTTTGACAATTAACTACATATATTTCTTTGGCAACATGATCAATTGAAGTATATATACTTATGATCATGAACTTAGTTACTTATCTTAAAAAAATAATAATAAGAAAAGTACGAGAAGAATAGCAAGATATCCTAGTATAGATGCCACTTACATGCACGCCAGAAACTGGATCTCATCTGAGAGTAGTTTTAGCCAAAAAAAAAAAAAAAGTTTTATTTCCATCAAACGCTTATCACATTGATAGTTAGGCAAGCACGCCTAGCACCGACCTTCCAGTATTTGCACAAAAATGTGAAAAACATACAACTACAAAAAATTCCCAAGTGAAATCAACACGTTACACATTAATCATATTTTCATCAATGTAATAAAAGCTAACGATATAACTATTTTCTTTTTTTTTTTCTTCGCATAATTAACTGATAATACGATTTCGATTTTGAAATAACATATGCATGCTATTCATCAACGCTCCGGCCATCAATATAGTAACTTATTCTAACGATCACGGTATTATAATGAAAGATAATTGATGGATGCTCAAGTTACCACTACGACAGCCAAATAAAATTCTTTATACCGTATATGTATCATCCAACACTAAATAACTTATTCACGGGCGTTATTTTTTAATGTAGTCTTTCACGTGTAGTTTAATATTTCCTAGTCAAGAACGAGATTCTCAATGGAAACCCACCCGAGAGTCGCTTGAATGCTAAGCGAGTAAGTGTTCCATTATATATACGGGAGGAATATTTTGACGTAAATTTCTAATATAAAATCTTGACGCAAAACATTTTATCCATTGATGTATATCTAACATTTTTTTTAAAAAAAAAATATTTAATATGTCAATTCATTCAATTTCTACATTAATTTTATTTCATTTCGTCATGAATATACATGTCGAGTTAGAAAAACATCAATTTTTATTGTTTTAGACTTTCAACTTAGATAATACCATTCAATCTCGACCAGTTTTCTATATTTTAACCTTACTCTTACCAATAAAATGTCAGATACATACAAGATATCAAGAATCAATTCTAACTAGAATATCTGTCTCTTCTTGAAACTCCCCGTACAGGTTAGGGGTCTTTCTTTTTATTTAGCTATTTTCTTCTAATTATCGTGCAAGTTAACATATAGTATTTTTATATATGTAGCATGCCAGGAATTTACCTGTCCCAAAATGATAGTCAAGTCAAAAAATATTTAAGTTCAGCGCTATAATAATAAGATGTTGATCTAGTAGTTCGGTAGAATTACAAGGTCATTTTACAGGATACAGGCTTTATAAAAGAGCTTCGGATTAGTAACTCAAACCATCAATACTCTTACAAATTTGAGTTTTTAAAAAGCAATATCATAGCATGAGAACACTGACAATGTTGCCATTCTTCTTTTTTCTAGCTACAATACTTGTAGCAACAATATCCCAGGGTTCACACCTTGACATCCCTCATCAGATTCACCTTCTCCGGCCGAAATTCGGCTTCCGAAACAACGAAGTTTCTGGCTTGTCATGCCAGAGCTGGCGACTTGCCGTGGAAACTAATAACATCATAGGATGGTCAACAGTCCCCGATGAGTGTGAAGGGTATATTGGCCATTACTTAGTGGGAGAGCAGTACAGGAACGACTCAGCAATCGTTTGCCAGGAGGCTCTGATCTATGTTAAAAGCCTAAACCTGACCAGCAAAGACATTTGGGTCTTTGACATAGATGAGACCTCGCTCTCCAATTTGCCTTATTATGCTACGCACGGATTCGGGTACGTATCCATAAATTAATAATTAAGCTTAGCTATTAATATTGCTTATTATTATATATAATTGTCTAACAATAAAGCATCTATATATACAGTAGCGCTTAATATTCCAGATTAGTGTTTACTGTGTTGTTCAGTGACTTATGGTTCATGATACCAAGTCAATTATGGATCATATCTTATCAATAGCAACATATGCTTGTGGAAGAAATTAATTTAGTTTGAGATTGATTGCATGACGATTGATGATTACATTGCCTTAGCTTTGCGGGAAATAAATATTTTCAGGGTGGAGGCATATAACTCAACGTCGTTCAATGAATGGGTCGACCAAGGCAAAGCACCAGCGCTGCCAGAGACGCTTAAACTCTACAAAAAGCTATTGTCTCTTGGCTTGAAGATTGTGTTTCTCACAGGAAGACCAGAAAGCCAGAGAAATGTCACAGCAACCAATTTGAAGAATGCTGGATTCTCCACTTGGACCGACCTCATCCTCAAGTAACTAATTAAACAATATATCCATAATTTTATTTATCTATTTCTTAATAACATCGATGAAAGTATACATAATATCAGAAATCGAAATTTTATTTATTAATTATTTTGGTTGGAATATTGTAGGAATGGAACGTTGTACCCATCAGGAACAACAGCAGTTGTATATAAATAAAGTGAAAGAGGAAAGCTTGTGAAACAAGGATATAAAATCATCGGAAATATGGGTGATCAATGGAGCGATCTCCTTGGCAATTATACTGGAGACCGGACGTTCAAGTTGCCCGATCCCATGTACTATATTAGCTGAAGACTTACCCTGGTTAATTATTAACCAATAATCAGTCCTCTCTTGATTAAACAAATTTAGATGAGGAATCATGGTAATAAAATTATTATGAATAAAATTTTAAAACATCCAAATAGGTTGTGTCCATGGACATTATATGCAAGAGCCATTGATGCATTCAAATTTTTATGTGATTAATTTGGCATGTCATGAGTTCAATCAAATGTGGTATGCAGAATTTTATCAAAAGTTGAATAAACTGATTTACAAAAGGGGACCAAAGTTAAAGGGGTGTTTGAAAAACGAATGATGCACGAAGGGAGTATGAACATAAGATCATCAGAAGCATAGGTGATCAATAGTGGAGCAGTATCTGGGGATAAAATCACCTTGCACGCACTCTATTATAAATTTGTAACATGTTAAATTCGGATTTGCCGAATAAATTATGATGACTTTAATGCATCTAATGATTAATTTGTATGTCACTCCTTTGTACAATAAATATGGAATATTTAGGTAAAATTCTGAAAGTATAAGCAATGAAAAACGTGAGGCTACAGTAATCGGGGGAAGCTTCCCACTTCAAATACATTGTGCCAATGGAAGTAAAAACTTCTCTCTTGCACATCTTTTTAGCCTTTCATTTCCCTTCTCTTATGAAATGTGGCTAAATAAAATTAAGCCAAGTAATTTTGTAAGTGGGGTGATGTAAAATTGTGGGTTAGGCACAATTCAATTAGGCCATGTGTTTGACATAGAGGCAAATTTGGAATAATGGCATAAATCTAGACCGTACAAGTAGCAATTGAGTGTATGGTTCTATTGGCCTATAAAATGGGCTTCACCCCAATGCAAGAATGCATCCCATCGTGAATCCCATTTGTGCAAACATCTTCGGCAACGAAAGTGAGAGATATGGGAATACATCCTTGAAGAATGTAGTTCTAGTTCTAGGTAAATTCCTCACTAGAGATGGTTAAAATTCATCCTTAGGAGGTTAGAGTGAGAATATTTAGGTAAATTGTGACTGTATTGGGAATATGAGATGGGTCATTGAGAGAGTAGTAAATATCTATATAATTATAACAATTTATCATATAGTAAAAATTCTCTCGTCTTTAACGGTCCGTGAACGTAATTTTATTTGGGTGAACCACGTAAAATCCTTATGTTGTAGTGATCGTATTTATTCTTTATGTTATGCATTTCTCCTATATTATTGACATTTCTACAAAGAGGATCCTGAGATGAATTTGAATTTACTTTTCATGATTAATATTGGGGAGGTCCAAATTCTCAACACCGTGTCTTCTGGAGCTGGATAGGAACTGCATATGGTATATTCACGACTAAGTAGATACTGACCAGAGTATGCATTATTTTCTTTTCCACAATTCGTACTTCTATTACATCCAGAACTGCAGGATTTGGACTTTGACTGTACAGATTGTTGTATAATCTTTTATTACTTTTTTAACATAATCACTCTTAGATAACCTAACCATGCGCAAAATCCTACTAATTCTTGTAATTAAATTTATTTCAAATAGTGTATTTGGCGGATATTGAGCCCATCTCCTTGGATTGATCTCCAGTCTCTCCGTCTTCTGAACCGGTTCTCTTAGCTGCATACCTTACAAATGGTAATCCGACAAAAATGGTTGCCACTCGTATTTAATGGAAAAGAGATTTTGCTCTTTACATAGATATTTTCCTTTATTACACACCTATATATTTATAGCTTTTATCATACACATGTATCCATGGAGAACCATGTATCCTCTTAATTACATTGGATTATGAAATTTATGAAATCTCATAAAATTTTATCCTTTTATTTGATTTTTTAAAGTGAATCTATAGGCCTGGCAAATTCTATACGACCCGTTAACACGACACGAACCCATTCGATAAAAACGTATTTTGGATCTAATATTATCGGATTGGGTCGTTAATGGGTTAACACGGTAAAACCCGTTTGATATTGGACCGTGTTTGGGTTTATCCTATAAAAAACCGTTTCACCCGTTTAACCCGTTAATATTAAAGATAATATAGTAAATTTATTTATGATATATAAAAAAATATAATAAAATGTAACAAATATTAATTTATAACTATATTTAACCTAATTAAAATTATTCTAATACAATTACGTCATCTTTTTCTTATGTGTGTATGAGTATGACACTTTGATGATAAATATAAAGAAGAAACTTATAAAATGTTCTATTTCATTTTCAGAAATCATTCAATAATTGGATATTATAAATTATTTATCTTAAATACACTTTAAATGGATATTTAAATGATGTTGGATATAAAATTTTGTTTATATTTTCGTATTATATTAAATTTAGATATTTCAATAGATTTCAAAATATTTGTTAGATTTTAAATTTATAAAGTATTGGTTGTATTATTTGTTTAGAATTTATACAAATCATGTTACAGATTTTATTGTCTAACTTGAAAATAAAAAAACGAGTTAAATGAGTTGGATTTGGGTAACACGTTAAGTTAACAGTCGGATTTGGATTTATAGATTTAGACCCAATAAGTTAATGGGTCAGATTTTGATTAAAATAATTTAACACGACACGAATACGAAACGATACGAAGCCGCTCTAACACGACCCGTTGCCAGGTATTCTAGACCTTCAACCGTTTAAATATATATTTTCAAACAGGCGATTACTGCTAACCATCCCTGTATTTTGGGCCATTATCAGACAAAAATACTATTTACTCGTTAAATCAACAACACCTCTAATATATATACCGTTAACCTGGATGAGGGTAGTTTGGTCAAATAGAAAAACAAACGAAAGAATAATAAACGCAGCCGGAAATCAGCCGCACAGCCACCGGCCGCCGGGGCAAAATCAACCTAAACTAAACAATAACATTTCTGGCGAGAATTTTTTTTTTCTTTTTTCTTCCATGGCTCCGACCAATAATCCAAAACCAAAATAATAACATTTCCACAAAAAAAATATCACTTCTCTTTTGCTTTCCAGAAACAATATCTCCCCCTTTAATCTCTCCACTACTCCTCTCAGCGGAGGACTTTACACTCCATTTTTGGGTTTGACTTTGACCACCCTTATTCCTAACAGAAAACTCACAACACAACCTTGTTCGTCCACTCAACAACGTCGCAGCAGCGCGATTCGGAGCTAGCAAGGCGACGGGAATCTCCATGCTTGGGGCGTTAAGGGACTGCTCAGACTGAACTGGCGGGTTTCTCGGCAGCTGTCTTGGTGGTCTTCATGGAGGGCAAAGAAGCGTCGACGAGAGAGATGCATAGAGAAGTTATTTTAGTTTAAATGATTGTGCCATTGATTGATCCAACAAATGGGAAATGGGGAGGTGGGGTCTACTGGGTGACTGATATTATAGATTGGGAAGATCAAACAAGTGGCTGAAATTCGTAAAAAGTAGCAACACTTCTTGTTGAGCGGTAACCATGAACGAGAAGGCCAGCACTGAACCCACCAAGCACAGTAGCCTTGACACCACCTGCAGCGTCTAAGTTCTTCTGCTCACTTTCTTCCTGACCACTCCCATATGGTGGCTTCCACCATTCATGGCATCGCCACTCTCAGCTGCAGCTGCCACCTTCCCCTCAGCTGCTTTCTGGCCGTTCATCATGACCACAAAGCACACAATCTTTTCTGTTATTGTTTCTGGAAAGCAACAGAGAACTGATTTTTTTCTTTCTGGAAATGTTATTGTTTTGGTTAATTTTGGTTTTGGATTTTTGGCTGGAGCCATGGAAGAAAAGAGAAATTTTTTTCTCACCGGAAATGTTATTGTTTAGTTTAGGTTGACTTTGGTTCGGCGGCTGGTGGCTGTGTGGCTGATTTCCGGCTGTGTTTATTATTTTTTAATTTGTTTTTTTGTATTTTATCAACTTACCCTCATCTAGAGCAACGGTGTATATTAGTCCATTGAATTTAGAAAACCTTAGGGGTGTTGTCGATTAAATAAGTAAACAATATTTTTGCTTAACAATGGCCCAAAACACTGGCTAGTTAGTAATAATAGCCCAAATTCTCCAGTACTCCCCAAACTTTAAAAATCTATGTATGTGGTCTTTTCCTTTTTTCTTGTCATCCATTCCTCATCGCTTGATTGAAACATCCTCATCCTTGGCCTTCCTCCTTGACTCCGATTCTTTACAAATTTCGAGAGATTGCTTTTGCTCCATCTCTTTTTGTGGCTTGCTTGCTGATTGTTTTTGATGTTCCAAACCTTTAAAACAAAAGAAAGAAAAACAATACAAAAAATGTTTTCATCCTTTTCTTTCATATTGGAAAATGATATTCGTGACTTTACTGATAAATTTTTAAACGATGGTCAACCGTAGGTTAATTACATAGCCTAGCTAGAATAATAATACCATGCATGTGATAGAGCTTAATACATTCAATATATAATTATTACATGTACTGAGCTGGTAATTTGGTGGAATCCTGAGGTCAGTGTCCAAAGTTTAGCCGTTATAAACTAGGCAAATTATTCATCTATGTTCAATATCATCGTGCCCGGGCGATTAGGGGCGGAAACTCATAATATTAGAGATTGGGTTACAGTCCCATATTAGAGTACGTCGCAGGCCCTGGTCAGTAGTACAGGAAAGACTCTCATGTTGTTGCTGACGAGGCTATTCGCTGTGCTAAAAGCTTGAACCTGGCCGGCCATGGCAAGGACATCTGGGTCTTTGACATAGATGAGACGTCTCTCTCCAATCTGCCCGTTCAGTATAAATATGGGTATGTCTTCTAATAATGATAACCTTAATCTAACTTGATATATATTTGCTGAGGAGGCTATTCGTTATGCTAAAGGCATGAAGCCGGCCGGCCATGGCAAGGACATCTGGCTCGTTGACATAGATGAGATCTCACTCTTCTATCTGCCCTTTTATGCTCAGTATAAATACGGGTGTCTTCTAATAATGATAACTTTGATCATGTATACAAGTAATTATTATTGAAATTATTCAAATGTTGGTGTGACATTTAATTTCAGAACTCAGCTGCCAAACGTTGGCAGTTAAATGGGCGATCGAGGCCAAAGCGCCGGCATTGCCAGAGACTCTTGAGCTTCACAGATATTTATTATCTCGTGATATTAAGGTTGCTTTCCTGACTTAAAGATCCAAAATCTTGTAACTTGTTTCCTTTCATTTATGGAAAAGTAGATGAGCAGAAAATTAGACTTATAGGAAAAAATAAGAGTCCTGCTCCTGTAGTAATTATAGATTTCGTAGTGGAGAATTAGATCTAGTTTATAATAGACGGCTAATATATAAGAAGTTAGCGGCCAAGATATGGTCCCTCATAGTATGGGAAGAGTTGTAGAGAGTTGTTTAAACAATTGGATTGAGTATGTGAAATGAAAAATAGTTTCAATTTTCTGTTAGGTATCAAATCATGAATATCATATATTTGGCGTTCATACTCTTGTATTATTATGTCTGTTGGTTTCAAATAGATTCCTCCATCCGTGGAGGTAAAAAGTTACTTTAAACCACATTAAATTTAATTTATTTAGCTAATATGTAATTATTCTTGATGTTTTGACAATTTTCTAGCAGTTAATTAAGCTACAATATTATTAACCCCAAAACTTTTTGTTAATTAGAAAGTTTCTAATTGTGAAACAAGTTCGCATGCGTTAGTTTATTATTAATTTGAGTTCATCTGATATTTTTTGCTGCAGGACGTCATCTTATTCAGGAAATACAACAATTGAATGCAAATCAAACGAAAGGAAAAAGCTTGAGAAGGACGGATTCAGGATCGTACGGAACATAGGTGATCAGTGGAGCGATCTCCTTGGTGTTCACCCTGGCAATCGAACTTTCAAGCTGCCAAATCCAATGTATTAAATAGCTTGGTAATTACTTGCTATATTTGGATTTGGGGAATTAATTACGATGTGTACTATGGTTGTTATAAATTTTTTAGGTCAAGCCTTCCATTCTGCAATAAGAAAATTTACAAATTTTTCATATAATTAATTGGTACTTGGAATTGGCTTTTTTCATATGGTCTGCAAATTATGAGACAAATAAAAAAATGATATATCTCATAGACCTTAATTACCCATTTTTAACATATAGGATAGATTTGTGTGGTAGCATCAATTATACCTATTTTTTTAACAAATTGTTACATATTAATATTTGCTAGGATTAGATATTCAAAGTACTTTATCAATATAAAGGAAAATTAAAATCTTTAGAAGTAGAATCAATAAAGAGATTATCGGTAACCTTAACTAAAAAAGCTTAAGTAAGTAATTTAACATGCCCTCTCATGTGCAAGGGTGTTACGTTTTGTTGTATGTGGACTGGGCTTTACCACCCGTTTTTGGGTTTTATATGTGGGTCAAATATTTTTCTTTTTTAATTTATAGTACTAGAGGGATTAGAACCCTAGATTGCTGGGTTAAAAAATTGTTATATGTGGCCTATTAGCTCAGTTGGTTAGAGTGTTGTGTTAACAATGCGAAGGTCTCAGGTTTGAGATGTGCATGGGCCACAATTAATTTTATACTTCAACCTTCAAATTAGGGTGTGTTCTTTTATGAATTCAGGATTTTTGTTTTCAATTGAATTTAGAAATATATGGTTAATTTTAAATTATTTTGAATTTTGAAAAGGATATGTGGTTGAGATTGAATGCAAATTGCATTGAAAAATGTGCAGGATGTTTGTTTTCAATTGAATTTAGAAATATATGGTTGATTTTAAATTATTTTGAATTTTGAAAAGGATATGTGGTTGAGATTGAATGCAAATTGCATTGGAAAATGTGCAACACAGAAAAGAAGATTTTGGATTCATAAAAGAACAAAGTGTTAAAAAAGGAAAGAAAAAAAGTTTGAGACCCGACCAAAACTAATTTTATACTTCAACCCTCAGCTGAAAAAAAAAAGATTTAAAATGAGCTCATAAACATAAAATTAATTTTCACAAGATCAAGCACCATTTTACAAGTACTCAAGAATTACATACACAAGAATAAATAAATAAATTATAAATATTCAAATCAATAGATAAATTGTAAATACTATATAATTTTTAAAGTTTCACACTTCTAGTCTTCTACAATATCCTGGGAACTACTCATTTCCCTTCTTACTTTCGATGCTGGATAGAAACAAGCATTCCCTTTATTAAATTTAGAGTATATAATTTATTTGTGGGAAATTTTGCATGTGATGTAAATTACCAAAGCTCTTTTCTCTTTCCTTTACTCTATAATGCCCACCAAAGCTACTGACTGTTTATTTAAGTCTTGAAGTGGACAAATTTTGACCTTTTGGAACTTTTACATATTAAACTCTATGAAGATGGATTATGCATGCATATATATGATCGGAGTCATGGCTAAGGGAACGAACAATTTAAACTTTATAAAAAAAGAAAACTAAAAAGTATTGCATTTCATTAGTTTTGAATTTCACAAACAAAAATATAAATACATCCATAGTTCAAAGAAAAAGAAAATTTACTCAAATAAGAGTTGAGATGACTTCTAAATCTTCAAATAATTCAGTTTTTTACTTGATCGGTAAGAAAATTTTAATAATCTAGTAGTCGATTAAATATGAATACCATGCGGGATTAGTGGACAACTACGATATATTTACTGCCTCCGGTCACCTTCAGTATGAAGCTTGATATGTATGCATATCCCTCGATACGATCAACAAGGTTTTGTTTGTCTGAATAATTGTAGATAATTACAAGATGATCACCTTGAAAGTGATTTCAGTATTAAAAAAGAAAAAATAATTATAATGCAATATAAAAAGAGAACGACATGCACATGATTACTAAAGATTCAATTAATAAATACTTGCTATGCCAATGTACACTACTTGTATATTGTGCTCGATATCTAGTTCATGCATATATCAATTATATATATGCGATGATATTAACAATGGGAAAATTAAAGAAAGACAAAGTGATTAAATTCCTTTTCCAAAGGGCGCCTTAATGACTTTTGTTCAACGTGATTAATGATCATACTCAATAATCAATTTGGGAAAATTGAGAAAATAGACAAAATTAGGGGGTCTCATTGAAAAATGACACATCCTGAAAAATTTTCATGTCATAGACACTTTCTTGACAAAAAGACTCAAATACCCTTTGAAATTACTTTCATCCGGCACAACTCTTTTCGGGGATGAAATTGTCAAATTACAAGCTATATATCGCGCGAAGACTTGCGCGTTCGACACTCGACACAACTCGACACTCGACACTTCCTTGCATCCGACACAACTCGACACTCGACATTATTTGCATCCGACACAACTCGAAACTCGACACGTATGTGTCGAGCCGTGTCGAGCCGTGTCGGATTCTCGATAACAGTCTATTTTCGAGGACACATTAATCCGACTCTCGACACTACCTTGTATCCGACACAACTCGACACTCGATACTAGACAAATATCCGACACTCGACACACGCCATTTCACCACTCGACACACGACATTTCACTACTCGACAAACACTCGACACTCGACATTCACCACTCGACAAACACTCGACACTCGACATTCACCACTCGACAAACACTCGACACTCGACATTACATAACTCGACACTACTCGACAGGTTTTTTTCGAGTGTCAAGTGTCTTCTTTTTCGCGATATAGCACTGGATTCACAACTCATTTCATCGGTTTTCACACGCATTAACCCACAAAAATCACATTATAACACTCGATTTATCCTTAAATAAGTTCACAAATCCTTCAGAAACTTAAATCTCGAATTTAAATTCCCTAGAAATTAAATCAAATCTGAAGAGAGGGAGATGGGTTTCGGTCGTCTGAAGAGAGAGAAATAAGGCTTTGGAAAAAATTGAATATATAAGGGTAATTGGGTCTTTTCGTCAAGAAAGTGTCTATGACATGAAAATTTTTGAGGATGTGTCTAAATTTCAATTAGGATCCCTAATTTTGTCTATTTTCTCAATTTTTCCAATCAATTTTGTAAAAATCCTTAATCAAGTTTATCATTACAGAGAGGATGGATTGTCAAACAAAAGTTAGGTGAACAAAAAAGCATTATCCATATGGCACAGCATTTAATGATCCATTAATTGAACAGCACGGAAAAATACCATATATGTATGTTCTAGAGCTCATCAACCCGATCCATATGTTGTTAAATGTATTGAGCTAGCTAGGTAATTTAGTGAAATTCTGAGGTCATTATCCGAAGTTTAACCTATATAAAGGAGGCACATTATGCAACTCCAAGCATAAAAAACTACTCCTCACATATCTAATGGAAAAACAATATAGCATGGTTGTGTTTTTGTTGTCATCTCTCCTTGCTACAATGATAGCAACATCCCGGGGCACATACTCCTTATGCCCGAGTTGGAGACTTGGTGTGGAAACTAATAATATTAGAGATTGGAAAACCTTCCCTCTAGAGTGTGTAATTTACGTCGCGGATTACATGTTAGGCCCTCAGTACAGGAAAGACTCTCATGTCGTTGCTGTGGAGGCTGCTCGCTACGCAGGAAGCCTGTATAACCTGACCAACATGACCAGCCATGGCAAGGACATCTGGATCTTTGACATAGATGAGACCTCACTCTCCAATCTGCCCTATTTTGCCACGCACGGAAACGGGTATGCCTTAAAAATAATAATCTCGATCTAGGCTTGCTATGTATATGTTTACCTTTGTGAATTTATACATCAATTAATATTGAAATTATTCAATTATCGGACTGAAATTTAATTTCAGAACTCACCCAATTGCAAACGTTATCGATTTTCTTGAATGGATTAAGGAAGCCAACGCGCCGGCATTGCCTGAAAGTCTTAACCTTTACAAATATCTATTATATCATGGAATTAAGATTGTTTTCTTGACGGAAAGATCGGAAGACATGAGAAATGCGACAATACAAAATCTATTTAATGCTGGATACATATATTGGGAGAAGCTTATCCTCAAGTAAGCTACGTTATTGTATATCAACCCAAAGACTTATTTATAATGAGTTTATATAATTGACCTGCAGTGCAAGTTTATATTATATATGTTCATTTATTATATATTAATTTTAGATTCATCTTAATCTTTTAAGCAATTCATTTGGCTGCAGGAATTCATCTTATACAGGAACATTACTAGGATTCAAACAAAATCAGAGGGCAAAGCTTGAGAATGATGGATACAAGATCGTTGGAAACATAGGTGACCAATGGAGCGATCTACTGGGGATTCACCCTGGCAATCGGACTTTCAAGTTGCCCAATCCATTATACTACTCAGCTTAGTAACTGCCCCAAGAAAACTTACGACTTTTTTGTGCAATAACTGTACTGGTTTGGTGCGTGTCTGCTACTTAAAAAGGAAATAAAGTTCTATCATTAACTTTTGGGGTTGGTTGATATATACAGTGTCGGATGCAGGATTTTATTGAAGAGAGATATTATTAATATTTTAATATTTATAATTTATTTGATAAATCTTAATAATATGATAAAATTTAAAAAAATAAAAATAAAAAGAATACACCTAAATAGGAGACATTATGACTATAACAATTCAAAATTTTAAGAAGTTAATTTTCTTTAAATTTCATGCCTACTCAAAATAGTTTTTCTTTTAAAGTATCTCTTTATAACTATTCAAAAAAATTATTTTATAACATACATTACATTTTGTCCAAAAAAACTACAAACAAATGAAATAAAATAAAAGTCTCTCACAGATAATTTTTTTAAAAACATATTACTGTTTTTTAAATCTAATTAATGCAAATAAATAAAAAAAATAAAGAGAAAGACATGATAAAAATATAATATATGGTTTTGCTTCAAATTATAAGAAAAAAAGCAGTCATTACCTTTCATTAGGATCATCAAATTTGTACTTTTTTAGCATAATTGATTGAGGTTTTTTTCGGTCTATAAATAATATTTATATAAAGTTTAACTTATAATTTATGTAAAATTAAATAATTACAAATAGAAAACTAAAATTCTATTTATGAATAAGCTAATTAAAGTTAATTAAAATATAATATCAACTTATATTATTGTATGTCTAAATAGCTAAGAAAAAGAAAAGAGAATTGTAAAACTTGAAATTGATTATTTTTTTTAATTTTAAAAAAGAAATATGAAAGTAACAAAGTAAAATAAAGTAAAAGCGGTATATTGAATTTTCCAAAATTGAGAGGGGTCCGGCCCCCTATTCCTTTTGTAGGTCCACCGTTGCATTTATATATACGGAGATTATAATGAAACTGAACGTGTTATGGTCAAGATCACACCTTATCAATCAAATTAATCCAAACAAAAAATGAAGAATTAATTTTAAATTAATAATTAAGACTTATTAGACATTAATTCATCACCATGAATACCACCGGAAACTTAGTAAACATGGCAGTCATGTTGTTCATAATTGTGTTATGAAAATACAGGCTTCACTGTGAATAAATAAACTAAATATTATTATATATAATCACTCTTAGATAATTTAGCCATGCCTAAAATCCTAATTCTTGCTCTAAATTTACTTCAAATGGTGTAATCGTTGCACCTAGAAGAATAAATAATGACATCAAATTTTTTAAAGAAATTTATATTATACAGTTTTTAGATTATTACTACATTATAATATAATTAATTTATTATATTATATTATAATCACTCTTGGATGACTTAGACATGCACAAAATCCTAAATAATGTTCTAAATTTAATTCAAATAGTGTATCGAAGATTCAACAATGACATCGATTTTTTTTTTTGTATGAAATTTAGGTTATAAAGTTTTTATATCATTATTGAATTATAATGTCTTGAATCCTTAAGTTTAAATTTAAGATATATAATATATTTATGATTTAGAAGTCATATATGTTAGATGCAATCTCAATTATTTTAATACTTTAAATCCATGCTTTAAAACAAAATTATATAATTAATATAGCTCAAACCTGAATATACAGATATATAGGATAGATTGGTGGGATAGTATGAATTGCACTCTTTTTTTTTTCTCTCAAATTGTTACCTGTTAATTATTTGGTATTATTATATCAGAGTACTCTAAATATAAATTTGAAAAAGAAATATATTTATTTCTATTTTCTTCTCATCTCATCGACTCTTGAAACTTTCCCTTACATATAAATAGTCTGATGGCATTAATAAAAGATACCTGCATCCTGTAAATATACTTTTAACTTTCAAGACACATGCTTCTTATGGTAACGAAGCTTCAATGGATCATAGCTAGATCTTCACAACATTCTCCGAAAACAAGTTGTAAGTAATGACTGTAGCTCATGTCGATGCCCTGAGATTGCAGCATTGACTAAAAACAACTGTAGAAATAGTGAGAAATTAATGTGTGCACGCAGGCTTAAAGAAGTTTGGCTTCTATTTTCCAATGATTTCTAAGTTTCAGTAACAAAGACAAACAGTGTAATCCATGAAACGTTGGTCAGAAAAATCAAAAACAATTTTTGCTTTATATGATTCGCTTCTTTGCTGTGGTGACTTGACTCACTAGCTATCAAGACAAATGAAAGCACCAATCGAATAATGGTGAGTTTTATGCAACAAAGACAATGTGACATTACTCACGTCGACCACTTTGAATATTGTTTATTTGAAAAAGTTACAAAATTCCAAACTGGGTTTCTCATACTTTGGTGTCACCAAGGGCCAATTAAACTATTAAAGCCGCCTACAAATTCTAGGGTCAATATGTCACTGGTGCAGAAAGGAAAGAGAAACAAAAATAATCAAAATTTGTTCGCCCATTGGAAACTAATATATATGTGTTTATTTTATAAATACAGAGTGATACTATATTATCTTTTTCAACCAAAAAGCCATAGTAAAAGAAATGGTTGCTAGCTAGTTGGCTAGTTCCAATTGGTTGGAAAGAGTTGTGACCGATCATCAAATGTTAATTTAACATGCAGAGAAAGAGTGATGAAAACAGAATTAATTACCAAAACAAACGATGACAACGGTCTACTCAAGATCTCCGAAGGTGATTTTAGCAAGGAAAATTAAAATTTTTATTACTTCAAATGTTTATCACATGGATTGATTACGCAAATCAACTACCTACTTACACTGATGGACGCATTCCTATGCCAAAATTGACTTAAATTGTACACAAATTTGTCGAAAAATATATAACTAGAAAAAAAAGTCTTAAAGTGAATCAAACTTGTTGACTAATTAGCTTGTTATTTATATGTTCAATGATTTCATCAAATTTTATACATGTATAATTATTTTCATCTTTTTAACCTTGTTAGAACAATAGCATATGGATTGCCACGTGCTCAACTATATGGCATTGGCATTGCTTTATTGGCATTGAGGAGAAAATAAGGATCTTGATGTTTTATTTGTTATTTTCTGGTTTCAACTAGGCCAATTAGGAAATTTTTAACTTTAAAATATTTCCAAAATATATTTTTAATCTTTGGAAAAAATTTTACTTGATTTTGGTTTAAGAAATATTCTTTTTCATTATTAATTGTTCTAAAGTATTTCTGTTTTTCTAAGCATTCGAGATTCGCAGATATAGAAATATTTTAGAAATCCTTATATAGCAAGAATGCTAAATATTTGTTTTCCTTTTCTTCTACATATCTGCTTCCTATTTCAGTTTACTCTATTGTCACTGCTTCTATTAGAAAAGAATTAACTGTTATTTATTTTCATAATATTGTTTCAGTTTTGGAAAGTGTTTATTTTATCTTGTACTGGGAAAGATATGATCATGATTATTTATTGAATATTTTAAATGTGATTTACCTTTCCTTGACTTCAAGATATTAGTGTGGTTAAGTTTTATTTACATATACACAAAATAATTTATTGTATGTATTTATAGGAAACAATTTAATTTAAAAGCTTAACATTATAGGTTTGAACCTAACTGTATTAGTATCTAACTTTAATACTGTTTAATATTTTATACACTTAAGGGTGTTTGTTTTCATCACTTAACACTTTTTAGATCTAAACACTTTTTAGGACTTAATTTATATCACTTAAAATCATGTTTGTTTATATTTTTACATACCTCTTAATTAGTTTTCATCTGACTTTTTTACCCTTGTAATAAAATATATAAAATATTTGTATTATATTTTTTATCATTTTTAAAAATTAAATAGTCAATAAAATTAAGCAAAATTCATTTTCAAATAAATGGATAGTTAATAGTTTTTTTGTTACAATCTTTTAAAAATTAAATATTTGATAAAATTAATCTAAAATTCTTTTTTATTTAACTAGTTAATATTATATTTATACCATCCTCTAAAAATTAAATAATTAATAAAATTAAATAAAATTCTTAATAACTATACATTTATTATTTATTATGATGATTAAATATTTTATCTATTAATTTACCTATTAAAAATTATAATAAAAAATATAATTACAGTTGATGCCGTCACAAAGAAGAGGTAGGTGGGGCTTGGGTAGGTGACGGCTTGAGTAAAAGAGGATAGAAGATAAAATTTTTTAAATATTAATAGAGAGACTGTTTGGGTATTTTAATAGTTTAGAGAATCTGAAACAAAAAAAGTGAAACCTTTTTTACTTTTCCTATTCAGATGATTAAGTCTAAAAATAAGTGATAAGTCTATAAAACAAACGATCTAAATTAGTTCAATCATCTGAAATCTACATAGATTCAGATATAAGTGAGTTAATCAAACGGGATCTTACTATATGAAAAAACATCTAAATACTTAAATTCATAAATGATCGTCCAGCTACATTTTTAATTAAACTCTAACAAATAGCATCAATATTAGGATATTATAACAAAGAAGATACGGATGCTCAGAAGCTTACATAAGAAGAGTCAAAATGAATGTTCTATGTATCATATATATGTGTATATTAGCCAAGACTCCCTTGTTTTTTAAATCATATTTGTTATTTGCTAAGGTATTATGATAGGAAAAGAATAGAATAGATACTCAAAAAGTTTCGAGTATTACGAGGGCCAAAATGTGTAGCTT
Organism: Boswellia sacra; assembly: GCA_013180625.2. Taxonomy (NCBI): domain Eukaryota; kingdom Viridiplantae; phylum Streptophyta; class Magnoliopsida; order Sapindales; family Burseraceae; genus Boswellia; species Boswellia sacra. The sequence goes on from SNVD02012118.1 coordinate 197,678, forward strand.
ATTTTAATTTCCCTCCAATAAAGAAAGAGATTCTCCATCAAGGAAAGCAACCACATATTGAATAACTAGGATGATTGTTTAAAGTATCTTAGAGATGTATTAGTATTAATAAATCAATTTTATTGTGTGTTTCAACATTATGTGTAACATCCCAGCCCATTGGTGGATAATATCCACTTTAATTTGAAAAGCCTGTGCCTAATGACTAGCCATGGCAAGGACATCTGGATCTTTGACATAGATGAGACCCTACTCTTCAATCTACCCTATTTTGCCAAGCATGGATAGGTATGCCTTCAAAAATAATAATCTTGCTCTAGGCTTGCTATATATATACTTTTGTGAATTTATACATCAATTAATATTAAAATTATTCAAATAAAGGAGTGAAATTTAATTTCAGAACTCAGCCAATAAATGTTACCAATTTTCTTGAATGGATGAAGGAAGCCAAAGCCCCAGTATTGCCTGAGAGCTGAGGGTCTTAACCTTTACAAATATCTGTTACATCACGACATTAAGATTGTTTTCTTGACTGGAAGATCAGAAGACGTGAGAATTGCGACAACAAAAAAATCTAATAAATGCTGGATACAAAACTTAGGCATAGCTTATCCTCAAGTGAGTTACATTATTTTATATATATCAACCTAAAAACTTATCTATAATGAGTTTATATAATTGACATGCAATGCAAGTTTATAGTGTATATGTTCGTTTATTATACATAGTTTGGATTCATCTTAATCTTTAAGCAATGCATTTGGCTACAAGGAATCAACTTATACAGGAACATTACTAGAATTCAAACAAAACGAAAGGGAAAAGCTTTAGAATAATGGATATAAGATCGTTGGAAACATAGGTGAATGGAGGAATCTAGGGGAATTCTCACAACAATGTAGCGAATACCATAATTGTACTAGCATTAGTTTCATCTTAATGTTTATCCATGCTAGTTTCATCTAAATGTTTATCCTGAATTTTACTCAAAAAGAATTAACATATTTATATCAAGTAGAAAATATCAAAATGCCGAGAAAGGAAGCAACTACATTGATGGCAGAGTTGATGTCGGTTAGAGGCGTCAAATGGGCCATATAATTGGAATGTTACAAAATTATAATAATTTATATAAAACATGAAAGAAAGATGTATATAAAAAAATAAAATACAAAATATGCACAATAGTAACATGATGCACAATAAACGTTATATAATCACCTACATTGTGTTTAAAAAATAAAATCTATTATACTATTTAGACCTATTTGACATTTATAATGTCAGTATATTCTGTTAAGAACTTATCTGGAAATTTATACTTGCCTACTAAAACCCTATCATATCCATTGGTCACACCGTTGTTAGCTGTATTTATGGCAAAGGCAATGTCGATACATTATGTGAAGAACCTGTCTGGAAATTCATACTTTGATGTTGAAACCCTATCATATCCATCGGTGGCACCCTTCTTGGCTGTATTGGTTATACTATCTGGTCACCCACACTTAGCTAAAACTCTACTTGATTAGAACCACCAGCCCATCCTGGATTAAGTATATTCTATGCGTATCCTGTATGGAAATCCATGCTTGGCTGAAACCATCCATGATTAAAACACCCGCCCCTTCTGGATTAGGCATAAACTAAAACCCTTTTGGATTAGAACCACCAACCATTGCTTGATTAGAACCACCAGCCCCTTATTGACTAGCATCAGTAGTCGAAGCCCCTGCCATGAGCTTTTGTTTAAGTTCAGCCCAGCAATCGAACTTTCAAGTTGCCCAATCCATTACACTTGCTTCTTTTACGAAATCAAACACTCTTTTTAACCAAGCCACTTTCTTCTTCTCGCTCAGCCCCTACATACTTTCATGTGTTAGCATTGTCATTAATTCCATCTTTCATTTAATAACACAATCAGGGGCTAGTGGACAAGGGCTGCAAAATCCACTGTTCATTCCACTTTTCTAACTTTTCATTAGGCAGCTGCACCACATCAGCCTAGCCACGTGGTGCATCCGCTGTAAGAAAGATTTTCTCGCAAGTGAGAGATGAAAGCTATAAAAATATATAAATTATCTTTATCATCTAATGTTTATATTAGCATAAGATCATTTAACCATTGGATACAAATTAGATACATCCAATGATCCAATGGTCACAGTCTTTGGTCCGCGTATTAGCCAGCTTCTGAGAGTCCAGATAAGAGAATAATATACATATTGATTTACTAATGCACCATATCTCTAGCTACCTACATAAAGATAGCTGACCTTTAGCTAAAAAAACTGTAGATAAGAGCTTGAGGAGCTCAATTAATTAATTTTGCTTTCTTCCCATCTCATTAATTGTTAAACTTTTCTTTATATATATGTTCTATCCTTAATAAAAGATGCTCGCAAAATACATATTTAACTATAAATATGCTTTGCCTTCCAAGACAAATACGCTTCTATTATGAATGGTAACCAAGCTTCAATGGATCATAGCTAGATCTCCAAACATTATTATCCCAAAATAAGGTATAAGCATATAATAACTGGAGATCATGTAGATGCCCTAAGAATGCAGGATTGCCTAAAAACAACTATGGAAATAGTGAGAAATTAATGTGTACATGCAAGCTTAAAGAAGTTTTGCTTCTATTTTCCAATGATATATAGTGCTATATATTTCATGAAAGTTATCGAGCAAATTAATGACCTTCTTAATATGATTTCTAAGTTTCAGTAACAAAGGCAAACAGTACAATCCATCAAATGTTGATCACATAAATTCGAAACAACTTTTGCTTTATATAATTCGCTTCTCTGCTAACGTGAATTGGCTCATTGAAGACAAATGAAAGCAAACAATCAAATAATGGTGAGTTTTATGCAATAAAGACGATGAGACATTAGTCACATTTACCATTTTGAATATTGTTCATTTGAAAAAGTTGCAAAGTTCCAAATTGGTTTCTCATACTTTGGTGTCATCAAGGACCAGTTAAACAATTAAGCCGACAACTTCTAGGGTCAATATGTCACTGGTGCAGAAAGAAAAGAAAAACAAAAATGTGGATGGCATTTTGTAGACCCAAAACACCCTTCTATATACAACCTAATGATCTTTACAAGCTTACGAGTATTTCAAAAAATTTTTGAATGAGCCAAAAGCACAATAATGAAGCACTGAGGGGATGACCATGACAAGTAAAGTTAGAAGCCTCGGCTTGAGCCTTAAGTTCTTGAGTTTGCCTTAACTTGAGCCTTAAGTTCTTAAGTTTACCTCAACTTAAGCCTCAAGTCCACAAGGTCACCTTTAATATCTCTTACTTCAACTTGAGCCTCAAGTCCTCGTGTTTACTTTAACTTGAGCCTCAAGTCCTCAAGTTTACCTCAACCTGAGCTTCAAGTCTTTGAGTTTAGCTCAACCTGAGCTTCAAGTCCTTGAGTTTAGCTCAACTTGAGACTCAAGTCCATAAGCTTACCTTTAATAACTCTCACTTCAACTTAAGCCTCAAGTCCTCAAATTTACCTCAACCTAAGCCTCAAGTTGTTGAGTTTACCTCAACCTAAGACTCAAGTCATTGAGTTTACCTCAACCTGAGCCTCAAGTCCACAAGTTACTTGAATGCCTCTCTTTGCTACAAGATGTGTATCAGCTAAACCATGTGGTAGCCTCGTAATATCTCAAAATAAGGGTTGAGGATTCCTTTTATAAATCATCTAAAAGGTTATACAACCCCTCAGGATCATTACAGCTCAAATAAACAGACGATGAGGATCTATGTTGTGAATTAGGTCTGCCTATAGAAACCCATTTTATGCCTCCAAGGGGGGAGGGTCGAAAAAAGCTTCTTCATCATCTTCCCAAGAGAAAGACTTCAGTAGGGTTTATCTACTCTTCACTAAACTTAGCCAGGACCTTTCCATTTGTTTTTTATCCATTATTTCTCCATTGCTTTCCCGACACACACCCATATTCAAACACATACTTTCTTTGATTTTTCACAATAAGCAAAACTTCTCAAGCTAACTTGAGCGTCTGAGGCTTTGCGCCGGTGAAAAATATGGCGTCCCCTGATACTCTTCTATGTTGCAGCTGTTGAAGGAGCTCTCAGTCAAAATGGTCCCAACCACCACCATGAATGTGTCCTGAAGTAACCTCGTAACCCAAGGAGGAAGGAAACAAAGAGTTTGTTGTCATTTTCAACCACCAAGGGATTGTTCCCCCACTTCACAACCGTCCTTCTCATCTTGTCAATGGTTGTCCCATGATCGTCGAAGGTTTGTCTGAAGCTATTCTTGAGTCTTTAATTCCTGGTTGTCTCTCATTTGTTATGGTCTTCGGTTAAGTCTTAGGACTGTGGTTGGCATTGCTGTTGCTTGTTTGGAACCCATCTATGTTATAGCTTGAAGACTTGTCTAGTCATGTTTGTTGTAATTGGTTATAAAGTCATTATCAAGTCTTAAGTGTTGTTACTATTTCATCCATTACTTTATCCCGAGCCATGCCTTCAAAATTGGATTAATATGCATCTAGTAGAAAATCCCTATACTTCCATTTCCATCAATACAAATCCAATACCTAAGGTTATCTAAGTCATTTATCACAAAATCTCCTTACGTGTCTCAGTCTAGTTGTAGCCATTTTTTGGTAACAATAAAAAATAATCGAAATTTATTCTCCAATTGGAAACTACTATATATGTGTTTATTTTATATATATATATATATATATATATATATATATATATATTGAGAGAGAGAGAGAATGGTACTATATGTTATATTTTTCAACCAAAAAGCCAAAATAAAAGAAATGGTTGCTACCTATAGCTGGCTAGTTTTAATTGGTTGGAAAGAGTTGTGGCCGATCATCAAATATTAATTTAACACACAGAGAAAAAGAATGAAGAAAAACAAAATTAATTACCAGAACAAACAATGAAAAGGGTTTACCCAAGATCTCCAAAGGTGATTTTAGCAAGTAAAATTAAATTTTTTTATTACTTCAAATGTTTATCACATGGATTGATTACGCAAATCAACTACCTACTTACACTGATGGACGCATGCATATGCCAACATTGACTTAAATTTTACACAAAATTGTCAAAAAATATGTAACTAGAAAAAAAAAGTCTTAAAATGAATCAAACATGTTAACTAATTAGCACGTTATTTATATGTTCATTGATTTCATCAAATTTTATGCATATATAATTATTTTAATCTTTTTTACATTAACTATAATTAATTATTAGACGTGATTAGTTTTATTTACATATGCACAGAACAATTTAGTAAATGTATTTATAGGAAACCATTTAATCTAAAAGCTTAACATTATAGGTTTGAACCTAACTATATTATTACCTAACTTTTCTACTGTTTAATATTTTATACTCTAATACTATATTAAAAACATCTAAATACTTAAATTTATAGATGATTATCCAGCTATATTAATAGTTTACCTCTGACAAATGGAATCAATATTGGGATATTATAGCAGAGAGGATGTGGATGCTCAGAAGCTTACCACAAGAAGAGCAAAATGAATTTTCTATGTATCGTATTTATGTGTATATTAGCCAAGACTCCCTTATTTTTAAATCATATTTGTCATTTGCTAAGGTATTATAATAGGAAAAGAATAGAATGGATCTCAAAAAGTTTCCAGTACTACGAGTACGAGAGCCAAAATGTGTAGCTTAATATTTATTTCCCTCCAATAAAGAAAGAGATTCTCCGATTAAGGAAATTTAGCAACCCCAACTCGCTTGAATACGAAGTGCACTAATTAATTTAACATTATATACAAACAGATTTAATAACTAGGATTGTGTCAACTTATTAAGTTTCTACATTCTACTTCACTGTGTCTTAGGCATATATGTCAATCTATACAAACTTTCAAGCATATATGTCAATCTATACAAACTTTCAAGCATTGATACATTCAATCTCAATCGGTTTTTTTTCCATATTTGATATCTGTTGCTCTTACTTAATTATATTCTTGAAATATTAAAAGATAAAACTAATATTGAGCCCACGCCTACCCGCTTAAGCTTTTAAGTAAACTAGCAAACTTGACATAGTAATAGAACCATTTGATTCATTTAAGAAAACTAGCAAACTCGATATAGTATTAGAGCCATTTGATTCATTTAAGTAAACTAACAAACTTAATATAGTATTAGAGCCTTTTGATTCAATCCCTTCACTGCAAATTAAAAAGAAAATATATTGTCCACTTAAAACCCAAAAAGAGGCGTATATTGCCCGCTTAAAACCCAAAAAGAGGCTTGGCACTAGAAATAATAAACTGGCTTTGATACCATTTGTAATACTTTGACCAATTATTGGATATTATCCACTTCGAATACACAGTCCGTCACAGTTTTACTTTTAAATTTTATAACACAAAAGGTTTCTGATAGTTTAAGGAGTTCATAGAGTATTTAACTTATCTTAAGATTTGATGAACACTTAAATATGCATGTTTAATAAGAGTTTAGTTCATCATATTGCATTAATAGTGTCATTAAATTCCTCAACTTAAGCATATTTGTAGCATTTGCATCTTTGGAATTAATTCATCTTAATTTTGGTTTTATTATAGGTTCGGTAAAATGGGCATAACTCTCTATTTATAGATCAGAATAGTGCAATTCTTAATGTTTTGGAAAGCTGATTTAATTGTCTACAAGATTGCATTTCACAAGCATCATCAAATTCGGGCTCTTATGGACCAAAATTGGGCTTGAAGTGAACCCATCTACAGTCTCAGCCCAGTCTGACCAGGCCTCAGTATTTGGACCGTATCTCTCAAAATACGTATCCAAATTGTGCAAATAAATATGTTCTAGAAAGCTGATAGAAATATCTACAACTTTCATGAAGACATGTGATTAAAATTCACAACATTTCGATGTCAAAATTGATGGTCAAAGTCGGTGCCTAATGATCCAAATTGTCAAAGATATTTACAACTAATATTTGACAATTATGCCCTTGTAATTTGACAAGTTTGCCCCTGGATGTATCTATAAATAGAGGTTCCTTGTGACCCATTAGGACATCTTGGCCTTGGCTGGAACATTTTGGCTTTGGCTAGGATCTTGTATTGTGTTTTGTGTGTTTATGTTATTAATGAATTTCCTTTTTCTTGCATTTTATTTCTTTCTATTATAATGTTCTTCTAATTTCTCTTTTGCTAAGGTGAAAGGGTGAAACCTTTGATATGAGAATAAGGATTCTCTAATCCTTAATATGTGCTTAATAATCTTAATCTTATAATGTTTATTCAATATGATTTATATTTAATTTCTTAATCAATCTTGACACCACTCGTAAGTGGAGGTCTTGATCCATTGTCGACAATCCTTGGCACATCAAATGCTTGGATCCTTTCTAGATGATGTATGGTTCTTCCTTACCGACCCGAATCTAGTTAGGAACCTTGATTTGTTGTAGACATATGGTGATTGGCACATTGGATGCTTGAACCCATTTACAAGAAGTGATATAAATGTTGGTAATGAAACAAATATAATTCATATAACTAAAATGGGCTAATTATCCTTATTCGAAATATCAAGGGCGGATCCCCTAACCTTAACCTTCATTGTTATTGTGTTAATTCCTCTTGTATTTTAATTATTCTATTGTTTATGAACTTTTTATTTTATTTACTATGGTAGTTTCTACCACCTTATGAAATTGTTCTTTAATTTACTATGGTTGGTTATACCACCTATTTCCATGGATGGTTTACCTCCTCTTGCTTTTTGTTTTATATTTGAATGGTCGGTAATACCGCCTACCATCTTACATATTTATTGATATTATCTTGTCATTTCTTTGAATTATCCATATCACATTTGCTTATCTTATAATTTGTAACGCTTAAATTCCCCTTCCTCGTGGATCGACCCCGGTCTCACCGGGTTTTATTACTTCGACACTCCTATACTTGGGAGGCAATCCTATTTTTGGATGTGTCAAGTTTTTGGCGCCGTTGCCGGGGAAGGTAAAAATTTGGCATACAAAATTGTAAGTACTTTCTTTTCCCATTTCTATTTTATTTTTCTTGCATACGTTCATCTCTTCTCTCCCCATTTCTATTTTTATTTTTTCTTGCATGTGTTCATCTTTTCTTTCTCTTTGCATTAATTGGTAGAATTGTTAGTAGCCACTCATCTTGTCTGAAAAAAAAAAATCATGCTCATGTCCAACCAAGAACATTAATGGACTCCATAAATCTTAGGAGAACTTGTGCACAATCATGCATAGTCTTCCCTGATGATGCAAAGTATTTTAGCCATGAATCGGATTTCATTCAATTCTTGCCCCACTTTCATGGCCTAGATGTTGAAAACCCATTTTTGCACTTGAGAGAATTTAAAGAGTTTTGCAATGCTTATAGTGACCTAAATTGTAGCATAAATATCTTGAGATTAAAGCTTTTTCCTTTTTCTCTAAAAGATAAAGCTAAGACATGGCTACAAAATCTTAGGTCAAGATCCATTAGCTCATGGGATGAAATGCAACAACAATTTCTTAAAGAATTCTTTCCTCCCTATAGAACAAATTCTCTCAAAAATCAAATCATCAATTTCACTCAAAAACAAGGAGAGACCTTTTACCAATGTTGGGATAGGTATAAAGCATTGCTTAATACTTGTCCTCATCATGGTTTGGAAACATGGGAACTAGTTTTAATTTTCTATGAAGGTCTTACACATCAAGCTAGGCAAATGATAGAATTATTGTGTGATGGACAATTTGAAGATAAATACCCAGATGAAGCCATGGATTTCCTAGACTTACTAGCAAAAAATGCCCAAAATTGGAATAATGTTGACACCTATGAGGTGCCAAGAACATCTAGTAGAGGCATTTATAACTTTAGGGAGAATCATGATCTTCATGCTAAATTTACATCCCTAGCTAGAAAAGTCGAGCTTTTAGAAATGTGGTCTATGCAAGAAATTGTTTGTCACACTTGTAATACTAGTGATCATTCTACGGATGATTGCCCAATTATGCCTACCTTTAGGAAAGGTCTCCATGACCAAACCAATGTGTTAAACACTTTCCAAAGGTCAAATCCTAATTCTTACTCACAAAATGTTGGATGGAAAAGCCACTTGAATTTTGATTGGGGGAATGATAATCATGTACAATCTTACCAACCTCCCTTTCAGCCATATCAAAATTTTCATGATCATGCATTTTATGAGGATCTTGAAGAAACATTAAATTCATTCATTACAAAGCAAGAGGCTTTTAATAGTCAAATTGCTCATACTATGGCGAACTTGAATGATGCCCTTGAAAAGTTTGCATTTGCACTTAGTCCTCATGAGAAAGGTGAGTTTCCATCTCAACTAGAGCCAAACTCCATCAATCCACATGTGAGTAATCCAAGTGGCCAACATCTAGATGAAGATTCGGTAAGTACTCTTCACGATGGTAAGGTTGAACATATTCTTAACCCTTATGAGAAAGATGATGAATCAATCTTAAAGGGTAAGGAAGAGGTTAATAAACCTACACCTAACAAGGAAGAGATCGAACCCTCATTTATGCCCTCATGTCATCATGCAAAGGAACACAACCAAAATTTTGACAATAATGAATTTTTCAAGCATGATGAATGTGAGGAAGCTAATAAGATTAACGTGGAAGACTATATCCAAAATGAGAATTTTTCAAGTCCTTCAGAAATTGGGTTAACTAGTTCATTTGAAGTACATATGCAACTAGTGCCTATTGCTTCTAAAGAATTTTCATTACTTGATTTTGTACAGGTGAAAGAGATTAAGAGTTGGGAGCCATGTTTTGAACAAAAGCAGGAAGAGACATCCACACTCAATAATGCATGCTTTAAGGACAAACAAACTCAGATAGTGGTAATCTCTTTCATTCTCACAAATAAAGGAAAAAGAAAGGTACCACCTCAATGGCATATTTTTAACCGTGGTAAATCACTTTCGAAGAGATCCCTCTTTTTGCATTTCTTTATAATGATTGATCAAATTTTATCCATCTATGCCATATTTTCATTTTTATTTTATTCTTGATTTTTGCTATCATTTCTAGTTTGTTTTTATTTTATTTTGTGTGTGTTTATTTTATTTGTGTGTTTTTATTTTTTTTTCCGGTCAAGTGGCGGATACGGTACTCCGTGACTTTTAAAGTCGGTTTTTCAGTTCCCTAAAAACTGTTGCTCACCTTGCATCCATTTTCTTTTCTTCTCTCTCATTTTCTTCACATGGATACCATTCTCTCAAAATTGCACAAACATTTTCCCTCTCTTCCTCAAAATGATTTGCTTAAAATTTATAAAGCTCGTGCAGAAAGACTAAGGTTGTTGATGCGTAAGGGTATTCCTGCTGATTTAAGATGGTTAATTGAAGCCAAGGTTCGATTCTCTTGTGAGTTTTCAGATAATCTTGTTTCCCATATGCCAGGTTTGGGAAAAAGCTCTTATGCCAAAAAGCGAAGAGCGAAAAGGTTACAAGTTTGTCCCAGATGTGCAAGATGGACTTGTAACCAGCGTTGCCGCTCCTTGGGATATTTGTCTAACAATCGAGAGGATAAACTACAGTTCATCAAGAATGGACTGAGTAAGGAGTCTTTGGATGATATCCGAACGACTCTTGAGACGCATTCTTGTGGACTTGTGCAGCGTGAAATTTTTAATTTGTGGACACAATTCCGAGATGAGCAGGAACGCTATAGTCTTGGGAATCTGACTCAAAACGACCCTGTTTGCCAGTTTATAAGAAAACTGGATGGGAAGCATATCCCCAACTCATAGAAGGTGTTTAAGCCGTTTCTGGACGTAAAACCAGAGGAAGATGTGAGCCACAGTCACAACTACCTGTACATATGCATGCGTGCCATCATTTTTGAATTTTAATACCTCATAGCTGTCATTTTTGAATTTGTATCTTTTGTTTGACTTATGGTGTCTTATTTCATCATCTTTTGACCTTTTTTTTTGCATTATTGTCAACTTTTTCAACAAACAATCGAGCTACCTAGATAGATATCATCATTAGCATACCTTTTTGCACTCCATAAATACCACATGTCTTGTTCTCTTCTTCACACATAGTTAGAGAGTCACATAGACATGGAGGGAACTTCAAAACGTCGAATCCAAAGGATATGTGTATTCTGTGGATCTCGACCAGGTAAAAGTGAAGAGTTCGTAGAATAGCGAATTATCTTGGTAGGCTACTGGCTGAAAGAAAGATTCATGTGGTTTTATGGGGGAGGTAGCCTCGGGTTAATGGGTTGTGTGTCAACAACTGCACATGTAGGGGGGGTACTCAAGTTTTAGGAGTTATTCCTAAAGCTTTGGCTGTAGAAAGTATTGTTGGAAAAACGGTTTGGGAAGGAGTTACAGGTCTCCTCTATGCATGAACGCATGGCACATATGCTCATCAATTCAGATGCCTTTATTGCTTTACCAGGTGGCTTTGGCACTCTTGAAGAAATTTTCAAATTGCCTCTTGGGCCCAACTGAATCTCCATCAAAAACCCATAGGTTTGTTGAATGTCAAAAATTTCTTTGATCCTTTGATAAGTTTTGTTGATGCAGCTGTGGAACAGAATTTTATCCCTCATTCAGCGAGAAAGATCCTTATTTCTGTCACTTCTGCTGGTGAGCTACTTGACAAATTACAAGAAGTTGAGTATGAACCTGACCCAGCTAGTACTCAAATTAATTAGGCAGGAGGGCAAAACAAAAAGTGCAAATTGGATTTGAATCTCCGTTTGTAATTTTTTTCTTTCCTTTATTTTATTTTATTTTATTTTTAGCATGTTATTTTATGAGTCTTTCAGGTCATCTCTCTTGAATAACAGAAGCTTCAGGTAATGTCTCCTATACTTTATCTCTCTACATTTAAACATTGAGGACAATGTTTCATTTGGTTGGGGGGGAAGGATAGTAGACATAAGTGTGTCTTGAAATTTTATTTTTTTCTTGCAAAAAAAAAAAAAAGCGAGTTAGTAATTAGATTCAGAGTGCGGTGTAAGGAGTTCAAATCCTCTTGAGACGCATTCTGGGTCAGGAATGGCAGAGTAGGGAGGACCAGTTTGAACTCTTGAAACCCATTCTAACCAATTTGTCATTTTATTCTTGCATTTTTGAAGACTTATTTGATATTATTTAGTCTTGATTTTTGAATTTTATAACAAGGAGGTCTTATTCATTTCACTTTGAATCATTCAAATCTATGAACTCTCACAACCTTATCATTTAATAAATTGTGTGCTTATATGCTCATTAAGCGAGTATCTATGAATCTTTCTTCACACACACACATACCTTGATGTATGATTGTGGGTGGCGAAATGAAATATTGCAATATTTGAGTTCTTTTGTTTTGTTTAGGATAACAACAAAAGGAAGGGGAAAGTTTAAAAAAAATGAAAAAATGAAAAATGAAAAAAAAAAAAAGAGAAAAGCAATGGTGGATAAGTTTGGTCTTGTAGCCTCCTTAATTCGAGCAATTAAGCCCGAGGGGTGCCTCAACACCTAATACCCTAAGACCAACTGGTTTGGGAGCTATTGGCCCAAAGCTCGCTACATGGATTAAGGAGAAAGCTTAATGGGATTGAACATTGCACTATCCACAAGTTTCTAAGCAAAAATAAAGCATCGGCAACCCGAGTCGTTAAGCTCGTAGGGGTGTCTTAACACCTAATGCCCTAAGGCCAACTGGTCTGGGAGTCATTAGCCTAAGGCTCGCTACATGGGTTAAAGATGCATTCTTTCAAAAAAAAAAGTATAAAATGAATGAATATCCCCTACCTAAGGTTGTTAGCCTTAACAAATACTAGAACCGATATGGCTTATTTCTAATAAGCCCCATAGTCATGTGTCAACTGAGCACAAAAGAAGGTTTGTGGATATCTTGACTGAAGGGTACATGAGTCATTTAAAAAAAAAATCAGTTGAGAGTTTGTTTATTTGGATAAAATCAAGGAGAGTGCAATAATGACCACCTTGGATGTAAAATTCTATAAATCACTTCTAAATAATAACGCTTTAATTGCTAGGGACTAGCAATAAGCTAGTTGGGGGGTGTGATGAACACTTAAATATGCATGTTTAATAAGAGTTTAGTTCATCATATTGCATTAATAGTGTCATTAAATTCCTCAACTTAAGCATATTTGTAGCATTTGCATCTTTGGAATTAATTTCTCTTAATTTTGGTTTTGTTACAGGTTCGGTAAAATGGGCATAACTCTCTATTTATAGATCAGAATGGTGCAATTCTTAATGTTTTGGAAAGATGATTTAATTGTCTACAAGATTGCATTTCACAAGCATCATCAAATTCGGGCTCTTAGTGGACCAAAATTGGGCTTGAAGTGAACCCATCTACAGTCTCGGCCCAGTCTGACCAGGCCTCAGTATTTGGACCGTATCTCTCAAAATACGTATCCAAATTGTGCAAATCAATATGTTCTAGAAAGCTGAGAGAAATATCTACAACTTTCATGAAGACATGTGATTAAAATTCACAACATTTCGATGTCAAAATTGATGGTCAAAGTCGGTGCCTAATGATCCCAATTGTCAAAGATATTTACAACTAATATTTGACAATTATGCCCTTGTAATTTGACAAGTTTGCCCTGGATGTATCTATAAATAGAGGTGCCTTGTGACCCATTAGGGCATCTTGTCCTTGGCTGGAACATTTTGGCTTTGGCTAGGATCTTGTATTGTGTTTTGTGTGTTTATGTTATTAATGAATTTCCTTTTTCTTGCATTTTATTTTCTTTCTATTATAATGTTCTTCTAATTTCTCTTTTGCTAAGGTGAAATGGTGAAACCTTTGATATGAGAATAAGGATTCTCTAACCCTTAATATGTGCTTAATAATCTTAATCTTATAATGTTTATTCAATATGATTTATATTTAATTTCTTAATCAATCTTGACACCACTCGTAAAGTGGAGGTCTTGATCCATTGTCGACAATCCTTGGCACATCCAAATGCTTGGATCCTTTCTAGATGATGTATGGTTCTTCCTTACCGACACGAATCTAGTTAGGAACCTTGATTTGTTGTAGACATATGATGATTGGCACATTGAATGCTTGAACCCATTTACAAGAAGTGGTATAAATATTGGTAATGAAACAAATATAATTCATATAACTAAAATGGGTTAATTATCCTTATTTGAAATATCAAGGGCGGATCCCCTAACCTTAGCCTTCATTGTTATTATGTTAATTCCTCTTGTATTTTAATTATTCTATTGTTTATGAACTTTTTATTTTATTTACTATGGTAGGTTCTACCACCTTATGAAATTGTTCTTTAATTTACTATGGTTGGTTATACCACCTATTTCCATGGATGGTTTTACCTCCTCTTGCTTTTTGTTTTATATTTGAATGGTCGGTAATACCACCTACCATCTTACATACTTGTTGATATTATCATGTCACCTCTTTGAATCATCCATATCACATTTGTTTAGCTTATAATTTGTAACGCTAAAATCCCCTTCCTCGTGGATCGACCCCGGTCTCACCAGGTTTTATTACTTCGACACTCCTATACTTGGGAGGCAATCCTATTTTCGGATGTGTCAAGATTTCTTTTTAAAGCAATTGGGGATGTCACATTATGCATACTACATTTTCCGCACTTCAAACTTAGCCACAAGAAGTGCCCGAAGAAAGAATAAGCTCCAGAAATCAATTATATAATAATTAAATTTTCAGCACTTTGATTTGCCACTTACACATTTGGTCTATCATATCACTAACGAGCCGAAGTCCATATATAAGTCACCATATCTACCTATATAATTGACCTTTGGCTAACAAAAGCATATAGACGTAATTCTGAGCCCATATCCTATTTTTCTCATCTCATTGACTCTTGAAACTTTTCTTTATATGGTCTTACTTTCAATAGAAGATTCTCACATGACATATCCAACTATAACACTTTACCCACCAAGACATTTATGCGTATTGTGATATGGATTAATTAGCGAAGAGAACCAATTTTACTAGGGCAACAAGCTCCATCGCAAATATGATCATCATTTCTCTAGCAATTTTGATAGATTTACGATTATTTATGTCTCAATTAAGGGTATTAAAACTTTTATCATAAACTCTTATTTTTTGTTCGTCGCTTATAAAATATTAAATATACAATTATATATATATATATATATATATATATATATATATATATATATAAACTTTTTTTTAAACAGAATGATGTTAAACAAAATCAATGAAAAAAAAAGGTCAAATTATGTAAATGTGTGTGCATGTTTGGGCGCGCGTGATAAAGCGGCCAATATTTTGATAACCAATATATGTAATGGGTTAGAGATCTCCAAATATTTTCTGAAAACAACGTCAAACAGTGTACTTATGTGCCATGAAAATGTTGGAAGATTTCCAAGGAACAATTGCAGAAATAGTGAGAATATATGCAGGCTTAAAGAAGTTTGCTTTTACTATCCGACAGTAGTGCTATACATTTCACTAAAGTTACGGAGAAATTGACATTCTGAAAATGATTTCTTAAGTTTCAGCAACAAAAGAAACTAGTGCTATCCATCAAATGCGAATCACATATATCAGAATCAAATATTGTTATAATTCACTACTTGTCCCCTGAGGTGACCTCTTACCTATCAAAGACAAATTAAATGCACCAATCCAATGATGAGTGTTTACGCAACCAAAGACAATGTGACATTACATATCTTTAAAAATAAATGCATAAATGAAAGTCCGAACTGGGTTCTCCCTGATTTGGTGTCATCAAGGGCCAAAGAAATTTTTAAAGCCTACCACTTCTAGGTCAATATATGTCACAGTGTCACTGCTGGTGCATGCACACAGGAAAGAAAAGAAAATCAAAAAGTGGAAACTATATATTATACTTATTTATATAGAAAGTGATAGCTTGGTATGCTAAATTAAAGTTTTTACCCTAAAAAAAGTAAAATAAAGGTCAAGTTGGTGCTAGGTATAGCTAGCTCTAGAGTCAATATGCGATCGCTTTGTCAAGTTGATGATACTTTTTCTCATTATCACCAAACTTATTATATCTTAAATTAACACTTCCATTAATATTAGAATCAAATATTAATGTTGACTGATTACCAAATGGTTTAAATTTTTGGGTCAAATAATTTCTTAATGTGATATTATTGTCAAAGATTTCAAATTTGAAACCCTATATCACTGTATTGGAATTATTTCATTAAGCAACCTAGTCACAGTTCTATATTGGCAAAACATGATCTGTGAAGTTATCTTACTATCATGCGTGATCTTAGTATATATTTTTAAAAACATTTTACTCAGAAAAGTGAGAGAGGAATAGCAAGAAACCCTAAAATAGATTCCACTTAGAAACCAGAAATTGGATCGTCTTTGAAGTAGTTGTAGTTGGTGGGAAGAATGAGTTGTAGCCGATTATCAAATTTTGAATTATAGACACAGACGCAAAGAATGTTTGTTAATACAAATTTAATTACTAAAATTTTGACAATGGAATAAATGGGCTGCCGCCAATCCATATCTTATCCGCAAGTGACTCTGGAAAGGAAAAATATTTTATTCCATAAAACGCCTATCGCATTCAACTTTCAAGACTAGAGAAGCACACCAACCACCGACCTTCCAATATTTCTACAAAATGTCAGAACCATTCAACTCAGGAAGAATTGTTTACTGAATTCAATTATTCAATACATTTTTTAATTATATATATTCGAAATTATATATACAAACTATTCAATAAGGCTCTCTAAATATATGGTTAACTTATCATCAAGATATTAAAATTAATGATATGGAGAATGGATGCTCAAAAGGTTGCAACTACAAGCAATACAGTCAAAATGAATCTTCTATATCTCATATATATGTATCATTCATCACCCAATAGCTCATATTTTTAATCAATAATGTAGGCTTCCATGTCTAGTTTAATATTTTTCTCGGATAAAGAAAGAGATTCTCCCTAGAAAGCCAGCCGACGCTCTGAGTCGCTTGAATACTAAGCAGTCTATATATATAGTAACGTGGATGTAGAATAATTAAAAAATAAAAAAATTAATTATGTCAATTAATCAAATTTCTACATCTTATATCACGTTTCTCTTAAAATAAATGTCAAGTAAAACTAAAATTTCAGACGTAGATAAAATCAGTCAATCTCGATCGATCATCTTTTGTTATTGTTTAATATTACTCTTACTAATAAAAGTTTAGATACAGAGATATATGTCAAGAATCAAATTATAATTATTCTATTATATTATCCATCTCTTGTTAAAACTCTCACCACGCATTAACTCTTTTTTTAGTTATTTTCTTTCAAATTTCGTGTGCTTAACATATAGTATTTTTTCTATA
The DNA here is from genome assembly GCA_013180625.2 of Boswellia sacra. Taxonomy (NCBI): domain Eukaryota; kingdom Viridiplantae; phylum Streptophyta; class Magnoliopsida; order Sapindales; family Burseraceae; genus Boswellia; species Boswellia sacra. The sequence goes on from SNVD02012118.1 coordinate 215,121, forward strand.
TATGTAGCATGGCAAGAAACAGTGCCAAAATGCCAGTCAAGTCACAAATTCTTAAGTTCAGCACTATAATAATATGATGTTGATCAAGTAATTCAATAAAATTCCAAGGTCATTATACAATATAAAAGCTTATAAAGGAGTGGCAAATTAGCAACTCAAACCATCAATTAATGCTCTTACATATTTACATATGTTTTCCAAAAACAATAAATAGCATGAGAATAATGTCGCCGATATTGCAAATATTCTTCTTTGTTGTAGCTACAAGTATTGTAGCTACATCCCAGGGCTCAGACCTTGACATCCCTCATCAGATTCACCTTCTCCGGCCGAAATCTGGTATCAGAAACAACGAAGTTCTTGGCCTCTCATGCCAGAGCTGGCGATTGGGTGTGGAAACTAATAACATCAGAGGATGGGCAACAATCCCAGAAGAGTGTGGAAGGTATGTTGGCCATTACTTGTTGGGAGAGCAGTACAGGGAAGACTCAGCAATGGTTTGTAAGGAGGCTTTGGTCTATGTCAAAAGCCGAAACCTGACCAGAAACGGCAAGGACATTTGGGTCTTTGACATAGATGAGACCTCGCTCTCCAATTTGCCTTATTTTGCTGAGCATGGATTTGGGTACGTATCCATAAAATAATAATTCTAAATTTTAACTATTCATTATTGTTATTGCTTATTGTTGTATATATAACTAACGTTTTGACTAACAATAATGCATGGATTTATTGTTTATTAATTTTTCTTTTTATAAGCTCATAACAACAAACTTCCATCGTCAAAGAATAACATCAGTTTGAAAAACAGTGTATAGCCTTAGGTGCACGCACCTTATATATATAGTAACGTTTAATGTTCCAAAAATTACATATAATTTCAAGGTTAGAATTGTATTGTGTTGTTGAATGACATATGGTTTCATGATAACAAGTCAATTATAGATCATATCTTTTACTGTTGCGAACTGTAGCATCATGTGCCTGTGGAAGATATTAAATTATTAATCTTGAGAGTGATCACACATGATGGTTAATTATTTAATTATCTAATAATGTGTAGTAACTCCCCGATTAGTGTTATACTGTGTTGTTCAGTGACTTATGGTTCACGATACCAACTCAATTATAGATCATATCTTTTGCTGTTGTGGACTGTAGCATATGTGCTTGTGGAAGAAATTGATGTAGTTTGAGACTGATCCCACGATGATTGATGATTTCGTTGCCTTAGCTAGCTTTGCGGGAAATATATATTTTCAGGGTGAAGCCATATAACCCAACGTCGTGGAATCAATGGGTCGACCAAGGAAAAGCACCAGCGATGCCGGAGACTCTTAAACTCTACAAAAGGCTATTGTTTCTTGGCTTGAAGATTGTGTTTCTCACAGGAAGACCAGAGAGGCAGAGACGTGTCACAGCTACCAATTTGAAGAAGGCTGGATTCTCCACTTGGACCAACCTCATCCTCAAGTAATTAATTGGCCAATTATATCGATAATTTTACTTATTTACTTCGTAATATAAGATGAAAGAATATATATAATACCAAAAATTGAACCCACCCTTTTTTTTGGGTTGGAATTAATATTGTAGGGCTTCAACGTACCCATCAGGAACAACAGCCGTTGTATACAAATCAAATGAAAGAAGAAAGCTAGTGAACCAAGGATACAAAATCATCGGAAATATGGGTGACCAATGGAGCGACCTCCTCGGAAATTATACCGGAGGCCGGACGTTCAAGTTGCCTGATCCCATTTACTACATTAGCTGAAGAGTTACACTGTTTATTTCTTAACTAGTAAATAAGTCCTCTCTTGATTAAACAAATTTAGAAGAGGATTAATTGTAATAAAATTATAAAAACATCCAAATGAGGTGTATTAAGCATTTACTTCATGGACTGCATATGCAAGAGCCATAGGTCCACTGGTGAAGGAAGATCCCGTGACCATCATGGTTGGCATCTTCTGAGAATCCCAGTTTAATTTGATTGCTTAAAATAGTCTTAATATTGTTAAGTTTCCTGTTCACTATTTGTTTCTGTTATATTCTGTATAACAATCAACCACTACCGATCCTAATACAATTATAGTATATGATTAATTTTGTAATGTCATGAGGTTCATCATCAAAGATAATTTTTAGTAAAATAATAGTGTTTATATAAATTTCATAAATAAAGTAAGGTATACAAATGAATGTGATATTTTATTTGCTTCACTAAATAGTGTAATAATAGTTATTAGAAAATTGAATCTACTTATTTATAAAACTAATTTAACCAAACAAAAGAAAATAAAAAATAAAAAAAAAACTCCTTTCAACACCGCTTATGTCTCATAACCTTAGTCTGGTCTCTTTCTTTAAATTTCACATATTTGGACTTCTGCTCTTGCTTCATAATAAATTAATGCTGCTGTAAATGGCTTGTGCTGTTTCAAATATTAACTTCTAGACGTGTGAATATATATATACACACAGACACGCCAAGATTCTACAATTGTTTTTTTCAAAAGTAAATATCAAATAGGCAAAATATGGGTTCAAGTGAATAACCTGCATATTAGTATATCGAACCTTTTAAGTTACGATCATCTCCACCTCTAATAGCAACACTACACCATCAATAAAAATTAAAACTTCACTTTTGTATTAATAATAATACTGTAGAAATGGACTTCCAAAGAGCCTAATTCAGCTCAAAGTTTCCAAATTAAAAAACTGGGCAGTAAACTTAACTAGCCCAAAAACACAAGCCCAGTATGGGTTCATTATCTGGACTTCCAAAGAGCCTAATTCAGCTCAAAGTTTCCAAATTAAAAAACTGGGCAGTAAACTTAACTAGCCCAAAAACACAAGCCCAGTATGGGTTCATTATCTGTATCAAGATTCAACACTTACTCCTTAGCTTGATTTCTCGAAAAATTTCGTATCCCTAATTTCAGAAATAGCTCTTAATTTTCTTTTGGAAAACATCTCATATGAATGGCTGTAGATGATGACAGGTTTAACAGGCTGCAGGTGAATGTAACGGCCAATGAAATAGTTGTAACGTGCCCATTGTCACCATTACAATATATTTTTATTGTTAAATATCTAACTAAGATATCTCTTAACAGGGAGAAAGACTTGTATATGATAGCAGAGCTAATGCAACATCTAGAAGTGATGGAAAAAGTCCAAGTTGTGGAAGAAATAACCAAGTTGTGGGTTTAAACAACATGGTCGAAGAATTCCATTTGCCCACTTAACAGTGTGGGTGGTGGAACTGTCGAGTGGAATGGATAATAATAGAGCTAATGCATGCAACATCTAGAAGTGATGGAAAAAGCAAAATATTTTGAAAGCTGGCTAAATATTTACACTTACACGTATCAATAAACTTATCAGATCCAGATATTGATCCAGAAGTGATGTAGTGCAGCTAGCTATAGCTACATCTTGCAATTGCTGTATATTAATTGTCACCAATTTTACACAATATTATTATATTTGGAAACTCTAGCTATGACCTCCTTCATAATTTGAACATCAACCAAAATGAACTTTTTTTCCTTGTATGTTATCGTTTTTCTACAGCAAATTAAAGTGAAAGCCAGCTAACATATTCAGTGCATATAATGAACGTTGTGGAGATCGATGCTGACACACACACACACACACACACATATATATATATAATGACAGTTTAAATAAACTTCCACTATGAGTTTCCCTATACATATATACTACGTTTGTAACGATCGATTCTCTGTCCGGATGCACTCTAGCACTGAAACCTTACGATTGTCCTTGATTGCACAATAATCGGTATTGTCCGCTTTGGAGAACGGGGCCTCGAGGAACACCCTCTATTACCCGCACGGTTTTGTTCTTGTTAAGCCCACAAGCCCCAGGACACGTCCCCCTCATTCGAACCCGGAACCTTATAGCCACCCAAAGTTCAAACTTGGTACCATTCAAGTAAGCGCATTTTATTGTAACGACCGGTCCCCTGCCCGGCGTACTGCAGCACCGAGACCTTACGGTTGTCCTCGATCGCATAACAATAGATATTATCCACTTTGAGAAACTGGGCCTTAAGAGACACCCTCTATTACCCGCACACTTGCCCGAATGATACCAAATTTGAACTTTGGGTGCCTATAAGGTCCTGGGTTCGAATGAGAGGGATGCGTCCTAAGACCTGTGGGCTTAACAGGAACAAAACCGTACGGATAAAAGAGAGTGTCCCTTGAGATCCCGTTCTCCAAAGCGAACAATATCGATTATTGTGCGATCAAGGATAACCGTAAGGTCTCAGTGCTGTAATACGTCCGGACAGAAAACGATCGTTACAACGTTACACTTAGCTTTTCATAAAAAAGGAAATCGATATCATATGATCATCTTATAAATCATACATGTGTGCATTCATATGCAAACACGATGACCATTCTGAGTTAAAGTCAATGAGTCTTCAATGTGTGCTTTCTTTTTGCCTATCGAAGGAAGAGACTAACCATAGTAGAGATTTGAGATGATAGAAAAGAAAGAAAGATAGAAAAAGCAAATAACAAATTAAGTAAACCTAATTCCTAACCAATAAAAAACTGAACTTCACCTACAGACTATAGTATAGTTTGCGAGCAACAGAGCCCAGTAGTATGCAACAGTAAAACTATGTTTAGGGACATAACCTCCTCTCCATGCCCCTTTACTCTTCAATTTGTAGGCACCGAGATCGGCCACTCACAGCACGCACAAGAATTAAATAATGAAATTAATTCTCATTCAATGAGTCGCAAACAAATCCATGATATTCTTATTCCTCAAAGCCTTTCTGGTCGATCCGCAGCAAATCACAATGATCGTCAAGCACCATTTCCAGTAATGATCAGACCCATGAATTATTGGTCGCTGGTCCCTTGGGCAAATCCACGCATTTCTGTGAAAAGGAGAAGTTTCATCGGATAAGTGTTTGGGGGTGTTGGAGGACCCACTTGCCAAGAAAATATTTCAAAAGTTTAGCATTATCCGCGACCAACCCACAACCACGTGCAATTTTTTTTTCATTCTATCATTTTGATGAATTTTTTTTTTTTCTATTTCTTTAACAAGTTTCAGTGGTGCTTGGTTGGTATTTTAGAGAAATTTATCAAAGCTTCTCATTGAGTTTTAACAATGGCTAGATGTTGCTTGGATGCTTATATGGGTTTCGGAGTTCTGAAAAATGTTTTCAAAACTACAGTTGCTGTGCTTGGTGCAGGGGCAGATCCAGACTTTTAGAGTTTCAAGGGGCCAAATATACACGTGGAAATTTACGGGGCCATTGACATAAAAGTAAAATTTGAGACTAATTTTCATGTAAATTAGTGTAAAATTTTAAAAATTTCTGTAGATTTGGGGTGGCCAGACCCTTCCTGACCACATGCAAAATCCGCCACTGGCTTGGTGTGGCTCGAAATGGTTGCCGGTACAAGGATTTTCTGGGTTGGTGTTAATGATGCTTTTGATGTTCTTTCTTTATTTGTCATTGACCAGATATCCGGAGGTGAAAAATCAACTGCAATATTATCCTTCTTTTTGTTTGTTCCTGTAGTATGTATGCAGTAGATAACATTTGGAAGGGAACAACACTTTCACGACATACCTAAAACGCTCGTATTTGAGATCATCTCAATCAGTTTATGCTCCTTGTTCGTATATTTAGGATTCGTTTATTAAACAGGTAATATCGTATACTATCCTAATAACAATCACAATCAAAGCTAGAGATGATAATTCGTGTCATATTGACTCATTTAATTATTTGTGTCAAAATATGAAATATGGATCTGACACAATTTTTAAACGTATTATCCGCGTGTTATAATCATATTATATTTAATTCACATAATTTACTTAATTGATTAACATAATTATATATAATATATAATTATGGTCTGTCAATGCTTAGGAATACAGCATTTTTTTTAAGTTTAATGAGGAGTTTGAAAAATTAAAACAAATTGGTGAAAAAATAGTTAAAAAGTAAGTGCAAGGGGCTACTTCTTGCTATATGTTATTGGGGTCTCTTACATTTTAGAGCAACTAGAGAAAACAATGGCAATCTATCCTAAATAATGAGATATGGGAACTAGAATAGTTAAAAAAAAAAAAGTATTCTTGCCCCTCTACTTCTAAGTTGTTACAATTTATCTCCTATGGTAAAATTGTGTTTTTTATATTGTGTTATATTTCCAATAGATTGGTGTTTAGAGAGAGATGTATTAACAATTATAGATGGCTTAAGGTTATTTTGAATCAGATCAAAAACTTTCATCACCAATTATCTTAATATCTTTATTTTGATCTAGTCCAAAATAACATTGAGTCATTGACAATTGAATTAATTCATCTCTATCTAAATCTCAATCTTTTGAAAATATAGCACAATATAAAAAATATAATTTTAGTGTAAGAAGTAAATCATAATAACTTATTAATGTCGCGCAAAAATGCAATTTTCCTATTTATCTAGTTCTCACATTTTACTCTCAAAGATAAACTGTCATTCTTCTCTAGTTCTAATAAAGTGTAACAACCCCCAATGATTTTTGTAGCAAGAGGCAGCTCCTTGCACAATTTAACGATTTTTCACCAATTTCTTTTAATTTTTCAAACTCCTCTTTGGACTTACCATAAAAAGCTATTCACCTGAATAATGACTAACAATGCTCTTCAAAAAAAACTCTTTAATGGTTATAATGTCAGGTGATTCCATCATCTGTGCTACAGTATCCTTACATAGGTAATCAAAATCTTGCTTCAATGGAAATCATGCTTTAGACAATTGTAGAATGTTTTTCATTTGTAATCTTTTGTCCACATGTCACCTGAGAGAAGAAGAAATTTCTTTCCCCTTAATAAATTTCTTACTATTTTGCATAACAGATTCTAATTCTTCTAAATCATGTTTAGGATCATTGATGATGTCATTGATTAATTTAGCAATTCTATATCAAAAGGATATGACACACAAGCCCATATTCATTTATCAAAATTGCTTATAACTTCATCATCCATTGTAAGCTAATTGGGCAAGAATTGTTTCCCCAATCCCATCCATGCCTAAACTTGAAACGACATGGAGGCGTTGTTGTGCTTCACTACCCACGTATAATTTGCTTACTAAAGTTTTCGTTTCATCATTCCTACCATATATGTTATATTCATTAACTACAAAGACACTTTTTGATCTGTTTTATTCTCAATACTGCTAATCATGCTATTTTATTATTTACAACCCATTCAATTTGGAACCTTTAGCATGAGGGGGTTTTCAGCTCATTGGACCAGTACCCATTGATCTTTTGATGTATGTGAGACAAAAACATTATTTACATATATGCTTATAAATTTTGTTCTCTACATTTTCAATTGCATATAGGGGTCTTGAGAAAGTATTGGCTTCAATTTCATCATTAACTGAATATATATATGATGAACATTCATTATAAATATCACAATCACAATGTGAAGCAATGGGCTAGCGATATCCTTTGTTGTTTTCTTCTGCCTTTGTTAAAAATACATTGTTCAGACTAAAAATACATAATCCATACAGGAAATTCAAATATAAAGGGGATCATGCAATGAGACATCATTTGATTTGAACAAGTAAAATATAATGTTACCAGCAGGTTAAATGGGGGTGAGATGTTCAAAATCTTTCTATGGACAGGGGAGACGATCTTTAAGATGGAAACAGAAGATCAGGTAACTCCTTCAGATATGATATTTGATAAAATAAGTTAGGAAGGCAGCTATTGATTTTGTCCTGTTTCCGCATGTCCTGCTAGTGGTTTCTCTTTGAACTCGAAGAATACACAGATAAGTGACCAATGGCCTGATCAAGACAACTGGATAACCATACATCTGAACCAACATTTCTGGTATAACTAGGCAATTGGCAGCTTTGATTAATCTACAGAATTTTCTTTCGAAACATATGTATTATTTGTATATGACAAGCCATGTTACTTTTTCTTGCTATACTTTTCCTGTACAAACCTTGCAAGCCTTGGTGCATAGAGTCAAATTTCAGCTGAGTGCCAAATTCCAAGATGAAGCAAACTGTCATGTCACATATTATGCAATATTTCACACAACGAAAAAAAGATTAAGAAGAATGCTCCTGTAATGTTTCAAATATTGAGTAATCGAAGGCTTCCAAAGTAAAAATGTCTCATACTAAAACAGGGGGTTTCATGGGATCTTATGCTTCTCATTGCCTGAATTCTGAAACATATTAGAAGATTGTTAGGTATATATGTTGCATTGAATTCCAGAAACATGTGAACTCATTTTCTGTGCATCCAGGTGATGTTTTGTTGCTCAATTTTTTGTGCCACCACTGGATTACTTGACTGTTAAATCCTGTCAAAATGAGATTATATATTATGTCACTGTTTATTAATAGCAGAAAAGTCAACTATTGATTATCTACTGATCCTAATACTTTGATTTTGTTCTTTTTCCTGGTATCCATACTGCAGATTTTTCGATGGAAGGAGGCACTATCAAGTATCAATTTATCAATGCCTGTAAAAATTTGGACGGCACAGCATTATTGCTAATAGATGGAAATATCTTCTATGAAGAATCAAAGTCAATTGATGTTGTGTGACGTCTAATTAGGCATGTGGCTTTGAGGATCTTGTTTAATTTGTCATTAAAAGAGTTAAAATATTGATTGTGTAGTACCATGAAGCTACTTTCCCCCCTTTTTTCTGTGCAAAGATTCAAACAGAGAACCAAATTTGCGAGTAAGCAAACTGTAGTTAAAATATAATGGGTACTATATCTAGTTAATGTAAAGGAGATTGCCTTCTTTAATGTATCATGAGTATTTTGAGTAATTGATGCAATATTGTTGATTATTGAGGATGTAGAGTAAATACTTGCAAATATCATGATTCATGTCTGATATCATATATGGTAATTGGCAGGTTCATAAAAACATTGTGAGTGGTGCCGCATTATCAATTCTCAACTTTCTGATAATCCATGATCAACTTTTTTTTTTTCTAGTATCAAATCTCAATTGCATTCTTGATAGAGAGATGTTATTGAAATGTTAAACAAGAAAATGGACTTGGGTTCAAGTCTTTCTGTCTCCTGTAGAAAACAGTTAGTCATCAGCTCTCTCTCAGTCCGATATGGTGTTAAGTGGTACTGCAAGTGGGCTACATGTCATCCATTAGTTATTAAGACAAAATGACATGTCATTTATACTTTGCAAATAGTGCTGGTGAAATTTCGGAATATGAACATGAATCCTTCACATTTTACACGTCCATTCACTGTTCATCATATTCAATTGAACATGACATTTAATTTTTATAGCTATTACAAAGAGAGATCATATAATTCTCTCATAGAGAGATCACTTGAATTTCATGTAAAAAAAATTATGAGATCCTATCATTTTTACTGTTTGACGGGAAAAAAATTCTTCGAAAAATATATAATTCTTTATGGTATTTTGGCATGGAAAAAAGAAATGGACTTCTCAAGAGCCCAATAAATCGCCCCCAACTTGGCCCAAAAGTAAATGCCTAATCCATAGTTTTCCTTACCCTCGGCATGGGAAATATCACAAAGGCCCTAAGAATTCTGAAAATATACAAATCCCCCCTCTTGAACTTAATAAGAAACGAAAATAAGTTAAATAACAGATGCCGGCCCCGTCCGTATATGATTCTGACAAGGATATTGTCCGGGTTTTTTGGTCCTGTTTTCAAACTTCTTGGGGTCACCCATATTTCTCAAAACCACAGGGACCGTGTTATATACCACAATCACATTCACTCATTCACCAACGCTATGCTCTGCAATTACAGACCCTCTGTCCCTCGCGTTCGTGGCGCCCCTCCCCCCTAAAATTAAACCAAAAAAAAAAAAGCCTCATTCGACTACACGCTCACGCTGCAGCTGCACGCACGTCGCACGGCCAGGCCCTTAACCATCGATTCACTTCAGGCTCTTCACCTCTCATCCAAGCAACTGGCAGCAACGCACCCACCTTATTCATCGATTTTCAACCCACCTCAGCAGCTCACTCAGTCAGTTTCTCTAGCAGGTAGGTTTACTCCAATTTTAAATCCATTTTGCTTTATAGATTGTAGAGGAATCCAGCTCAGGTTTGATTGTTGGTGGTTGTACATTTTTGTTTGTTAAATATGCTTATAATGAATTTATAGATAAATTTAATAAGACAGTTTGAACAGGGTTTGGTTATTTCTTTGTTTCTGGAGCCACTGTCACCTCATGTGTATTTGTGTGCCAGAAAATGGGGGTTGATTGTAAAAGTAGCAGCAATGTTGGTTTCACTTAGAGTAGAATTTGAGATTATAACATAATGCTTTCTAGAAACCTTAAAGTATTGTTTGATTAGCATTGAATTGAAGTTAATGCTTGCTTCCATTTACACTTTTGTACAGGGGAACTGAATTCCCTGGCCCCAGGATTTATTTCCCAGGGAATTTTCCGGGTATGGGTAATAGAAAACCATGCCAGGGCCGGGGACCCCCTGCCCTGGGTTTTTGCCAATCCTAGAAGTAAGTAACAATGAAAACCCTTTTTTTTTTCATTTTCTAAAGATAGATGTCCTACGGGCGTGGACGTGGACGTGGACGTGGCTTTGGAGATGGTGGCGGCTTTGGCTATGCTAAACAAGAACCTTTTGAACTCTTTCCTGTAAGTAATTTTTTTGTTCTTTTTTGTCTTTCCAAATATTTTAATTCTCTTTAGCTCAAAACGAAGTTTAAGCTCATGTTTTTGAGTGAATTGTGTAGGATATTGAATTACCTGATCGGAAAAATGTGCCGGTAGATAAGCACTTAATCATTTGGAATTCGAGATTGCTAAACTTTTATAAGTCTTCTCCTTACTATCTCGAAGAGAATGTTCAAAAGGGTGAGTGATTATTGATTCAAAATCTAACCTTTCGTTATGTTTTGTGAGTAAATAAGTTGGAGGAACTTTGCAGGAGTGAAATCTCACTAGTGTTTGCATATTATATTCTTTTGCTGCCAAAATGTCAATTTGTATTTTTGCAAGATATGTAGATGCTTATGTTAAATTGTTATCTTAACTTGTGGTAATTTTTGTCGTGTTCATGAATTGGGTATCAGGGAACCAAAGCTTCGACATTGAAAAATATTCTGACTGGAATAAGCCAAAGAACTCAACAACTCGTGATTCGGTTTACCAATTTCTACAGCTGAAAGCTACTAATTTTCCTTTAGAACTGGTTAAAGGTGAAAATATGATAGTATTCATGAAAACATACATTGTGCTTGCAGTTTTAGCTTTCGACTTTAGAGAGTCATCTGATGTTGCAGTGAAATTACAGATTCAAGGCAGCATCGACATCCTAAAAGAGTGCGATGGAATCCTGATGCAGGTTTCATGAGATTCATTAGCTCAATCTCACTTCTTTGTTTTTTTTCTTTCTTGTTTTGGCGTGTTTTTTTTTTCTTTCTGATTTCCGTTATATTTGTTTTGCCACTACATTCAAACATCGTTATGTTCAGCATTTCTACAGCATTTAACTCTGTTTATAACTTTTCGAGATTGGCAGCCACAATTAGGAGATGAATAATTTTTAGGTGGACCAGAAAAGAATTCTTGAATGCAAAGATAGCAGTAACATGTATTTCTGAAGAGGAAAATTTTTTTCTTAACAATTTGTGACCTTAGAGGTGCAGGACACATACAATTCAATAGACTAGTGAGCTGCATTAGGGCTTTGCTGCGTTATTGAGTTATTGGGTCCAAAAATTTTGTCGATCTGAACTAGATGCTATATTTTACTGTTGGCAAAAAAATGTAGCTGTGCACTACCAATATAAGTTGATTACTTGTCAAAGCAGAAATTTGTTTCTTTGAGATACTGATCACTTGCTCAAGGTATAATTCTTTTATTCATTACTCGATGCATGAAAATAATCGATAATTCTCTGGTAACCTTTGTTTGTTAGTATGAACCTTGAAGTGTAATAATCTCAATAAACCTCATGATTTTAATAATTTTCTTGTCCTATTTGATGAAATGAAAGTTTTGAGTTTCTTGTTCCCCCTTTTCGGGGTTTAAATTAGCAATGCTTTATTTGTTGCCAACTCTTTCTTCCAATTTAGAGCCTTCGAAGATCAAATTAAACTGATTTAGATTTTCATATTACAGGCCTGCAGAAGTTAGATATCTTTGAAAAGCTTGAACAGAACAACGAGGTAACATTTCTAGCAGCAATGACTTGTCATCTGCCTATGTTATTTGGTTATGTGTTTCTGCTGCCAACCTTTTCTTATCATCAGTTTTTCTTCGTCAAATATTTACTGTAAATGGGTATTTCCAATTTTCTTGAACTCTTCTGTTTTACTTGTAGGGCCTAGACGAGAAAGATGAAAAGGAAAAGAAGGAAGGCGAAGATGAGGATGAAGAGGATGATGAAGCAGCAGCAGAAGCTGAAGAAGAATTCAGTGACGATGGAGATTATAATCAGGTTCCCTTGTTAACCTTGAATTTTTTTTTTCCCCTTATAATAACTATTATTTTTACTTCAGCTATTATAGTACTAAAATAACTAGTTAAAGAAGTTCTGGTTTCTCTTCATAGAGCATATTATCACATATTTTGTGGCAACAGGCAACAGCATCCATGTTAAAGCAAGAAATCCCAATTAGTTCATTTGTGGCATGCATTTTTACTTTTCTTTCTTTTACTTTGTTCTTTCCTGTTCTCTTCAATGGAAAGAGTACAAAGATGAAGCTTCCTTGTTAGCATATAGATATTGTTAGAACGACGTATCCTCACAAGCAAAGGTTGAATATTTCTCAATTCTTGCTTAGTTATCACATAATTAATCTTTCCTAGTCATTTAAATATAATTCACTGTCATACAATGGTTTCTATGTCTTTCTATAAACTTGCTTGAACAACAACTATTATATTGTCTTGTAAAGATTACTTGAAAGAATCTGGAAAAGCGAACAAAAAGTTCTCTAAATGCTCTATACATTCCTGCAGAACATTGATTTTGATGATGACGAAGACGATTTTAACATGGATGATGGTGGCAATGATGGTAAGCACCTACTTTGCAATGGTAATTTAACTTGACATAACAATTTGGTATTTTGTTGCAGTTTCAGATCCTAAGACTTTTTGCTTTTGCAGATGAAGCAACTTACTAATTGCATTGCGGTCGATGTTGCCCTACCCTGCTCTTCCTACCAAGGCCAAGCTCTGCTTATGAAAGTATTCCTCAATTGGAATGATGGTTTTATTATATTAACACTCACCTTGTACACTTTACAGTAAGAAATTTTGGTAAGGCTCAGTCACAATTGTTCAAGATTAGTGGTGTTGAGTTTTTTTAATCCATTGCTCACAATTTTGTGTTATTCGTAGTTGGAAGTTATCAAGTGTGAATTGAATTGCAATTTTTTATTGTTTAAAAAAAATAATGCATATAAAATTGCATGGATACTCACATGAGATAGGCTAATGACAAATCCACCCCATTGTTTGTTGGGATATGGTAATCTAAAACATCACTAATTTAACAACTATTAAAAAAATAATAATAATAAATGTACAATAAAATAATCAAAATCAAATGATTAGAGATTTTGAGAATTATTAAGAAATTTTGATTGAAACCAAGTTGCAATTGATTATTAAAAAAAAAAAATTGAATGATTTGGAAAAGTACCTAACAACAGTAATACAACTCACACAACACGATCAGATCACTTGATAATTTCCTCCAAAAGAGAGAGAAATTCCATCACCAGCATGTCCGCTTTCCTTTTCCGAACGTGGACGGCACTCATTCAATCATGTTTGAGAATGTACGGCCAAGATAGCATCACACCTCATCACCACATCATCACTCATGATCCCTCACTGGACCCCACTCCCAACACGCAGCACATCACGCACTCCCACCACGCACGCAAAACACTATAAATACTCTCCTCTTCAAACCGAAACGATTCAACCAAACGCAAAACGATACGATTACAACAGAATACGTACGCAGAGCTCCGTGTAGAATCAAATCAACGGTGAGGATTCGGTTGATCCGATCGTTCGGTTGTGAACATGTCGTGGCAGACGTACGTCGACGAGCACCTGATGTGCGATATCGAAGGCCAGCATCTGACTGCCGCAGCGATCATCGGTCTCGACGGCAGCGTTTGGGCGCAGAGCTCGAAGTTCCCTAAGGTTTCACGTCTTGATCTGTTTGTTTGGAATCTTGATTCTGTGAATCGTTAATTACGTTACATTCGTTCATAACTTTGTCTAGATCTCTGATTGTGTTGAATTTATCTAAGAATTTGAACATCTCTTGTTATGATTTGGAAAATGAGATCGATAATCGCTTAATGTTACACTTCGTAGTTGTGTATCAGTTTTACGTGCCATGTATCTTGAATCTAACGTTATATCACGTTACGTTTTGTGCTTTGTGCATGGACATGGTTATGTATAGTTATACATGTGCTAAAATGGTTGACATCATAATCTCTCTGTTTAGTGTGTCATGCGGAAAGATTTTGTGTTTGATTGTAACAAATGAAAAGCTTTTGATACTTTGAAATTAGTGATTCTACTGTAAGAAAAATATGAATACGTGCGCATAATTTTATATATATATACATATAGTTGGTGTTTTGCTTTTTGATGATGTTAAAAATGAATGCTATATGATATCTATAGTCTTAACCCGTGTCATAAAAAGCGTATATTGTCGTTATAAAAATCATTAAACCAATTTATAAATGGCGTTTTTCATTGAAAATGTCATTGATTAATACTGTGAAATAATTTTTTAAACCAATTTAAAAATGGTGTTTTTTGTTGAAAATTTCACTGATTAATACTGTGAAATAATTTATTTAAAACAATTTTTCCACGCAAAAGAATGTGATTGTTTTTTCTGGGTTAAAAGATCTGATTTATGATGATGAGTTCGTAATTTAATAGTAATCTTAAGTAGGAATTTTTCAGTGTTGTGCAAGCTTGTTTCTGGTTTAATGTATGATTCTTTTTCCTGTGTTATGTTTCTGTTGGAGATTCAGCGTCATATCTAATGAATGACTTTTTTAATTTATGATTGTTTGGGCTATATATGCAGTTCAAGCCTGAAGAGATTAAAGCCATCAACAAAGATTTTGATGAACCTGGTTCTCTTGCCCCAACTGGGTTGCACCTTGGTGGCACAAAGTATATGGTTATCCAGGGTGAGCCTGGAGCTGTGATTCGTGGAAAAAAGGTATGTTCTATTGCGTTCTTATTTACCGCCACGTCCCTTTGTTCTGTTACAATATATCAGGATTATCAAAATGTCCAAGGATTTTCATAGATGTGGTAAGAAATTGACGATGACGTTTCATATATGCACAGTTTTGACAACTACTAGCCCATAAAGTTGTTTCAACTTTTGAATTATTAAGTTTTTAAAATTTCTCGGTCTCAAATGCTCATTTGATGCTGTCTTGAACTTTAAACTTCTTATTTAAGACTTTATTGTGGTGGATTGTAGACTTTAATAGCAGGTACGTTCAAAAAAATTGATAATGAACCTTTATGGGTCTGAGTGTGGGTCCTTCTCTGTGAGTCCTTGATTGTATTTGGACAGATTGGTGCAGTCCTTATTGATGATGGTTACTTGGCACCGGGAACATTAACAGATGGATTACAGATTGCCTCTGCTTTTCCTTTTATAATCTTTTATGTACAATATAATCAATCATCAATTGGGTGGGCACACTTGGACACCAAATTGTGTTCTAATGTCCTTTTCATTTACACCTCGATGATGAGATATGAACAGTCAGGATCTACCAGTCAGCTGTTCCATGTTGCAGGGTCGATATGTTATTTTGAATTGAATCCTAAGTTTCATTCAAACAGGATCTCTTATAAGGATGTCATTCAATCAATATTTAAAAAAAGAAAAAAAAAAAGGCTTCACAATATTATCCCAGTGCGGAAAATGGGAATTAAGTTAAAGATTTACACTTACTTTTTTAACTTTTAACAAGATGGATCATGCATGGTTAACTCCAGAATTGATGAAGCTCATATTAACTATTATTCTGTCATTCATTCTCCAGGGCCCTGGTGGAATCACCGTGAAGAAAACTGGCCAAGCTCTGATATTTGGCATATATGATGAACCATTAACTCCAGGACAGTGTAACATGATTGTGGAGAGGTTGGGAGATTACCTCATTGAGCAGGGCCTGTAGATCCCCACCTCAGCTTGATATGGTTTCCGAATATTGCTTATCGGTTTTTGAGTTTGCCGCTTCTTCCATATTATTTGGTAATGAACTGGCACTATAGTTGTTGCTGGAAAAATAATTTGTGAGCAGAGAGTTATTTTTTTGTTCTTAGAGTGTGTGTATTGCAGTTTTGAAGTATTTTGAGTGTCTTTGGATATTGTTAATATTATGATATGGTGAGAAATATTTTTGATTCATAATTTTTTTTTTGGGTAATTGGGCTCATGAACAAGTAATGCCCAAGCTTGATTTGTTTATTATTTGATTTCTAAAGGTGAAAATAATTTTAGATAATAGTATAAATTTTTAGAAAAATAAATATAAAAACAACTATAATTATTAAGAAGTTTAAATTAATGCGATATGTGATATGATTTCTTAGCTGGATGTGATAAAAATTAAAAGAGTAATATTATATCTACAACGAAATTTTACGATTAATTCTTTACAACTTGAGTTACAAAAGTTCATTAGAAGAGTAAAAAAAATAAAAATTAATAAAAAAAAATTACAATATATGATATTTTAATTATTTATGTCTAATAAGATTTTCTTAATGTAAGTTGTAGAGAGAATAAATTGTGAAGAGGTCGTAGGTTTATTATTATTTAAAGTAGAATTATAATTATAGTACTAATAATTTTGACTTAAAATTTTTAAATTATTTCTATTCTAGTTCATTGTTTATGATTTAAAATAAGTTGGAAAAAGATAAAACACTAATTTAGAAAACAAATGAAGGACGGAAACACGTTTTCATAGAACGGCGATCTTTTTTATTTAAATATTAATATATTATAACGGGTCGGGTCCGTACTCTGAACCAGACCATTTACCCGTTTCTCCTGTAAGGGCATTTAAGCACTTACACACAATTCTCAAAACCCTAAATTGCGTCGTCCTCTTTCTCTGCTATATAAATATATACACCGCAGCCTCCTTCGCCACTCACTCTGTGACTCGATCTTTCATCCTTCTCTCTGGGTAGTGTTTAGGTTGGTTTATAATTTGTTTGTCTTCAATGGGTTGGGATTAGAATGAATAGTGAAGAAGCAGGGATTGTGTGTATCGGCTTTGTGCTAAGATAAATGCACTCTGTATCCGAAAGAGTTCCCTGCAAAATCAAAATGAAAATTGGGGAAGATGGGCAGTTGTGTTTCATCCCTTGTTGATTTTCTCAACAATCATCTTCCCTAAATCTTTTTGCATTCGATTATCTTATTTTATGTAGAATCAGTGACCGTGACAGAAGATTCTTTTTGCATTCGATTATCTTATTTTATGTAGAATCAGTGACCGTGACAGAAGATTCGGGTGTAGCCCAAATTAATAGCATTTGATTGCTAGATCGGCCACACCCGAGTTCTCTGTCACGCCCACCGATTTCTACTGCACCCTATTCATCGCCATTGATTGCATTACTCGCAAGGTAAACCAGTGAATCGTATTAATGTTATTAATTTCTTTTCTTTTTATGAAGAGTTGATAAATTAGTTTATAAGTGGGTCTGTAGCGAAATTATGTGTTTTAGATGTAAATAGTAATGCCTTATAATTGGTTAATTTCTTACACATTGCACATTTTGAAGGTAGCCGGATTAGAAGGTGATACTTAGTTTTAATAAATTTTTTCTTAAAATTTGATTTTCTTCTGAGTTCAAATCACTCAGATGAAAATACTCTTCGGTTAAATCCAAACTCTCTTTCACAGATTTTACCAAATGATGTATATTGAAAGCAATGGAGTGGTAAATACTCAATTAAATTTTACTAAATAATGTATATTGAGTTCACCATTGGTTCAAGTGGTGAAATGGGACAGGATGGAGTTGGTACAGCATTAACGGATTAACGGATTTGGGTTCGAGTCTCTACAATGGTCTCTTCCATTATTTAAGTATTTAAGTGAGAGATTGGGTTGTGATTGCGTTAGTCTCCTTCGAGGATTAGTCGTGGTGTGCGTAAGCTGGTCCGGGACATCTCGGTTAAAAAAAAAAAGAATATTGAAAGTGGAATGTTCGTGTGAGTGTGTGAAATTTAGTTTAATTATCTAAAGTATTATTACTAAATTCATTTCAGGATAACTACATGACCGATGTAACTTTTGAAACTCTGGTTGAGAAGCTCCAACATTTCAGAAACTTATACGTGAACCATGCAACTTTTTCTTTGGAATCTGGTCAAGAAGCTCGATCATTTTACATGTTAAATGATTCTTCCAATCTCATACCTTGCCTAGTCTGAAAAATTCATTATCCTTTACGCCTTCCCCTTAAGTTCCTGCATTGTTAATCTCCAATTTCTCCTAGTTATGAAAGTTGCACGACTGCATAATTTCCTCAACAACTCCTTTCTCCTCCTCCACCGATAAAAGTTGACCTGTTAAAGTAATGCAATGGGCCAATCACTCACTGACATGTGGAGGAGCAAAAAGTGAAAAGAGGCAATGGCGATAGAAAGAGCGGCAAGTCAAGTGTTTCTAGTTCTGGTTTTTGGCATGTTCTCTCCATTTGCTCTTCCACATATAAGGGAATGATCGGCCTACTGCACCAACACAACACCCCTACAATGGGCTGGGTTTGGGCCTGCAACTCATAGTTGAGATTGAAGTGCAATTCCCTTTGACCATATACAATAAATTATCAAAACGTTTTATATTTTTCTTTTATTTGATTAAGATAAACGTTAAAGAAAATATTTTAATTTGTTAAAATATGGACATAAACATTATAAACTTAAATAAATTTAGTTAATATTTTGAGTTAAGTAGCTTTTAAAATGGCATAGTTTGATAATTAAGTCACTTATCTCAATGCTCTTGGCTCGGTTTAATAGTTCATTAAACCTCAAAATTGAATCCACTTTTGGCATTATCACATCATATTTTGACAATACAATATCTTATCTGATCTAAAGTTCATATTAGTTTATATTTTAAGGTATAGTTAAGCCCCTAAAGATAGAAATAAAATAACAATACTTTTATTAGTATTTGTAAATTTAAAGAATAATCAATTTCACAATCCACTTTTCATATATATATATATATATATATATATATATATATTTATATATTTATATAGTAAAATAAACAAGCCCTTTTGTTTTATGTTATTGGTACAATTAGGTGTACACCATGTGGGATACATTGACTTGATCTGATCAACATTCAACATTCTACCAAGAGGGTCTCCTTCATTGAATTCATAGCATTTGTGAATTGATAAAAGTTGGAGGATTTAATATGTGGACATCGATGAAGGAAGATGTTAAGGCCTATCTTAAAATGATGTGGTGGTGGTGGTTATTGTGTCAATCAAATTGAATTCTAGGTTCATTTGACTTGTACCAAACCCTTCTTTATTGTTTGTTTTTTGGGCATTGGTGGGCTGAACCCAAGTCAACTTCTTCTTATCCATTTAGCTCTTATTTTGATGTACAATGAAACCTTTGATCAAATTTCAATAATTATAATCTAAATTTAGAAAATTAAAACTAAATAAAGATTAAGAACTGTTTGGATGGTGGCTTTGCACATGATAAATGGCTCACTTTTGACCTTGATGTCCCCCATTTGGGAACTAATTGATAATGGAGAAAAAATCATTTTTCTATTGGGGAATAGAGATAGAGAGAGGGAGAGCGATCATTGAGATTGACATGCATTGATGTAGAATTTAGAAAATTATGCCACATCCAATTTTTTCATACTTTTATGAAAGATATATTATATAAAATAATAATCTTAGTTGCTGTTATTAACCTTCGATATAATTTTCCCAATTGAAAAACTTGTTTCACACAAAAGCCACAAAGAAATTCCATGTTTGGTAAGTAGAAACAATTCAAACAACTATAATTATATCACGTTATTTGATAAGATTATTCTTACGATATTACCACACCCATAACTATAAGTTAGAGAAAAATAAAATGATCTAATCATATATTATACAAATAATAATCTTAATTGCTATTATTAATCTTTGATATAAGTTTTTCAATTGAAAAACTTGTTTGACACAAAACCCAAAGAAATTTCGGGTGTGTTCTTTCTTGTTTCATGTGTTTTTGTTTTCAAAATGATTTAGGAATATGTGGTTAATTTTGAATTATTTTGAATTTTAAAAAAAATATGTTGAGATTGAATATAAATTACATTGAAAAATGTGCAGAACAGAAAACAGGATTTGGAAACAAGAAAGAACGGAACCTTCATTTTTTATAAATAAAAATAATTCAAACAACTATCATTGTATTACGTTATTTGATAAGATTAGTCTAATTATGATACTAAGAAACCATTAAGTTGAAAAAAAATCTATCCTATCAGAATTATTATATACGTTACGTGTTGATTTAGGATTCTTATCGAATCAATATATCTAGTCTTTTCATAAATCAAAAGTATGATGTTACTCGAGAAAATATGAAATTTTTACCAAATCAATGCAACTATTCTTTTATAAATAAAATAAAAAAGAATGATGTCAATTGGGTAAATTATAGTCCCAAATTGATGTATATAAAGGTATAAACAACATCTTACATGTCGTATATATTTAGCTAAATCTAGAAGAACTTATTTGACAAGATATTGACAAAGGAAGGTCACCCACAAATAAAACTATAGGAATAGTGTGTACATGATATGTGGGTTATATAGATGGTGACTCGATATGGATGGCTTCAAAGCCTACAAAGCTTATCCTTTCCTTCTTAGCAAGCATAAATGCAAGGTCAAGCAATTCAACACCAGAAGAGAAGATAACATCGAATCTAAGGATAAGGCCATCATAAAAATATGGCAAAGATACACTATGATTAAAATGACTTTTCTACCACTACCTAAAATGTATCAATCTTCTGTGCT
Organism: Boswellia sacra; assembly: GCA_013180625.2. NCBI lineage: Eukaryota > Viridiplantae > Streptophyta > Magnoliopsida > Sapindales > Burseraceae > Boswellia > Boswellia sacra. Next base: position 236,322 of record SNVD02012118.1, read on the forward strand.
ACTTACGCCACCTGGATTACACACATGCATGCGATACACACTCACACAAATATATATTTTTTAAATCAAAATTAATATCTACCCACCATGGGTTTTTTGCTTTTTTTTTTCTTAGAAGAATTTATGATAAAAGTGAACCATGCCACGTTTTTCCTATGTATATGCATTAAAGTGATGGATAATTCTGAAATGCTTTTCTTCGTTGATTATATTAACCTAGCTATCACAGAGATTGGTTTGAAAATAAGAGAGAGAGAGAGAGAGAGAGAGAGAGAGATATATATATATATATATATATATATCATGTGATAGAATTTTAATAAATACAAGTGTGAACAATTTGGTATAGAAGTATTTAATACATCTAGAACTATCTTTTTCAAGATTTTTTTTCCTTTTATTTTTGGTCTTTTGACTATTTAAAAACACTTGTTACCTGTATTAATTAGGGAATTAGTGATAAATGTTAAATTAAAAATAATATGATATAATATACTAACAAGATATGAGGGACAGTCCATGTTACATGCTGTGTGCTACCCACCTTTCCAAAAAAGCATGGAAATTCCATCTGTCTAGGTGTCATGCAACCATTTTCTCAGAAAATGACCAACCTAATCCATGTAGCGTTTATACATATCTTGTTCTCTATATATATATATATAATTAATCAGCCTCATGAAAATCCTATGTTCATTTAGTGTATCATCTGCATATATTGTACACAAGCTAGCTGCAGCCTATATTGAAACTGTATCCTCTCTACAGCAACTTTTTCTACATATATTTTTGAAGATTTCTTGATGATGTTAATGGGTACTCAAGGTGAGAAACAAATCCCGCAAGGTCCGTGCTTGATGGGTTTGCATGATAAAAATAAGCATGCAAATAACAAAGAAGAAGATCACTGGATGATCATGGGAGGTGATGATAACAACAACATCCCATCATCATCTACTTCAGCAGCCTCCTCCCTTGAAGAAGATTCAAGCATCTCTAATGGATCATCAACATCTTCATCAGACTTGGTTGATGATGCATCTTCAACTTCATCCAATTCTTCTTCAGTTTCTAATGGCCCTTTGTTTGAATTGTCGGAGCTCATGTCCCAACTCCCCATCAAGTAAGTAATCTTAATATATAACTATAACTATTAACTACCTAGCTAGGGAAAGCACGAGGATGTACAAGTGCTTTTGCAGCTATTGATATTCATTTTATCTTTGCTTAGCTGCCAAAGCACTCCCAGATCCTGCTTTAGCTTCTTGTTAATTGATATTATGATCATTTTTTAAGGTTTTTTGCATACAAGATTATTTGTTTGAAGTTCAAGTATGTTAAAGAGAGATTTTTTTATATATGCAGAAGAGGACTTTCAAAATATTTTGATGGCAAGTCTCAATCTTTCACATCTCTCTCAAGTGTAAAGAGCTTGGAAGACTTAGCAAAGAAGGAGAGCCCTTACAAGAAGAAAATCAAGACATGTAAGAGCTATGGAGGTGGCTTGGACAACCATAGATCATCATATACTCTTCCAAAGGCCACCATATCAAAGAAGGTCTCAAGAGGTTCATTTTCTTCTTTATCGCCATTTCCAGGGAAAAACAGAAGCACTGCTTTTCTAGGTAGTAGTAGGCCTCCTACAATTCCTCATGTACAAAAGCACTTTTGATCTGTAAACTTAGTAGGCAGCTGATCATGATTTGAATCATTTGATTCAGCAAATAGTTTGTTTAATTATGAGTTTGTATAGTTAATATATGGAAGATTATTGAGAGCATGCAATTCATATCATGAGTAACCAATCTTTTGAGAGCACTTTTTAGAGTTAATGAGCCAATTAATGAATCCCATTCTGCAAAGAAAAAGGTAAGATTCCTAAATCATTTTTAATGGCTTTAAAATCTTGAACATATCCCAGTTTTTTAAAGCTTGAATATTGATTACTATCCACCCTTTTTTTGGCCAATTTAAATAAGCAACTCATATTTTTATTAGCATATTTTGATGCTTTAATCTGATAAGGGTTTCAATTTAATGGAGGATCTGGGTTGCTTAGCTAGGGTTAGTATTTCCTGATACTTATGGCAATCCTACTTCGTGGTAGAGAAATTTTCCTGTTTATAATACATACATACATATATATTATAGAAAAAATAAATGAATAAAAATGCCATAGCCCCTCACATGATGTGCTATAAAAAACATTATCTGATTTTCGTAGATTTGAAGCAGCTCTTATTATCTGGGAATTGTTTTGTATTTTCTAGATATGATTTGAATGAGGTATCATTTTTTATAATGCTGCAATTCTTAAATCTTATTTCAAAATTTTTTTTTCACAAATGATTATGTAATATTTTTATATGAATAATGGGATAGCCTGATAGATGATATAATAATGACGTAAAAAATCAAACATCTCATTTCATTTGAGGTGAAAATTTTGAAATAAAACTTGAAAGAAATGGTAATATTCTTTGGTGATATATGTTTCCCTCTAGACAGAAATCAATTTTTCACAAACCATTCAATTCTCAATCTATTAGTTATACAAAAATATTCGTCTAATTATAATGTTATTGAGCTTGCACGATGATTCCTGAAGCTCATAATCTAGAGAATGAATAAATAAATGTTCTGGGGCTGTCTCGTGACCTTGGAAGTTGGAATAGAGACGGTAATTATTACACATGTACCCATATAACCGCTTACCCATATCCTAATGCGGAGGATATAGATATCAATTTAAGAGTTTGAACATGTTTCTGGGTTTTTTGTTTAATCATGTATATGTTTTTGGGTTTTTTGTTTAATCATGTATATTATATAGTTATATAGTTGTATGATTTGTGATTGAATTGATTTTGATAAGTCATTTGATGTAATTAAATTATTAGTATTGTTTTGTAATTGAACTTTACAGATACCGTCTTATAAATGAGTATCTTCTTATAAATGAATATATACGAGTACGAAAATATAGATCATTAAGGATATAAATATTAATTTTTTAAAAGGGTTGGGCTACCCTATCCGTCCCTACATTGGACATAGTTAATTGATCATTGCAAGTGCCGTAGCAAATCTGGCACCGAAAATTGTTTCTTCTAGGGCAACAGTTTTCTGGGTCATTTGGAGTTCAAGTATCATATCTCAGAAGAGAGATTTACATAGCAATAATTTATTTAAGAAACAGTACTTAGCCACCGAAAAAGTGGAAAGAAAGATAGCAATCATTTTGACCAAGATAACAAAATAATTAACACAACAATAGGATAGATAATAGCATACGTGTGAACCAGAAAAACACTTCCAGAAAACCATGTTCTACAATAGTTTAGAAACCGTGTTCTAGCATGCACAGCTCATTAAAGCATGCCCAAATGAAATCCATGTTCTAGCTTTATTTAGCACCTGAAACTGTGTTATTCCCCACTTTGTCTTCAAATTGAGTACTTTTACCTCTATCTGTTATTATCTTTTCCTTCACATGCTGTCCTTCATTTGCATTGAAAATACACCCAACTCTTTGTTGCCATCTTTTGACATTATCTCCTAGAACGTGGAATCCACTTCAAATGATATTAATTAATTATAAGATCACGTTATCTTTTGACATTGTCTTTTATAACATGGGATTATGTCAATTATTCTAATAATGTTAATTATATGGTTTAGTGACAAAGAGATAACACATATGCAAACAATCATGGAGATTGATCAACATCATAATTCATAGACAAGTAAATTTTATCTAAGTTTCTAATAATAATACAAATCAGTGTTACTACAAAGTGAAAACAAATTAAATCTAAAGTTAGAATCTAAATCTATCTCCTATGACTGTAGAAACAGGCTCCAACTGAAACAACAGAATGCTGTTTCATATGCTGGAATTCTGAACAGTGGAAGTGATTACATGATATTGAGTCACGGAGATGTGATTACGCGATTGCGGATTCTGCTTGATCGCCTCACAGGAGTCAGAACCACCTTCTTGGTCTCTCCATCTCTACCATCCTGTTTTAACACAAACATCAATCCATTAGAATGCTTGAAGGGACTAACTAAAAGTAAACAACTTTTTCTCAAAGTATTAATATGATGTCAAATGGGTTTGGTATAATTTTTCACCTAGTTTTGATATGATACTCATCATATATCTACTAGCTATTATAATAATTATGTCATGTTATATAACTTCTTGATGGGGTATCCATTCTCAAAACATACACAAACACAGTAAAGAAACAAAGGGACAATCCAGGACATAAACCATACACTCGATCTTCCAACAACAAACACACTCTGGCAACACAGCCACACTTCACAACACACAGTCACATTCACAAGCTTTCTTCAATGTTAAGTTTCAATAATTTCTGTCTGAAATACATAAACAAAGCCATATATGTATGTATGTGTGTGTGTGTATATATATGTGGTAATCCTAAGGGCAATTAGGTAATTACAAAAAGATCCTAAGGGCCATTTTGGACACTCAAGAATAGTCAAAATCCCTAAAGACATATATATATATAGTTAAATCCCCAAATGAAAAATAAGCAAAACACATCAATAACCCTAACAAAAATATATAGTATGCTACAGCACCTTTACGTTGAGGTATAAATAAATTGTTATGGTAGAAATTTGCTATTATTAGCAAATACATGTATTCCCACTCAATTGAAAAATAAAAATAAAAATAAAACAAAAGTAACCCAGAAGTTCTTGTAATTCAACTTTTGGTTATCTATATAAGGCAAAATCAAATAACCTTCCAGTCTGATTGGAAACAAATTAGTTAATGTAAAAGTTTAGTAACTAAAATTGAGCGTGGCATGTAAGAATCCTGACCTCATTCTTCAGCATTTTCTTCTCAGGAGTAATGTGTCCATACGAAAAGGAACTCATAGCAGACGACTCTGAGACACATGGCTTAGCATGAAGAGGAGCTGACTGAGCCTTGTTGCTATTCCCAAATTCTTTGTTGAAGGAAACAGAATGGCTGCTCACTTCACTTTCTGCCATCCTGCTTTTCACACCAAAGCTTCGAAGAGAGGAACTCATCTGCCCCACCTCAAATTCACCAAGCAACTCAATTGATGGCCCCTGGCTTTCATACAGACTTATAGATGATTCTTTCACTCCTTGTTCCTGGTTGGAATGGTTGCTAACCAAGGACATCGGACTCGAAAAAGAATCAACACATTTGACATGCTCCCCTCTCACATTAGGAATTTCTGAGCTGCATTTCTCCATTTCCTTAGTTTTACAAGGCCTAATAATTGGAGAAGATCTTTCTAAATCTTTTCCGATGTTTTTTTTCATTCTAGGGTGAAGAGCTAATGCCAAAGATACAATAACCACAGAAAATAGAGTAACACCAATGAGAGCCTTAAACATCATATCAGTTCCAATTTGCTCAACAAGGCCCTCCTTCAAATTACCCTCTGCTTCAAAACTTTGAGTCTCAAAGTTTGTAATTGCATTAGGAATATTTTCACTTTTTCCCATTTCAATATGAACCATTTCCAAGGCGCCAGCTGCCACATTGTTGACTTCTTGAACTGGCTCCATTACAACCTCACTTTCTTGTTGAAATTCATCTTCAAAAGATTCAAGTTTTTCCACATCTTCTGCTCCTTTGAACTCAAAATTCTCAAGCATCTGATCAAAAACCTTTGCGGATTTCTCCGTGTCTTGATCATGTACATCATTTTCAGTACTTTCACCAGCTTGCAGCTCTACCATTTCACTAAAATCGTCACTTTCTCTACCCTGTGACTCTGACACTTCAGTGACTTCACCCAAATAATCACTTATTTCTTCTAGCTTACCCAAATAAACATCTTCAACTATCTCTTGTTCTTCAAATCCCTCATCAAACAGTGTCTGGTTTAACTTCATTAAACCAAGATTTCCACCCATGAACTCACCACCACCAACCCCAAATAACTTCAGAATTTCCTTAAACTCCACCACTTTCAAGTAATGATCATCCTGGCCCCTAAAACTCTTCACAGTTTCATATACACGATCATGAATCTTAAGACACCACCCATCTTTGAGACCCTCTAAAGCTTGTAAAGCAGGAGAAGATGTGGGAGAGTTCATTGAAGAAATATAAATGGTAGAGAACACCAAAACAACCATTACAAGAGCGAACTCCAAAAACCTTCTCAACCACCCGCCTCTCCCCATCTCCTCCTCCTCTTCTTCTTCTTCTTCAACTTCCTCATCTCTCTCTTCAGCTGCTTCACCTTGCTGAGAAACACCAACCAAATCAGCCCTCTCTTTTCTCTCTTTCACCTCTTTTTCATACCTCAAAATGATCTCCCTTCTCCTGTTAGGCTTATACCTCAGAAACTTAGGCCTCGGGGATGGAGAATTCGTTAAAGGGTCATCATAACCTTTCAAAGATGAATCATCACTAACAGAGAGAGAATCAGAATCGTCACAAATGCTTACATTTGGTGATTTCTGGAACTGGGCATCCGTGTTCTCATTCCTTTCAGCCAAAATTTTCTTCCTTGGAGCAATGGCTTTTGAAGCTGATGATGCAGTTGGTGACATAAAATGCTTTCTTGGTTTCTTTGCCATTTCTTCATAACTTTGAGCATTCTCATCTGCACCTACATGAAGAACCAAAATATTTTAATGCAAATTCTAAACGAGGGGCAAATATTACTGTACAAAGTCCTTGAAAACTACCGAACTTACCGAAAGCTGAGAATTTGGGATTCGGCGTTGAAGAGGGTTTGATGGTTGTTGATGATGAGACACTCTTGTGATCAGAACCGTCCATTTCTATGATTTTGTTGCAGCTTACAAAATATTAACGAAGATTCAGAGCAAAGAGAATCTGAAGAAGCAATTTTGGAGGGAGAAAATGAATTTTTGTGTGAAGTAAGATTAGAGATGACTGTTGGCAAGTGGGTAACGAAGTTTTAAATTTTAAATGTAAGTTTGTGACCGTTGGCCAACGGTCAAATTTCAGTTGATAATGGAGGTTTGAAAAAAAGGACTTAGCTTTTGGCCCATGCAGGTCTCGAACCTGCGACCTTCGCGTTATTAGCACGACGCTCTAACCAGCTGAGCTAATAGGCCACCCGCTGTTGGCTCCCTATATAAAAACTATACGTACTACAAATTCTTTAAATGCTAATTTAGCCAAAGATTAGAAATATGATCAAATCAGGATATTATAAAGTTTTCAACGACTTGATTATGGGATGAATTTATGTCAACAAAAAATAAACATGTACAAAGGCTTTCTTTTATATATCAACTAATAAAATAAGTGTTGGATTTCGAATTTAGGCCCATAAATACTTGTGTGTGCACAACTAGCCCAACAAATAAAGCTGCACAACTATGCAGCTACGGACAGTTTCTTAGTAACCTTCTCCATCTATAGGACTTTGAGTTTGACATATAAATACTCGTGGTTGCATAACTATCCCCACTAATGAAGAGTTACTTGATAACTGCATAGCAATTATGGACAGTTGCTTAGTAACTGCTTCTCTATATATAAGTGATGAAAATTGATTGTTGACTATGTTATTTTAACTTATAAATATGCATACTTGGTATCTAATTGGTTTCAATTTGAGACTTAAAATAAGTTTGAAATATATTTTAACTTATCTTTTTTATGGGTTCGGGTCTAGGTTTAGTTTGAGTAAATTCATCATAACATTCAATTTATTAACATCGTTATGCTCGTTTGGTACTATTATGTCATCCCCAACATGCCAAATATCATTGTGATGCAAGTATCCTACAAGAGGTCTCCCTATATTGGCCAATCATCTCCAAATACTACTATAAATATAGAGGTCAAGAGGGCAAGGGCCAGCCTAACAAGGATTGCCCTTGTGATGATTGCCCCAAAGTGCCTTCGTCCAATCTTTTGGACGGTGGTCGCCCTAGGTGCTATTGTCATCGTTGTTTTCCAAACTACTTCAAAATGTGTGATTGAACGACACGCCTATCAGACTACCTTCAAAGGTAAGCCCTTGCTAAAACTAACTCTTATTCACGGGTCTCTCACTAAGACTATGAAAATATACAAAACCATTCCACAAACTCAAGGTACACATTTTTGTCTAAAACACTTCTCACTATCTATTTCGACAATTTGAGAGCATCTCTCTCTAAAAATTCCAGCTCCCTAAAGTCATGACTTGAAGGTTAATGTATATGTGTGAAATTAGATTCATTATATATACATATAAGGTCAACTCAGGTGTTATAAGAATATAAATGTTCTACTTTTGCAACATAGTATTTGATCCAAAATGTCATAGTCATAATATTTATACTTGATAGAGGTACAATGCTCATTCTTAACCAAGCAAGGTCCATCTAGTTTATTTAAATAAATATAGCATAATATGAATTGGACGACTAAAAATTAAGAATAAATTAAACGAATGAAATAGAACACCTGTTAATCATACGTAAAATTTCTCGCCCATAAAACTTAATCATCAGAAAATTTAAAATTAAAAAATAAGAAGAAGAAGAAGAAGAAGAAAAATTAAAAAATAAGAAGAAGAAGAAAAGGAAGGAAAAGAAAGAGTAGAGTAATGTACGCTTGAGACAAACGAAGCGAAGTGACTCGTGACATTTCAACACAACCTATTAGTGGATCATGTTCGGCCCACTACCTGGTCACAAGCCCAAGTTTGGCCCAATAATCAATACAATGCGGGCTTATATCAACAAGATCCATTCTATATTTTTAAACAAATTGTGGGAAATCCAACATAAACATTTTTTTTCAAATTCAATAAAGTAAAATAAACTTATCGTGTCCACGCCCACTACAACTAATAAGAACTAATTATTTATTAATTAGCTTCTAAATAGTGGTTAGCACATGGAAAGTCAAATTAATGATCTAGTAAACGATATATAATTAAGTGTTTAACCCATCCAATCCACATTGTTATATTTCTTCTTGAGTTCCAACGATGTTCACCCCCTCTATGCCCGAAGCCACATTCCAAGATAGTCAAAGGAAGCTAATTGCTAATCACTTGCTCTCTTTCTTTGAAGCTTCCAATCAAATGATACTAGAAACACATAGAATCAATGCAATTAAGAATAGAATTGTGTAGAGCAATTAATGCAATTTTGACTTAATTATATATTGCAAGTTCTATCTTAAACCATTCCACACAAACCCTTTTTTAAAAAAGTTCAACTTTCCAAATTACAAGGCACTAGCTACCTAGTAATCTAGATCAATATTTAATAGAATTGAAACCATACACTGTTTTATTGTATTTTATAAGCCTTTTCAAAGACATGCTATTGCCACCTCCCTCTTGTATTTAATTATTGGAATGACATAAACATAGCCGTTTAACCAAACACATTAAGCCTAAATCCCCTCGTAAGAAGTGCTTCCACAAAACAATGCACTTCTTTAATGCTCTTAGTGATTATCAATAATGTCTTTTACTTGCATTCAAAGTTTTAAACAAGAGTGTGTGAGAAGTGCTTCTTATCATTTGTGTTTCTAATTAGAGCCATGTTGTAAACAACATAGAAGTGCTTCTTATCATTTGTGTTTGTGACTAGAGGCATGTTCTAAGCAACATAGAAGTGCTTCCAATTGTCACTTGTGTTTTTGTGGCTAGAGATGCATGTTCTATGCAATGGAAAAAGTGCTTATCATTTGCGTTTGTTAATAGAGGCAAACTTGTACTTCAAATGTAGTTTAAAATGGTTCGGAACATAGAAAGGGATGAGTAACATGATGAATGATGATGTGAGGATGTCATTGTGTGTCTCATGCATAAACCATCTAGGGTTTCATTCTTATTGAAACTCTCATCTAATTATAACATGTTTTGGCAAAAATAGGTTCAAATTTTAAACAAAAAAATTAAATATGTACCTCATAATCTTATCATATGGGTTGATCACATTTAAAGTAATGATAATTATTTGATACTAAACAAAGTTAAAAGCACAACAATAACATTATTCACACGAATGGTGGCTTTTGCAATGAGCGGAAGTTGTCTTTCCAAAAGGGTGCAAATTAGACATACTCGAATGCAATTAGAACAAAAAGGTATGGGCAAAAGTGGAATCATGATCGAATGTCTAAGACAAGACTGAGGATCTTATCATCACACTGCACGAAACGTTGTCGAATGGATGATGTATGGCACACCCCATAGATGGAAGATAATGATTCGGTCAAAAAAATATCAAATTCCCAAAATGCCCCTCAATCAGTCTACTTTTTACCGGTAACCATGTGAAGCTATTATAATAATATTAATAGGTTTATAGGATAGGATTAGGATGATGCAACCTCACCAATATCAAGATGATGTGATGAATGATGGGTTTTACCCCTCATGAATCAATCAAATCAAACCCTAATCATTGCTTAAATAAAAGATTCACTTCTGAATTTTGTTTTTATTTTATGTATTATTTTATTTTTATTCAAAATCAAGTTCGTACACCTGGCTTTCCCTCCAATGTTGGTGCTAGAGGAATGCCCAAAACACAAAGCTAGATGGGTTGGTCTCATTTTGGTTGCTATTTCAAACGTTTGGTGAGCTAATATCATGCTACGTGCCTATCATTTCATCTATAATATATTTGTACCTATTCATGTTGGGCTCATTTAATGCATTGATCTCAGGAGATGTTAACATTCAAAATTAAGAACAAAATGTTTTGATTATAACTCTTGGCTTAAGCAAAACATATTATTTCAACCAACTTCACTTGCAACATTTAAAAGAAAGAACTCTCATTTCATTGATAAGGAAGATCCACTAACAAATATTCAAAGAATTTACACAAGCATTCTTTGTTCTATCCTGTTGCTTGTTAACATAAAAGTGGAAAATGAAACATTAGGCAACTAAGGCAAGTTTTGTCATCCTCTTCTCACAATCACTTGGTCAATTAAAAGCACTGGTTCAAATCTTCTTGAACTTGCATACAGGATCTTTGCATTTTAACACTGCTTATGCTGTTTCTTGAAGCCATTATTTCATTGAGTGAAAGCCTTTTCTTCGGCGTTGGTTCTGGTCGTTGCTTCGGGGCACTGTAAGACCTCAATTTGGCATTGAAAGATTGTGTGTTTGCCATATAGTTAGGGAAGTTGGAATAAGGCGTGAAATACATATCACCACACACACTTCTGGATGGAGTAAGAGGAGCACTGGATCGGATAGAATTCGAAAAGCGGGGAGTGCTTTGAGCGGTAGGGAACTTGCAGTCATCGCCAGTGAAGCACCATTCAAAATCCGTAAGTTTTTGGCAGTTGGGGATTGAGATTCGAGCTGGAACCGGACATGGAAGAGGTGATGACATAGCTTGGTAAGATAGGTCATCACCAGACTCGGATAACGGAACATTGTATCGACGAGATCTTGATCTTGGCTTGTATGTGTCAATTTCAACTATTTTAGGACTTTCATCGTATCCGCTAATCGGACTCTCAAGACATACTGATATTCTTTTACTGTGAATTTCACTTCTGGTTTCATCAAATCTTTCCTGAAAACAATAAAAACAAGCCAATGAGGACAAAAAAGTGTCACTGAAATCAAATTTCTGGAGAAGCTTACAAAGCACTTACAATGGATTTTCGTGGTCGAAATTCTGGTTGAAACCTGTTCTCCTTGTTGAAGGATCTGCGAGCACGTTGAGACCTCACAGCAGTTTGAGCTCTTATTAGAGCTTGCATGCTATGAAGTGTTGCAGTTGCCCGTTTTCGAACAAGATAGCCCCTAACAAGAGCCTGTATCTTAACCAATCCCTTCAAAGCTCGAAGGGCTTTCCGGGCCTGAAAATTAACAAAAATGAAATTCATTATAGATGAATGCACAACTATTTTACCAAACAAAGAAAACAAGCAGAATCAATCCATGGAAAAAGGCCTAAGCAGAACAGCACTGATTTTGATGTGACCAAGCATAGTGAATAGCAATCATCAACACAATAATTCACCAAAAGACAACAGCAGAATAAACACAGTCCAATTCAGAAAACACGTCTTCAAATTTCAAAAATTCAAATTCAAGGGAGGGGACCAGAGAGAAGAACAGCTAACAAGTAGCAGAATGACAGGCCAAGTCAAAAACAAAATTTTTTAAAAGACCCAACTGGCCAACTTAGTACATAACATTGACCCCAGAAAAAGCATTTCACTGTTTCATCAGCATCTTAATAAATTTCCAGCTTTTAAGAGCAGACACAAAAGTAGCAAATAAGAAAAGCACTACCACAAATTAAACCTAAACAAGATTACATTTCCAAGTACCTAAGTAAGAAAAGCAGTAAAAGTTAGGAAAAGCACTTCCAGAACAACAGCATAAATCATACACTTACATTTCCAAGCAAAATATAAAGAAAAAGATGAATACATGTACCTTTCTTTGACCCCAGAAAAAAGTAATGTACTGTTACATTACCATTTGAATCTGGTACCCAGATTTTAATAGCAGACACAGAAGTAAATGCTAAGCAAAGTACTTCAATAAGACAAAATAAAAGACTAGATATACCTATAGCATTACAACACAGACATACCTGTAACCAATAGATGAAGAAACAACATAATATACCTTAATAAACAGTAACATTGAAAACCTAAAAGTACCCAAAAAAAATCAATTTCTGAAAGCGATTTGCACCAGAAAATGTAAATTAAATTAATGAAACTCAAAATTCCACTGACCAAATAGCCCCTGAAGACAGTCTGAATTTTCACAGCAGCCCACTTCTCTTTCCCCCCAGAGAAAAAAGCCCTGTTGCTACCATTACTAGTCAGCCTCACAACAGCCACAGCCGCCTGTGCAGCAGCCACTGCTGCATCGGCAGCCGCAGCCGTGGCTGCAGCCACAGCAATTGCATGCTTGCTCTGCTCATTCTCTGTATCAGCAATGTAGGCCCTGAGCCAAGCCATGTCTCTTTCAGGAATATTAGCTGGAATAGTCACTGGAGTCTGTGAATTCACACTTGCATCTTTCACATTCAGTGACTTGCCAAAACTAAATCTTTTCTTCTCTTTCTTGTCGTTGTCACTGAAAGTTGAATTTGAATCTGAGTTTGAGATTGAGTTTGCGTTTGAGTTTGAGTTCTCTACATGGTCTTTCTCTTTCTCCTTTTTCATGCCCAACAGGCCCTTCAGCCACCTCGTTGCTTTGCCCATATTTGTTGCAAATCTAGGCTAGAATTTGATTTGGCTGACAAGAATCCTATAACAGGAACAAAATGTTAAGAACTGTTAAGCAACATTCCCTCTCTTTTATGTAGAGTTTGAAGTGACAAAACTAGAGAGAATAGAATAACAAAAATGTGAAGGCACTGAAACAACGAGCCAAGTGTAACTTATTGAGCGAAAAAGAAAGGGTTTTTAAGGAATGCTACTACGCTAGAAAGAGAGAGAGAATTAGAAACAACAACAACAGAAACAAAAACAAAAATGTGTTTCAAAAAACTGAAAGCAAAGACACAACAAGTGTTGTTTATAGACTGAAAGATCTGTGGAATCTTTACAGGTTGCGAGAGGAGAAGTGACGAGAGCAGCATGGAGCAAAACATATAATCATAGAAAAAGAAAAAAATTAAAATTAAAAATTAAAAAAATGGAGAAAAAGATTGGAGGGCTCTTGATTGTTATTTTGAAAAGAAAATCTGACACAACCTCGTGAAGAACTACATTACAAGACAAAAAGATGTCACTGAAAGATACAGCAAAAGAGCCATGAAATTGATTTACCATAAAATAAGGTTCAAAAACCTCTCTCATAAACTACACAAAAACAAAGATTAACAGACAAAGCAGCATACAATAGTTAAACTTCACATGAAGTTTAACCACGAAAGAGAAGGACCAAGAAGATTCAACTCACCTTCTCAAATTCAAACCTCTCTCTTCCCTCCCTCTCTCTCTCTCTCTCTCTCTCTCTCTCTCTCTCTCACAAAATTATCTAAATAATAAAAAATTCAATCTTTTCCTCTCTTTCCAACTTTGTTGAGCACTGTGAACACTACCACTACTACTACTTACAGTACCCCGTGAGTCCACTTAGAAGCACAAAATCAAAACAACTCAAAACAAAAACTCATTTTTTGGTATTCAAGGCTGTCAACACAAAGACCCTTTTGCCAATTTTGGTTTTTTGACTCAAAGGAAAAAAAAAATACACTTTTTAATTTACTTTTTCAACTGAACTGCCATTTAAGGCAAATAAGCAATGACCCACCAAAGAGTTCTTTTTAACTAAGCTGAAGGCTGAACTGAAGCTTCTCTTTTTCACAGTTGGGTTACAGAAGAAGATCTTTCCAGTTTCCGTATCTTTTTCTTCACTGATCTTCCATGATCATTTGCTCAGTACTCTGCATATATTTGACTTGGTGTAACAATTCAGATTTTGAATCTTCTTTTGGCAATGGAGAGCAGTTACCAGTATGGCTAATTAATAAGAGAGATAATGGGAGGGGTAGAACCGTAATTTAAGGTTCTTTATTTTAATTTATTTTGGTTTATTCGGATTTATGATTTCTTTATTTATTTTTATTTTTTCTTGGGATGCCAAAAATTTGTTAGCTAACGTCTAGGAGGATAATAAAACTAGTAATTTGGGGGCGTGATTAAGATGAATTTAATATGATTTCTTGGGTTTAAATTTTGAATCAAGATCTTGTTCTTCCCTTCTTTTGTCTCTCTACATTTCAATTTAATTTAATGTTTTTAGCTTATTTTAATGCTTTGAATGGAGATCTTGCCTGTAAAATTTCACAATTTATTGATAATGTGTGGTTGGTATTGTGCTTTGCTTGATAAAATAGCAATTTGTTAGGTTAATCCCAAAGAGACTTGAGTTAATTTGTAATATATTGATACTATAAAATCAATAATTATTGTAAAAGTAAAATCTTAGATAATTATTCAGATTTATGATTGAATGATAAATCAATCTTATCCAATCAAGGACATAGAGTTAATCTTAACATTTTTTTTTTATTTAAGGAAATGAAAATTTTTAATTGAAAAGCTTCAATTACGTTACATTAATGCAGAAAGATATAAGTACTATATTTCTATTTAAAATAATTTATTCTTTTACTATTTCAATATTACAACATGTGATTTTCTTATATATGATAATGATACCCATTGGATTATATTGAAAATATTGATGATATGCTAATTTGAGATTATGATATGCTAATATGAGATTTGAGAAATGATATGACCATATATATATGTCTATGTCGAATCAAATTTTAGTATATGATTGTTGTTGTTATTATTATTATTCGTGCAAATGGGTACTACCAAATCTAGTTAAAGTAGACATTCTTTACACAATCCAAAATCAATTGACAGTAATTGGACCACAATTAGGGTTTGCCATCCCCTGAAGTTACCTTTATGCTTCCTAAAATGTGAGCAATCTCTTGTACTAATTGTCCTAACACCTCTTAAATAATTGGTAATTTGGTTGGTAAACCTTGGTTTTAAGTGCTAATTATCCTATTGGTT
The DNA here is from genome assembly GCA_013180625.2 of Boswellia sacra. Taxonomy (NCBI): domain Eukaryota; kingdom Viridiplantae; phylum Streptophyta; class Magnoliopsida; order Sapindales; family Burseraceae; genus Boswellia; species Boswellia sacra. The sequence continues at coordinate 251,872 of SNVD02012118.1, forward strand.
GTTATTTGCTCAACAACATCAACACAAATTAACTTCATGTGGTCCTCTAATATTATATTAGGTTGAGTAAATCAAAACACATTTTTCATTATTTTAGTAAGAAATGAGTGAGAAAATGCTCTAAGCAACTTGTATTTACTTGGCAAAGAAACAAATAAAACAAAACTTGCATAATTGAAATTTGAAATCAAGATTGATCCAAAACGTTACACATATTCTATCGAAAACAAGTTAATCAAGTATAGTTATTTCTTAAAAAAATAAGCTTTTAGTGTTCTTCGGTACGTTTTCAATAAATTATGCAACAAAGTATTCACATTTACCTAACAGATTGTTTTGGATATACAATTTTTTTTTTCTTTTTTCATGTCAATATTTAGAAATGGGTGCTGAATTATCATAAATAAAAGTGAAGAACCTAGATCAAACTCAGTTTATACTTATAATTTCCAAGAGTGACAATAGTTCACGATGCAATGAACGAACGTATCATAACAACCATACAATAACTCAATGAACTCATAGTGCATGCGTTTAGAGCATTGGATGGTGAAGGGTAAAATTGAAAACAATACTATTTTTTTTTATTCAATGTTGTTGGATGGTATTCTGGTGTACAATACACATTATATGTTATTAAATCACATCATATTCAATTCGGTATATGTAAATATGATGTCTATATACTTAAAATAAATTCCACTCATATTAACTATAAGTTAATGTCATAGAGCTCCCCTACCTCATGACTTTATTTCATTAATAAAGACTTTTTGTATTTTTTCATAAATTTAGTTCTTAAATTTTGAAAAATACATCACAGACCTCCTTTCTGTTAAATCAGCCATTATATGACATCATTTTTTCATCCAAATAAGTTGTAATTATTTTAATACCCTTACAAAAAATTCTTAAATTAAATAATTTCAATTAAAAATGAAATAAAAATTTTTAAATTAGCCGCAAAACAAATTAAACTGCAAACACCAACCCCAAAAAAATCCAATCACTACCACTATATAAACACAAAATCCAAGCCAAAACCCCATCATCAAAAATTTACAGAAAACATACTTAATGGTGGAGGAGACCAGAAAAATGGAGGGGAGCTAACCCAAAAAAAAGGAGGGGAACTTGGTGGAGGAGACTGGAAAAATGGAGGGCAGTCGAACAAATGAAGGAGAGCTTGGTGGAAGAGATGGCGGAATTGTAGAGGAGGGAGAGTAGTTCACGGTTGGTGAGGGGAGGTTGAAGAAAGAGATTGCATAAGAAGAAGAAGATGGCATAGTTGTGTTGTGGTTGTGTATTTAGTATAAGCGTAAAGATGTTTTATTGTTATTGTGTTCATTCAAAGTCCGAAAATTGCTTTGGCCGAGTGTTAAGGGTAGGTTGGAGTCCGAGCCTTGGGTTTGAATCGCCATGGTACCAGTTACAAATTGATTTCACGTTTAGTCTGTGTATTTAGCTCAAGAATAAGATAATGTTTTATTATATTTTGTTCATTCTAAATTCAATAGTTGCTTTGGCCGGGTGATTGAGGGCAAAGTGGAGTTTAAGAAGTCTTGGGTTCAAACAGGTCCCCAGTCTTATATTTCTTTAATTTTAAAACACTTAAAAGGCTAAAATGGTTATTATAACCTTCAAGTTTAACTCGTTCACATTTCAAAACACTTGAAAGGCTGAAATAGTTATTATAACCTTCAAATTTAACTTATTCACATATACTTAACGTAAAGTTAACGGAGGAGGTTTGTGATGTATTTTTTAAAACTTATGGATTAAATTTATGAAAAAATACAAAAGGTCTTTATTGATGAAATGAGGCCAAAACGTAGGGAAGATCTATGACACTTACCCTATTAACTATTGAAATTAATGCACGCGTAGCTTGTATTCCTCATTTAGTTATATAAAGTGATATTCGTTGTTTTTCTTTTTATCTCTTTTTTTCCCAAAATATTTACTAGAGAACACTTATTTCTCTGAACTATACTGCTTAGATACTTCAATACAAAAGCACTAACAAATAAATACATAGTCTACCGTAGAGTGTAGACTCTTTTAAAATGGAGAACAATTTGTTTCCACAAAGTAGGACAATGATTGTTTGGCCTCCAGTTTTTCCGGTGTAAGTGCTTTTATTGCTACCATCCGATCCGATCATCGAATTGAAATGGGTTTTTAAAACAAAGAACCAAACAATAATTGAATCTGATCTAGCCCTATTATTGCAAGATGGTCTCTAGTTTTTCTGGTGTAGGGGCTTTTACTGCTACTATCTGATCCGATCATCAAATTGAAATGGGTTTTTCAAACAAAGAATCAAAAAATAATTGAATCTGATGTAGCCCCGTTATTGCCAAACTAGGTCCAGCCACGTGTCAGCCCAGTCGACAGAATATAAAGCCCTTTATGTAACATTGGGTTTGAAGCTGTGTACAGTTTCGGGCCTAACCCCTCCTGAACTCATGCTGCCAAGTTGGTCTGGCCCAAGATTCATGGGCCCTTGACTATCCTATTCTATGTGATAGATATACAACAATTAAACTAATAATTTGTAATTATTTTTAATTGGGTTAATTTAGTTGAATTATATTAACTTTTTCAAAAGTCATTAAAATAGATGGCCGACTTTCATTAATTATAAAAATTTGACGATTAGACCTAATGAACCTGCATATGGGGAGTACCAAACACTAGAAGAACAAGCAGGCTTGCCAATTGAGACGGGTTTGGTTTCAAAACACAAATACATCCTTAAGTATCCTTTTATTTTATTGTAATGTCAATGGAAAAATAAGTTTTATAATATCATCAAATTCATTAAACTTTTTCTAGAAGTCATAAATATTTTTCATTAATAAATTTCGTCAAACTATTTAGCAATCGAAGGATGATAATGATTTGAAGAAATTTATTAGTAGCATACAAGTGTTAAATTTTTTATTTTATAATTTTACTATTGTTTGTTAGCCAAATAAAACATAAAATTATTGACTTCTTTAGGTTTAAAAGGACATGTTTTTCAATCAAACCCGTTTTATGTAATTAAATTTTAAAAATAACAAAATATATTGAAATTATCGCATGTTTGTTTCAATTTTTTTAAATAGAGTCTATTAAATTAGATTTTTTATAGTAGAGTATTTTTTTTTACTAAAAAGTGATTGATTGTTTGATAATATAAATATAAAAGCACTTCTTAAAAATAAATCACCAAAAGGGAGTTTTGTAATATCAAAAGAATGAAGTAAAATATTTAAAATTAAATAAAATATTATTGATATTTAAAAAATAAAATAAAAAAACCTCAAAAAGAGTTTCTTCAAACAATCTTAATTTTAAGCTTCTTTTGGAAGATATAAAATAAATTTTTTATCCCATTTAATTTACAATACTTATAGAATTCTCTATCAGTACAAAATAGTTAACACATATTTAAATATAAACTAATAATAATACTAATAATAAATAACAATTTTAACAATTTATTCGTTAAGTTGTTCGGTGTGTGTGGGTGTGTATATATATATATATATGTATAATTTCATTTAAAATATGATCAAGATTCTCTCACTCAAGATATCCCATTTATTTAAAAAAAGAAAGGGTTAATATCACAAACCACCCCTATATTTTAGCTTAATTACACGCAGAGTCATCGTTTGCAATTTTTGTCATAGGCTATCCCTAACTTTTGAAAAAAAATCACGGACCACCATTCTGTAAAAAACTCCGTTAGATATTCGTAAATAAGAATAAATAGCAAGGTCAAAATAATAAAATAACAAGAAAAGTCAACATGTAAAGTGGGAGTCAACATACCTAAATGAGTTAATATCATAGACCACCCATATGTTTTGTCTTAATCACACTTAGAGTCAACGTTTATAATATTTGTCATTGCCTACCCCTAACTCTTGAAAAAATAATTATGAAGCACCTTTCTACAATATTTGTCTCCGTGGTTTTTTTAAGTTAGGGGTGGCCTATGACAAAAATTACAAATTATGACTTTGGGTGTAATTAAAGCAAAATATAGGGATGGTCTGTGATATTAACTCTTTTTCAAATTCTTTTGAAGGGTATTTTAGTAATTACAAGAGTTTTGGACAGAAATCTGACGTCATCTAACGGTCAAATTAACAGAAGGGTGGTTTCGTGATTTTTTTTTTAAAAGTTAGGAATAGCTTATGATAAAAATTACAAACGATGATTTGAATATAATTAAGTTAAAATATAGGGATGATTTGTGATATTAACCTTAAAAAAACTCAATAAATATTATTATTTGACATACTTTAATTGAACAATGTCCTAGTTTGCCTTAATATTAAGAATTTAAGATAAAGGGTTATTTTTTTAAAATTATTTTATCGAAGTAATTATAGTAACGAAATGATTTAGTGGGCATCCGATATTATTATCAAACGGATAAGGCGTCTTATCATACACTATTTAAAATATTAGATTTCGAAAAAGAAACTCAACGTTCCCTCCATTTATAAGCCTCAAATCCAAAATCATTTCAGCCGTTTGATCCACACAACAAAAGAAATAATAAAAAAAATCAAAAGTAGGCAAGACAAGATCACACCACGAACAACCACCAAACAGCATCATTCTGAGATTCCAAAACTCCCCAAGACGCCACGTGGAACACGGAGACTTATCGAACTCCAGTGAAGCGCAAAGCCAAGCCATGCGAAGTGGCGAACTGAACTTTCCTTAGATCTCACCGCCCGCCCAAGACTCCATCCCGTGAATCCGAATACGAAACCAAAACAAAAACAACAAAGAAGCAAATAAATCAAATTAAACGGCGTCGTTTGTTCGGGTCTGTGGAGTTCGGCGATGTTGATTCCAGGATTCAGCATCTGGGCTTCTGGGCTTGGTCGACTTTTTAAATTTTTTTTCTCAAGATAGGAAAATTTCGGTTTCTTTTCTCGACGGGTTTAATTGGGGATGGTGAGTTTGGAGAGAATGAGTTCGTCGCCGCCGCCGACTACGTCTCCGCCGCCGCTGCCATCTAAGCAGTATGGGGTCACGAAGCCGATTTTTATGGCAGGACCCACGGAGGCTGATGTTCAGAAAACGCATGAATTAGAACAGGTATATTTTTGTAATATCGAGAAATTCTTTTTTTCTTTTTTGTTTCTGGGTTTTGAAATTTTGTTTTTTGTTTTTGAAGTTTTTGGTTGAGGCTGGGCTCTACGAGAGCAAAGAGGAAGCGGCGAAGAGGGAAGCGGTTCTGGGTCGACTTAGACAGGTAAATTAGGTTTATTTTATTATTTTTTTTCCGGGTGGGAAATTTAGGGTGGTTCGGTTTTTAATTCAACTTTTGTTTTCCTCGGGTGCATTTTTTTACGTATTTTATATTATATTTTAACTGTATATTTTTTTAAAATTTAAATAATTTAAAATTAATCATATATTTTTAAATTTAATTAAAAATAAAAATATAAAATCATAAATCGAACGCTCTTTTTATTTTGATTTTGGTGACATTGTGATTTATGCGTTCTTTTTTTAAATTTTATGTATCTTTTTCTTAATGTTTGACACGTAGGAATTTTTCCCCGAATTTAGTTGTTTCTATTTTTTTAAAATTGTTGTTGCTATAGAGATTTTTTTTAGTGCTAGTCTGAGTTGTTGTAGCTGCTGGTGCCGTGAAAATAAACAGTTTTTGTTTTGTAATTGAAAAAACCAGCTTAAAAAAAAAAAGTAAGAAAGTGATTCGAAAATCAACTTTTAAAAACAATTCTTTACTTTGGAAAAGTAGGATACAGAGATATTTTGGATTACTTGATTCAGCTTTGATTATATGCAAATGAGTAAAATAGTGTATGTATATATTTTTTATAATATTTTATAATCAAATTTTTAAATATTTTTAGAATGTTTACTTAAGTTTTTTAAATAATATTTTATAATAAATCTTTTTCAATTATTTCTCATAAATTTTATATAAATTATTAATTTACAATAATATTTTATAATTAATTTTATGTATAAATTATTTATAACAATATTTTAAACCAAAATAATTTAAAATTATAATTATAATATCGAAATAGATTTATCTATATATATGAAATAAATTAAATTTTATACACTCAGGTTATAAATTTACAAAAAACATGAATTTAAATTGAACATATTTTTTTAATTATAAATTATAAATATATTTTCATGATTGTAATAAATTGAAAGACATTTTAAAATATTTTATTCATTAAATAATTATTATGAAAATTTAAAATAATTCAACAAAAGTTATGAAATAAATAAATTTTATCAAAAAAATTTATGAAAATAATTCAATAGATATTTATAATTTTTTCTTATTAAATTAGTAATTAACAAAAAAAATAGCGACAATGATAATTTTGTATTTTTATTTTTCTAGTCAAAGTATTTTGGACTTTTTCGATTTAAAAGCAGAAGCAAGTGCTAAGAGCAGTCAAGCCATAGGGCACATTACAAATTTTTTTTTTCGCAGACACTTCTTTTTTAATCAGGTTGAGAAGCAACCTCAACCACCTTGGGTTGCTGTTGTTGTAGAAAAAACTTTTTTTTTTTTTTTTTTTTGCAGTAACAACAACCTCAAATTACCCCTTAATTTCGTTTGGAAACGTTTTTTCCATCACAATAGCAACCTCGAACTGGCCCTTAATTTTGTTTGGAAATGCAGTGGCTGACAAAATTTTGGATTACAAGTTTAATACAACGAAAATATAGCAGAAATTTTATTCTAATTTATATTATTTTGGGATATTTTTGGGTCTAGATTGGTCCTTTCCAGCTTTATAGGTGCAGTATACCATGTCAGTTGATTTTATTGATTCATGTTGGCCGGCACTTTCAATTTATTTTGTTTTCCTGTGTAGAGGAGTGATAATTTCTGTAATTTCAGTTTCATTATCTTTGCAATAATGTTATATGCTTTGATTTAATTTAAGTCTATTTGTGTTATTGGATCTTTTGGTGTGGATAATGGTGGGTTTTACCAATTACCATAAACATTATCTCTTTCTCTTTCCCATAAAATGTGTTTCACGAAAAGAAAGATCTTCCCCATCTCTTTTCCACGAAGAGTTTCACAAAATTCTCTCCGGTCTACTTGCAACATTAACCCGAATTTTACCAGGAATAGTAGGGAAGCTAGAAAGAACAGAATGGATTGGGGTGACTGACTCTCTCCTTATGAATTTTGACATGTTTTTTTTTTATGCTTAACAATTGGGAGATGATTCTGAATCGGTTAAGGACTCCTGATCCTAGCTATTGTGGCCGGCTTCAAAGTGCTTATAATCTCCTCTGCTCTATTTTTGGTGGTTTTGATCATTTGTATCTGGGCTGTTTGTATTTATATTGCCGCACCGATTTCTAATAAATTCTGTCTTCACTCTTTCAGATTGTTAGAGAGTGGGTGAAGGAACTTACTCGCTTAAGAGGATACTCTGATCAAATGGTGGAGGACGCTAATGCGTTAATTTTTACTTTTGGATCTTATAGACTTGGGGTATGTTTTTCCTCGTGGTTTTTCGCTGGTCCATTTTTTATGTTTTGGATAACTGTGACGTGTTTGTTTGTTGTGTTTGACATCTTGTTTTGATGAGATAGGAGGATTTGGCCTCATCTTGTGCTTGCTTGATTTATTATTATAACTTGCTTGTTCGCACTTTGAATTTGTTGTGCGTTTTCGATTTAATGATTGTGAATTTTACATCTTATTGATATCTAAATTTATTACTCTGCTAGGTACATAGTCCTGGTGATGACATTGGCACATTATGTGTTGGATCCTGGTGATGACATTGGCACATTATGTGTTGGACCTTGCTATGTTAACCGGGAGGTAAAACTTAAGTTAGGATATCTTAATTGTTGTCCCTTGTCGAACCTTTTCGTTTGCTATCTAATCCTTGGGCTTTTTCATCAGGAAGACTTCTTCTTTGTATTGCATAACATTCTGGCAGAAATGGAAGAGGTTACAGAGCTGCACCCTGTTCCAGATGCTCATGTTCCTGTGATGAAATTTAAGTTTGATGGAGTGTCAATTGACCTCCTATACGCAAGTATCTCTCTCTTAGTTGTACCAGAGGTAAACGTACATTGATTATCTTCACATTTATAACAAAAAATTCTCTGATCGTTGAAGAGTTCACACTGATTGGGGGAAATGCATGTTCATACTCATTAGAGCTGTTCTAGATGTTTCAGTGTACATGCTTATGATGCTTTCTTCTCTCTCAACTTAGCTGGATGTCTTCAGCTGTTATTTTATTTTATTATTATTTTTAAAATGTTTTATGTCATTGATGTGTTTCATGGAGTGAAATTGTGGAGAAAGCATAATTTCTTTTAGTTGTTATTTTCCTTTAATTGTTGGTGTCTGAAGATTTACGTTTGGCTGCTCACCTGTTGACAGGATTTGGACATATCTGATATGTCTTTACTGTATAATGTTGATGAACCCACCATTCGGAATCTTAACTACTGCCGTGATGCAGATAAAATTCTTAAGCTTGTTCCAAAAGTTCGATGATTGACTATTTATTTTTTTCCCTTCTTTTACCAAAATTCAGGACATAGAGTTGAATAAGGCTCAGTGGAACGTGCTGTTTGAGCCATATTTGTTTTTTGAAAGCTAAAAGAACTATCTGCAAGTTGACATAGTTGCTGCTGATGTCGATGACTTGCGTTCTTGGAAAGTTTGGGTGGAATCCCGACTGTGGCAGCTGACTTTGATGGTAATATTTATGGCTTTAAGATTGTTAATGGAGAAATTGTATTTTATTTAAGCAGAAGTCAGCTATATATAACAAATTTATTTGAAAAAATGACAAGTGGCTCCCAAATTTTATTATTCTACCTTATTTTTTCCTTCGCTGTAACTGATGCAGATTGAGCGTGACACATATGGGAAGTTGCAGTGCCACCCTTATCCTCATGAGTATGTTGATCCCTCTAAGCCATGTGACCATTGTGCCTTTTTTGTGGGTTTGCAAAGGAAACCAGGAGAGATGGTTCAGGAAGGTCAGCAGTTTGATGTACGTGGGACAGTGGACGAATTTAAGCATTCAATTAACATGTATATGTTTTGGAAGCCAGGGATGGAAATATTTGTCTCTCATGTTCGCAGAAAGCAGATTCCTTCTTATGTTTTTCCAGAAGGTTATAAACGATCACGGCACCCAAGACTTACTTCTCAGCAGCAGTCTGATTAAATAGGATGAATTAAGACTGTATTTCATAAATACGAAATTATTTTGAATATATTAACTTACAGAATTGAAATTTGAAATCAAGAAAGATCCGAAATGTTACACATATTCTATCAAAAAAATAATAATAAGGTATAGTTATTTCTTAAGAAAAAAAAAGCTTTTAGTGTTCTTTGGTACATCTTTAATAAATTCTGCAATAAAGTATTTACATATACTTAACAATATTTTTTAATATCATTATTTCTTTTTTTTTTCCCCCTTTTCATGTCAATATTTTAAAATGGGCGTTGAATTATCATAAATATAAGTAATGAATCTAAAGCAAACACAATTTATGCTCAGAATTTTCAAGAGTGACAATAGTTTTCGATACAATGGACGAACTTACCATGACAACGATATAATAAATCAATGAACTCATATGGCATGCTTTTAGAGCATGGGATAGTATGGGATAAAAGTGAAAACAGTACTATTTATTTTTTATTTTATGTTTTTGGATGGTATTGAGGTGCACAACACACATTATATGTTATCGAATCCCACCACATTCATTCAGCAAATGTACCTATATATGATGTCTATGTACTTATTAAAAAAAAATCCACTCATATTAACTGTTGAAAATAAATGCATTTGTAGCTTGTATTCCTTATTTAGTTATGCAGTATGGTATTCGTTGTATTTTTTTTTTCCAAAATAATTACTAGAGAAACACTTATTTCTCTGAACCATACTGCTGGATACTTTAATACAAAAGCATTAACAAATAAATGTGTAGTCAACCATAGAGTGTAGACTCTTTTAAAATGGACAACAAATTGTTTCCGCTTTGTAGGACAAATTACAAGTGCTTTTACTGCTACCATCCGATCTGATCATCAAATTGAAATGGGTTATTCAAACAAAATTAAAAAAAAAAAAAACAATAAATGAATCTGATCCAGCCGCATTATTTGAAAGCTAGGTCCAGCCATGTGTCGGCCCAGCCCACAGAATATAAAGCCCATTGCATAACATTGGGTTTGAAGCCGTCTACAACTTCGGTTCTAACCCCCCTGTACTCATGCTGTCAATTGGTCTGGCCCAAGAGCCATGGGCCCTTGTCTTCCCATCACCCACTCTGTGTGATATATACAACAACTAAACTAATAATTTGTTGGTTTATTTATTTATTTTTAACTGGGTTAATTTAGTTGAATCGAATTATTCTAACTCTTTCAAAAGTCATTAAAATAGATGGCCTACTTTCATTAAATATGTAGAACAAAGCATGGTTGCCAATTGATATGGGTTTGGTTTCAAAACTCGATCTATTTTTATTTTATTGTAATGTCAATGACAAAATAGTTTTTAAAATACCATCAAATTTATTACACTTTTTCTAAAAGTCACAAATATTTTTTGTTATAAGTTAATATCAATAACCTCTCCTATGATTTGTCTTATTATCACTTGAAAAGTATGTTTAGAAAATATATCAGTATAGCCGTTAAAGCTTCTATTTTTGTATTATCATCGTCAAAATGGATTTGGGTAATACAAAAATGCATGTTTGATAAACTTAAATGATATAAGGTTGTAAATATTCAGGTTACGCTGATATATTTTTTAAAGATGCTTTTCAAGTAATAATACAGTGATATTAACCCATTTCATTATTAAGAAATTTCATTGAACTATTTAGCAACTGAATGATGATAATGATTAGACTGTATTCATTAGTAGTCAGAAGTGTCAAATTTTTAATTTTATAACTTCCCATTGTTCGTTAGTCAAATAAAGCATGAAATCATCGATTTCAATGTTGTTCAATCAAATCCTTTTTTGAGTCTTTGTTTTGTAATTAGTTTCAAAAATAACAAAACGCAGCCGGTTATGAATCAATCAAGCCCTCCTACAATTGAAAGCGCTTCTGAAATCTGAATTGACTTTGTCAATTATATTTGGGTTCACTGAATGTGACATCCAATCTAAGCAAAGGAGTTTCCAAGTCAAGGCAAACAGACTCAATTGACTGGCAATTTTTACTTGCATGAAACATGTGCGAGCAAAGAAAAGCGCTTCCCCCATTCACTCATTTCCTCATAAATGCTTCCCAGGTAACGCTTCTGTCGGCCACTAACTCTCTCTCAGCGTCACCTTTACGTTACAAAATTCGCAACTTATACTCTTTAATTTGCTGTAAAAATAAATATTTAAAATGTTTTATTATTTTGGAAACGCAACTACACAAATATAAAAAAAGGTTTTCTTAATATTAAACCATTTTCAAAATGTATTTTGTGTAACAAAAACTTAATTATTTATTGACAACTTTGAGCAGGCACGTTACATGATCCATTAGATATTATCACTTTAATTATTTGTTACTTCGAAATTCTATTATTTAATTGGCATCAACATCCGTTCACCAACTAAAAGAAGCAATCATTTTGCCATATGATAACAAGTATGATTGTTAATTCATTTAAGTTATGACTCTTCTAGATTTCTCTACCAATACACAAAACGTAAACTCATATTTAAAACAATAATAATAATAATTATTATTATTATTAACAACTTATTCATTAAGTTGTTGGTTTATTAATATACATATATATATTCGATTTCATTTAAAATGTGATCAAGAATTCAAGATTCTCTCACTTAAGATATCCATTAAAAAAAAACCCATTAAATATTATTATTTAATTTCATTGGACAATCTCCTAATTTGCCTTAATATTAAGATAAAAAGTGATTCTTTTAAAAAATTTTTTATGGAATTAATTATAGTCGCTAAATTATTTTTTGGTATTATTATCAAACGGATAAGGCGCTTATCATGCACAATCAAAAAAAATAAATTTTGAAAAAGCATCTCAACGCTCCCTTCATTTACAAGTTTGCAATCCGGAATCATGTCAGCCGTCCGATCCGCACAAAAAAGATATAATAAAAAAATCAAAAGTAGGCAACGATCACAGCTCGCATAGCACCACATCCAAACGGCATCGTTTTGAGATTCCAAAACTCCCTTAGACGCCACGTGGAACACGGAGACAGAACAACTCCAGTAAAGCGCAAAACCAACCCATGCGAGCTTTCCTTCCATCACACGGCCCGCCCAATATTCCATCCCTCGAATCCGAATCCGAAACCGAAACAAAAAACAAAAACAAAAAACAAAAAGAGCAAAAACAAAAAAACAAAGAAAAGAAAAGAGAAGAAAAGAAAATACTCAGATATTATAAAAAGCACAGATTTTGCCATTAAAATATCCCAAAAAAAAAAAAAATCAAACCCAGACCAGACTCGCCCTTTGTCTCTCTATCCCCTTCTCTCTCTCTCTCTCTCTTTTTCTCTTTTTATCTTTTTTTACCCTTTTTTTTGGTTGCTTCGATTGGGACTAGATCTGGAGTTTTGGATTCGAGTTTTCACTCTAGGGTTTCCGATTTCCGTTTCGCTCTTCGATATAAACGGCGCCGTTTGTTGGGGTCTGTCGAGTTCGGCGTTGTCGATTACGGGATTTACATCTGGGCTTGGTCTAATTTTTTGAATACATATATTCTTTTTCAAGATAGGAAAATTAGGGTTTCTTTTTTCGGGTGGGGGGTTTAATTGGGAATGGTGAGTTTGGAGAGAATGAGTCCGTCGCCGCCACCGACTACGCCTCCGCCGCCGATGCCACCTAAGCAGTATGGGGTCACGAAGCCGATTTCTATGGCGGGACCCACGGAGGCTGATGTTCAGAAAACGCGTGAATTAGAAAAGGTATGTTTTTGTAATATTGAAAATTTCTTTTTTTTTTTTAAATTTTTTGTTTTCTGTGTTTTGAAATTTTGTTTTGTTTGTCAAGTTTTTGGTTGAGGCTGGGCTTTACGAGAGCAAAGAGGAAGCGGCGAAGAGAGAAGAGGTTCTGGGTCGAATTAGACAGGTAAAAATTAGGTTTATTTTTATTATTTTGCTTCCAAGTAGGAAATTTAGGTTTTGATTTTGGTAAATTTTGTGATTTATGCGTTCTTTTGTAAATTATAGTTATCTCTTTTCTTTTTTTTTTGGTTGTTTGACACTTATAAGGGATTTTCTTCCCTGAATTTAGCCCCCCGCCGCCCGCCCCCCTCCCCCCCCCCCCTCTGTCTTGAAAAATTGTTGTTGCGTTAGAGACTTAATTTTGTTTGGAAATATAGTGGCTGACAAAATCTTGGATTATAAGTTTAATACATTGAAAATGGAGCAGAAATTTTGTTTTAATTTATATTGTTTTGGGAATTTTTTTGTTTTGTTCTAGATTGGTCCTATCTAGCTTCATTGATGTAGTATACAATGTCGGTTGATTTTAGTGATCTATGTGGGCCTGCAGTTTTATTTTATTTTGTTTTCACTGTGTGGAGGAGCGATAATTTCTGTTATTCTGGCTTCATATCTTAGCAATAATGATATGTGCTCTGATTTAACTTAAGTCTATTTCTGTTATTGGATCTTTTGGTGTGGATAATGGTGGGTTTTATCAATTACCATAAACATTATCACTTTCTCTAGAAGTGGGTCACGAAAAGAAAGATCTTCTCTATCTCTTTTCAACGGAGAGTTTCACAAAATTCTCTCGTGTCCATTTGCAACATTAACTCGTATTGTATGGGGAATAGGTAGGAGGCTAGAAAGAACGGAATGGATTGGGGTGAATGGCTCTTCCTTTTTAGGACAATGATGAATTTTGACATTCTTTTCTTCATGCTTAACAATTGGGGGATGATTCTGCATCGATTAAGGACTTCTGATCCTGGCTATTTGGCCGGCTTCGAAGTGCTTATAATGTCCTGTGTCTATTTTTGGAGCTTTTGATCATTTGTATCTGGGCTGTTTGTATTTATATTGCCTTACCAATTTCTGATAACTTCTGTCTTCACTCTTTCAGATTGTTACGGATTGGGTGAAGGAACTTACTCGCTTAAGAGGATACTCTGATCAAATGGTGGAGGATGCTAATGCATTAATTTTTACTTTTGGATCTTATCGACTTGGGGTATGTTTTCTGTGTTCTTATTTATGGTTTATTGCTGGTTGAATTTTATGTATTAAAAAACTGTGATGTGTTTTTTTTTTTTTGCCGTTGTTGATATCTTGTTTTGGGGAGATAGGACCATTTGGCCTTGTCTTGTGCTTGCATGATTTATTATTATAACAGCAAGTTAGTGCTTTTTTGAATTTTTTTGTGTGCTCTCCATTTAATTATTGTGAATCTAACATCTTATCGATATCTAAATTTATTACACTGTTAGGTACATGGTCCTGGTGCTGACATTGACACATTATGTGTTGGACCTTGCTATGTTAATCGGGAGGTAAAACTAAAGTTAGGATATCTTAATTGTTATCCCTTGTTCAACCTTTTGTTTCGTTATCTAATCCTTGGGCTTTTTCATCAGGAAGACTTCTTCTTTGTACTGCATAACATTCTGGCAGAAATGGAAGAAGTTACAGAACTGCAACCTGTTCCAGATGCTCATGTTCCTGTGATGAAATTTAAGTTTGATGGCGTGTCAATCGACCTCCTATACGCAAGTATCTCTCTCTTAGTTGTACCAGAGGTAAATATACATTGATTATCTTCACATTTATAACCAAAAATCTCTGATCATTGAAGGGTTCATGCTGATTAGGGGAAATGCATATTCAGCCTCGTTAGAGCTGTTCTAGATGTTTCAGTGTACATGCTTATGATGCTTTCTTAGCTCTCAACTCAGCTGGATGTCTTCAGCCGTTATTTTATTTTATTATTATTTTTAATTTTTTTTGTGTCATTGACGTGTTTCATAGAGTGAGACTATGAGGAACCATTATTTCTTTTAGTTTTTATGTTTGTTTAATTGCTGGTGTCTGAAGAGCTTCTTTTGGCTGCTCACCTTTTGACAGGATTTGGACATCTCCGATATGTCTGTACTGTATGAAGTTGATGAACCTACTGTTCGGAGTCTTAATGGCTGCCGTGTTGCGGATCAAATTCTTAAGCTTGTTCCAAATGTTGAGGTGAAATGCTTCATATTGGATGATTTATGTGTTATTTGTTGACTGGCTTCTAGTTTGTGCCACCCTTGAAAATATGGCTTTATTTTTAATCTTTTGTTTACCTTCCTAAGTTCAAATTTTTATATGAATTGCAGCATTTTCGCACAACACTCAGGTGCTTAAAGTTTTGGGCTAAAAGACGTGGTGTTTATTCTAATGTGAGTGAATTAACTTTTAATGTTATTTTTATTGAATGAGATATTATCATGTTATATTTATTACATTTTCCTTGTGTTTAACATGTTTAGGTGACTGGATTTCTTGGTGGTGTGAACTGGGCATTACTTACTGCTCGTGTGTGCCAGCTTTATCCTAATGCTGTTCCCAGTATGCTTGTTGCCCGGTTTTTTAGGGTTTACAATATGTGGCGATGGCCTAACCCAGTCATGCTGTGTGCAATTGAAGAAGGTGAACTTGGGTTTTCTGTTTGGGATCCTCGTAGAAATCCTCGTGACAAAACTCACCATATGCCAATCATCACACCTGCCTATCCATGCATGAATTCTAGCTATAACGTATCCACAAGCACCCTTCGTGTTATGATGGATCAGTTCCAATATGGTAACAAGATTTGTGAGGTAAGAAAACACGGTATTCTTCTATTTATGTTCGATGATTGACTATTTACTTTTTTTCCCCTTCTTTTACCAAAATTCAGGAAATAGAGTTGAATAAGGCTCAGTGGAATGTGCTGTTTGAGCCATACTTGTTTTTTGAAAGCTACAAGAACTATCTGCAAGTTGACATAGTTGCTGCTGATGTCGATGACTTGCGTTCTTGGAAAGGTTGGGTGGAATCCCGACTAAGGCAGCTGACTTTGATGGTAATATTTATGGCTTTAAGATTGTTAATGGAGAAATTGTATTATATTTAAGTAGAAGTCAGCTATATGTAACAAATTTATTTGAAAAAATGACGAGTGGCTCCAAAATTTTATCATTCTACCTTATTTTTTCCTTCGCTGTAACTGATGCAGATTGAGCGTGACACATATGGGAAGTTGCAGTGCCACCCTTATCCTCATGAGTATGTTGATCCCTCTAAGCCATGTGCCCATTGTGCCTTTTTTATGGGTTTGCAAAGGAAACCAGGAGAGATGGTTCAGGAAGGTCAGCAGTTTGATATACGTGGGACAGTGGAAGAATTTAAGCATTCAATTAACATGTATATGTTTTGGAAGCCAGGGATGGAAATATGTGTTTCTCATGTTCGCAGAAAGCAGATTCCTTCTTATGTTTTTCCAGAAGGTTATAAACGGTCACGGCACCCAAGGCTTCCTTCTCAGCAGCAGTCTGATAAACAATGTGAAGATGGTGATTCATGCCAGACTGGATCTGGTGACCGTCGCCTTAAAAGGAAAAAAGAACCTGATGCTGTGAAGCAAGATATGCCAGCGAAACGGCAATCTATGAGCCCTCAGAGGCAGGGTTCTGAATCTCCTGAGCATTTTACACCAAGTAGCTTGAGTTCGAGGACCGGGTCTAATGTTGAACCTGTGAACCTGGATAAAAAGTTCCTGGATCGGGATATTGCTGAGGATGGAAATGGCTCAAAATCAAGTGTTGTTACATCCCTTTCAAGTGAGGTTGGTTCATGTGAGGATTTTGGGAATGAGTCGGTTGCAGGCAGTAGCGAGGGAAATAATGCAAGCATTGATGGAAGTGTTGAAGGAAGTAATAATCCAGGATCTTCTCAAAGCGATTCCTGTGATGCAGATTCGGAATCTCCTTTGGAGAATGGGCATCTAAATGGCAATGGAGTATTTCATGAGGGATTGCAGGAAGAGTTAGAGGTTTTGCATATAAGTTCCTTAACTTGCATTTTAGTTTATTGATTCTTTGTTTTTAAGCTTTCATTTCATATCTGTTGATTCTTTTCCAAACAATTATTTTTTTGGGTCATAAAGTGCCTCATTCTTATTATCTCTCGTCGTATAGATCATTCTTATTATCTCTCGTCATATAGATCATATAATGAAATGCGGTGCTAGAGAAAGATTTTAGCAGAAAACATTATTTATTTGTTTTCTTTTGATTGATGGTTTTATCTTTTGCTGGAGTAAGATTTCATCATACGAGTTGGATAGTTGAGCATTATGGCCTGGTTGGCTACCTTGCATACATATGAAAATACTATCAAAACTTTAAATTTTATATTTCTTCATCTTGGACATGATTTCGTTAGTAAGCACTGACCAATCTACCTAATCTCTATGATTTTGTGTCTTTCTTTTCTTGTGAAGCCAAACACTGGGGTTGGAGCGGTTCTTAAGTCCATGGGTGGAATTGACTCAGAATCTGTGCAGAAACCAGTGTTAAGGCATGTATTCTATAATTTTGAATGCTATTCCTTGTATTTCTTTATCCTATGTTTTTCTTTATACTTGTCATTTTTGGTGCTTTTTTGGCTTTCTTTTTATAGCAGGCTGAGTTTGACGTCAACAGCGTGAGGAGTCATGAAGTTTAACGAAAACATACTTATCGGTATAGCTATTTCAGAGGAGAAGAGAGGCAGAAAGCCAGCACTTCGGGTAAGTGCTATTTAATTGCTGGCTTTCTTTTCTTTCATTTTTTTCAGGCATGCTCGACCATTCTGTCTTCACGAGCAGAAAAGCTAGAGAGGCATGATCTGGAAAGTGTTGTGCGGTGTATCTTGGCCATATTTTCTGTACAGTTTTTAATCACTTAGTATGCTGTCCTTGAACAAAGCAGTGAGGTCTTCCAAGCTCCGAAAAATCTGATGCTGGAGAGTTTTATTGATTTGGCAGACAGTTGTAGCCCACATATAACCCTTTTTTTCTTTTTCATTTTCTGGTGGGTGTGACAATATCCTATTGTGGTCTCTTTAACAGGGGGATGGGTTTTCTTTGGCCTAAGTGTCCTGGTGCCTTCTTAGGGGTTTGGTTGTCTTTGTACTAACAACGATGAAAAACACTGTTATGTGGGGCTATTGTGCTTCTACAACGCACCTTGTGTACACTCTGTGATGTAATGTAATAACGTTATAATGGACCTCTCTGTATCCGGTGCTTGTGCTTTGCTTTTGGCGGATTTTTTTATTTTAATATTAATATGCATCTTCTACTTCTATTTCTAATGTGAGTGATCAGGCATTGACCGTTAGATAATATGTGTACTTACACCAATTAACCCTTAGATTATTAAAAAAAGGGGCGATAATATCATAAACAATTCTTCAAGTTTAGTTTAATATCATTTGGAAAGTCTTTTATGCAAATATATCTTTGCGGTTTCTAACGTTTGTATTTTAAGTTTCATACATAATCAGTTGATACTTTTAATTAGGTTTCAAATTAACGTTGGGGATATTTTAGTAAACACGTACGTGTTTTTTATGGCTAAAATGATAATTAAACAGTCAAGGTAATATTAAAAGGGGACCAAACAACAAAAAGCTTTCTTTGACCTAAAATCGAAAACATAAAAAAATGAAGGCCCACGTTTCACTTCTCTTGTTAGTAGAGAAAGGAAGATATTGAAGACGTATTTGAAATTTCAGCATGAAAGTTGTGCTGTTTAACGTTGATGATAGAACATGATAAGCAAGCAAGTTCATCTAGTGCACTTGTGGTGTCGTGCTCACTGGAAGGGAAGACCTCGAAGTGTTGGATACGTATTCGTTGGTGGATATTGACGCTTCACGAATTAGGTCAGTGGGGTAGTTGCTTTTCGAAATTTTGAACTCGGATTGTTTATGCATGCCTTTATTTTATATGGTTGTTGGAAAAACGTGAGCCGTAGTGTGTACTTTTGTAAATGTACAGAAACCTATGCAGGGTGGGTGAGGATTTGAGGATTTCGTGGGGTTTTGTATTTTCTTGGTTAGATGGTGACTTTTAATTGTTATATGTGATGAATAAGCAATATTTGCATGTATCCTATAATGTACGATTAAAAAATGTAGAAAAGTTTTTGGTTTTACAATAAGAAAGGATTTATGTGTTGTTCTTCATCACTCAATAACAAATTTATTTGGGGTTTTTATATTTCTGAGTTTGTTAGTTGGAATTCATTCATGAGACAAATTTCATAGCTTTGAATATTCTATGTGTGCATGCACTATTTTGTGTTTGTTAAAAAAATGTTACAAAGTTGTGACTTTTATATTGAAAATAAAAAAGCCTAACGTAGCATGTCTTCATTTATGAGTGATTTATTTGGTTCCTAGAAATGTTTGTTTGAATTTTATGCTTTTTTGGTGTGAGTAATCTATGCATGCACATAGGTTACTGTCATAGGTCATGAAATTTGAAGAATTGTAACTTTTTATTAAATGCATGTAGTTATTTTTATTTTATTTAATTTATGTGAATGTGTTATTAACTGCTATTCTGACGGTTAGAAATGTTTCTTTTAAAGTGTAGGCTTTGTATGCGAGGCCAAGAGGTAGATTTTGGCCTTCAGGACAGTGATGAGTGCAGTAGAGTATCTGTTTTGAAGGACGCCAAGGAGAAGTTAGGCCTTGGGGAGCTAGAACCGACTAAGAAGCGTAGAATGGAAGTGCCCATACCCTGGAATATGACCATGCTGACAATATACAACGATGACGACATTGCATGCATGTTTAAGATGCATGAAACAAGAGGTTTGAGGAAGGTCACTTTCGTAATTGAAGAGTTGCCACTGCATGATACAAATGTGAAGGATAAGGAGTTTGATATTCACGAGGAATACTCACATGAAAACCAATTAGTGAACAAGGGAGAAAATGAGTGTGTTGAAGTAAGTAACTCTGATGAAGCTAAGTATGTTGGTGGCAGTGAGAGTGAGGACAATATGCATAGTAATAGTAGTGAGAATTATGGCAAAGGCAGGAAGGATAAGGATTTTGACAAGGACAGCACAGATGAGGATTTTGATGAGGAGGATTTTGAGGTTGAAAGTGGTGTGAGCGGGAATGAAAAGGGCAAGGTAGTTGTTGATAAGGATATAAATGCAGATGTGAATGAGGGTGCACAGCAGTTGATAGAGGTGTTAATAGAGATGTTGATAAGGATGGTAATGTATTATCACATTGCATGGACAACTATGATAGTGACCATGATGAGGTATGGCCATTGGCAAAATCTGACGAGGTAATTGACCCTTTAGCAAAGTTGGATAGATTTTGCAAGGAAAACGAATATAAAACACATGTGGATGAGACTGTGCATTTGAATGAAGAACAAGTGTTTGATGGTGTTGACCACTTTAAAAAGGTTTTTAAGACATACCACAATGAGCAGGGTATTTAGTTGAAAAGGTTGAAGAATGAGAAAGCTAGATATACTGCAAAGTATGCAAAAGACAACTGTCCTTGGTACATTCATGCTTCTAAAGTCCTTGGAAATGACAATTTTCAGATTAAGGTATATAGAGGTGTGGATGATTGTATAAAGTTGGATGACACTGAAGAGATGACTACTGATTGGATTGCAATTATTTCCTCGACCAGATCAAGTTTAATCCAACTATTAGTATCAAAGTGATGAAGACACAATTGCTCAAAAAATTTGGTTTGAAACAAAGCAAGCTCAAGCTATATAGGGTTAGACAAAAGGCCCTACAGCTAGTAGGTGAAGACCATTCACTCAGTTATGATCAAATGTTTAGATATGCAAACGTCCTTCTTCAACCTAACCCAAATTCCAAAGCCATTGTTTGGGTTGATGCAACAAGTATATCTACAAACCCAAAGTTCAATGAGATTTTCATAAGTTTTCCTCCGCAAAGGTACGCTTTCTTTGAAGGTTATAGGCCTTTAGTAGAATTAGATGGCTGCCATCTCAAGGGGCAATATGGTGGTGTTCTCTTAATTGTTATGACATTGGATTTTGACAATTGTCTTCCCATTAGCAATGGTAGTATGCGAGGTAGAAAACATCAACACTTGGAGGTGGTTCCTAAATTTATTTGGTGAATGTTTTGGAGGACAAGATAGAATAGGGATGCCTTTTTGCTTTATGGTTGATGGGCAAAAAGGTATTCAAGCAGCTTTTTTTTTCCAAATGCTAAAAATAAGAAGACACTTTTTTTCCAGGCAAGCAAATCCTCAAACAGAGCAGACTTTGATGAAAAGATGGCACTAATTCAACAACTTTATCCAGCTGCCCATAAATACATTTCAGAGATCCCTCCTACCTATTGGTCCAGACATGCCTATGATAGTAGAATAAAAAATGCTCACATTACAAACAACATGTCAGAGTCTTTAAACTCTTGGATTGATGAGCACAAAGCATAACCAGTTCTTACAATGCTGAAGAAAATAAGAAGGAAAATAATGATAAAGATGGAAGATAAGTAATTATATACTTTCTTCTATTTTATTTTATAGACTTTTAGTTGTTTTATGTTATTGTTGTGGTTTTATATTATTTTAGTTGTTGGTTGTTTATGTGTTAACTTGTGAATTTTTTCATGCTTCTTGGCTGTTTATTGGTTAACTTGTGGTTTGAATTTTATATGTGTTAACTTGCTGGCTGTTTATGTGTTCACTTGTCTTTTGACTTTTTTATGTGTTAACTTGCTGACTGTTTATGTGTTCACTTGTGCATTCAATTTTTTTCCCCACTTGTTTACTGGTTGTTTATGTGTTCACTTGTGCTTTGAATTTTTTCCAATCTTATTGGTTGTTTATTCCAAAGCCATTGTGGTTTGAATTTTTTATGTGTTAACTTACTGGCTATTTATGTGTGCACTTGTGGTTTGACTTTTTTATGTGTTAACTTGTTGACTGTTAATGTGTTCACTTGTGTATTCAATTTTTTTCCACTTGTTTGTTGGTTGTTTATGTCTTCACTTGTGCTTTGAAATTTTTTTTCCATGCTTCTTGGTTGTTTATACGTTAACTTCTGCTTTCAATTTTTTTTCAGTGCTATTTGGCTGTTTATTTATTCATTTGTGATTTAATTTTTTTCCATGCTTCTTGGCTGTTTTTGTGTCAACTTGTGCATTGAATTTTTTTTCCATGCACCCGGGCAAGGGCTAATGAATGCAAGAAATAGACAACTGAGTTTCCACTAGCTGTCATGAATAAGTTTAGCAAGAGTGGGGATGTAGCAAGGTTTCTGCAGGTTGTATGGGGAAGGGGTATGGAGTATGAGATTCTTAAGGACGGCAGAGTGGTCATAGTCAATTTGGCTAACCATACCTGCTCTTGTGGTTCTTATCAAGTTTCAGGTGTCCCATGTAACACACCATGGCATGCATAGCTGATAGGAGATTGAACCCAAATGCATTTATTGCACCAATACTAAATGTGGACCACTATGCCAAAACATATGAACAGATGATAAAACAAGTGCCTGATAAGAGAGAATGGCCAGCAATCAATATTAACAAGATGGATCCTCCCAATACAAAGAGGAAGACAGGGAGGCCAAGGCTGAGTAAAAGAAGGGACCCTACTAAACTTGTGGGTGGAAAGAAGGGTTTCAATAAAAAATGCACCATTTGCAGAAAGTTTGGCCATAATAAGAGGAAGTGCCCAGAGAGCAGGGATAACCTTTTACCCAGTAGGAAACACACCACAAAAACTACTAATGTAAGTATCAACCTATATCACTAATCTATGTTAGTATATAAATGCTTATGATTGGATTTAAGTATGAAAGAATACTAACTTCAATAAGCGTTCATCTGTGTTTCTTAGGATGTTAATGTAGTTACACAACAAGAAGTGATTGCAGTAGGTAGTTCACAGCTAACAAACAATCCATGAACTATTAAGGTACTAATACCTGACTTCCTAATAAATGTTAAGAATAATCAGTTTTTTGTTTAAAGTACTTAATTCACTTTGTTCTGTTTGGGATTTTGTATTGCAGAAATGTCACCAACTGAATGTTGTTCTCTTGAAGGTAAAGCTAAATGTAAAGCTGTGAACCCTTTTGCACAAGATATGGATATATTGCTGTGAACCATTTTTAACGAGTGAAGTACTTCAGTTACTTCGGTGCTGTATGGTGTTACTATTTAATTTCTTTTCTCAAGGTTGAAGGGATATAATTACAGTGTGCATGATAGGTTGATATTGGATGGTTGTCCATTGTGATGCTATTTTCTCCTAGTAGTTACATTGAATGAAGTCGACTGATGTACTTGCTACTGGATAAATGGAATTTAAGTAGAAGTTTTTTTTTGCATACATGAATGGAATTTACTTTTCCTTTTACATGGTTTATAACATTTTTACTACAAAAAGAAATACACCAAATAACAGTGAATAGAAAAGCACCCTGTTAACAATTAGTGTAACACCCGTATCCTAAAGGTACAATTGTAAAATCAAAATAATCATAAAGAAGGTAAATGGGAAAAAATCACCTTTTCATTAAGATTCTCAAACGCAAAACATAACAGAGTTCCCAATTTGTCAACCATGTCCACATACTATATACAAATGTGACCAAAAATCGAAGACAATAATTCAAAATGAAATGAGACTGTTGCAGCGGGGTGATGGTTGCCAAGGGACCTCGATTGTCGTCTTGCCAAAATCCTTCATGCACAATCAATTAATGAACACCTAAGGAACACAATAGAGCAATGAGTAAAAACACTCAGTAAGCAGTTAGTACATTGATGTAAAGATCGACTAAGTAGTCAGAATACATGATATACGATCGCTTCTCAATGAATAAGTAATTATTTCTTCGCCCACATGTCAACTAAACAGTATCCTAGAATCAAGGTTCGTGCTCCTACGCAAATGGCATGGCACAACTACGCCAAGTTTCTGTCCTAAATCCGTTTTTCACAAGGGTGTAACGCTCTTATGCCATAACTCTCGTGCTACAGTGCCAACTTTCTATCTCGAAACATGTGCATCATAATACTAGCGCTTCTACGCGATTCATTTGGCGCTCCTGCACTGGTTTTGTGTTGGGTCAATATTCATAGATCATTTTCTATGATTACAACACCCGAATTCATCATTCAAAACATGGAAGTCTTGCTTCCTACACAATTCTCACCTATAAAATTATTTTCCAACACAATTAATACACCTTTTAGCCTATTCTATGCACATCTTAAGCACATTTAGGCTGCTTGTCTTACACATTATTACACGTATCAAAAACATGAGTGTATAGCCCTTAAAATCATGAGAAACACATTCTTTTCGCATTCAAGGCACAAAACTTAAGGACATGACACAACCACTGATGGTAGGACTTTCATGAAATATAATTCATAACATGTCATTCGTTACGTATCGCCGACAATGACGTGTTACTCAATACCTATTTCATAGAACATATCACCCGTTACGTATCGCTGTCGATGGTACATTCAGTGGCCATTAGTCACCTGTCACATATCACCGTCGGTGACTTAATACATAAACATGGGTTTACACATATCACAACACATATATGCCTAGAATTAGGGGTGTGCATATGGTATGGTATCGCTATACCATTCTCATACCATACATAGGTCGAGTTTTATATTTTTATATCATACCATACCATTCTTGAATACAATACCATATCACATTGCCGCATGGTGGGGTAAAGACGGGTATGGTATGGTATTTTTGGGTAGTTGACCAAATTGACCAGAATATAGATAATATTTTACCATATCTTTTTAATGATTTTAAAATTTATTTATAGCTTTTTTTTTTCAAGATTTTGACACTAATTTCTTATTTTGACATTGTTTAATATTATGATTCATAAAATTTGTACTAAATGAAAAAATAAAGCAATTACATATCCTTAACAATACGCATAATCAAGTAACTACATATTTTATAAAAATACAAATAATCAAGTAACATCATATCTATAACAATATAAAAATATCATGTAACTACATTTTCTATAACAGCACGAATACTCAAGCAATTACATATCTATAACAATACAAATAATAAGTAACTACATATCCAAATTATTTCACAATGTTCCAACTTTCAATCTTTAAGTCTTACAGAGTTTCAATCTTTTCAACTTCCAATTTAATACAAATTCGAGAAAATAAAAAATTAAAGAAAAAATAAATTATAATTCACTTAAAAAGATAACAAATATATTAAAATTTAAAAGAATGACAAAAGAAAATTAGAAATGAGTATGACAATGAAATTATTAAAATTACCTCAAACTTTCCACAGTTAGCTAACACATCAAGTCAAATGATCCACGTGAGATGATGGCAAAACCTCTGCACAATGTAAAATAACATTTATCCATAAGTTATATTTAATAATTAAAATAAAGATTAAGAATAATCTTAAATACTAAATATAAGGTCAGCTGAGAAGTTTTCAAATAAAAAAATGTATTTATCGAATACCGTGAGCCTAGTAAATATATTGCTTCAATCGAGTCATTTTCCTAAATGGCTAAACCCACCCAAATTTAACTTGATAACGTTACTGGCTGGATATTTAAATGTTTTCCTCGTTTTAATAATGAGGATGATGGACACAGCACACAAAGAGAAGAGGATCCGTAAAGTAAATATGTATAATGAAAGGTGCAAGGCAAGGGAAGGCCGCAACATATATATGCCACAAAATGCTCCACCTGTTCTATGCGATTTCAAAAACATATTAGGTAGTCAACAAATAATGATTTTCAACCACCACATTATGAGAGCCCAGAGTCTGCTTACAGCTCAACCATCCCTTACTTTATGGCCCCCAAATTGCCACCCTATCTCACTATAATATTTCAAAGTCTTTTTCATCCTAAATAAAAACTACTCAATTATTCATTTTTATATTAACAACAAAGTTTATGGTACATCATACATTTATATATCAATCTTCAAGTGAATGGATATATCATATCAACATGATATATCATATTAATATTATAATTATCATATAGATATATTTCCTTATTGACCAAGGTATTCTAGCAATTAGTGAACACAAACACAACACAATAGCATCCAGCATAATTATTTTTAAACTCAATTCCAAACTGCACTTTAAACTATTCATATAAAGTAGCTGGAATTTGCATCTATGTATATTTCTAACTATTGTTATTAGTTTATCATACATCTTAGTCCCGATCCCACGCTATACTCACACATAAACTGAACGTACGCATAGGACTTCATCCATTTAGAAAATTATGCACAAACTGAACATATGCATATGTCTGCTTTCACTGAGTTAAGCCAAAAAGTACATAGGATGCCAATGCCACCTCTTACTGGAAAATCTTAATTTAATTGCCTTGGCTCCACTTGATAAATTATTTTTTGAAATTAATGTTTGAGAAGACCTTACCGGCCAAGCTTTCGGTTTGAATGTGATTTTGATGTCAGATCAAGACTTGGTAGGATAACAACTTTATCATAATTGCCTTTTAAGTATAATTTCTCAGAATTTTCATTACTTTATTTCATTTTGAAAGAATTTCATTAGTTTCACAGAATATCAAACTACTAGATCAGTTTTTAATTTGCATGATCAAATTAAGGTTATATTCAAATCATCACTTGACAATTCAGTGCATTTACAAACATTTGAAGTCGCAAAAAAAAAAAGTCCTAAATTAGAAGTCTGCTACTTTCCTGTTAACTTGCACTCCATAATCGCAAACATTACTAACTCGCACTCCATCACTTTCTTTCTTTCAGCAAATATAAATATAGAAAAATAAAACAAAAAAGAAGCATCAAAATATAAATAAATTATAATAAGCTCACCTGGTGTAGCTGCTATTCGCGATGCTTGGTGGGTGACTGGGTGTAGCTATAGTTACTGTCAGTGGCGGTGATCTAAGACTAAAAGTCTAAAAGTGATAGATGGCCGGTAGAGTAGCAAAGTAATTGGGCGGCTTACAAATTCAAGCAACACGACAGAATGTTAGATTTAGGGTTACACTTTCTATTATATATTCTCCTAATGTATATAACACTCATACAAAAATATTATGCATAACCAATTATAAATTGACACGTGGCATGATTTTTTATTTTTTAAAAAAAGGTATGGTATGGTATGGTATTTTCGGATTTTTACAAAAATACCCGTTACCATACCATACCATGGGGGATTTTCAAATTTTTTACCATATCATACCATATATTTTTTTTATACCCTACCATACCTCCACCATACCATGGCGGGTATGTCGGGTTCGGACGGGTGGGCAGGTACCATGCACACCCCTACCTAGAATATAAAGGATTCTATATGTGTTCGAGTACCTTAGACATGAATTTTCACCTTTGCACGCACAAAAATTCATTATCATAGGTTATTCATGCATTTTTCACACCACATTTCACATTTACATAATCATATCCAAATCTCAATCGTGCCAATTCACTTCCATGTCCATGAGTTCATAGTAAAATTTCACATTCATATTCATACACATTTATGGCAATTTCAAAAGATTCCTCCACCATATACGTAAACACAAGAAATCAACACAATTTACAATTTAACACAAAATCTATTATGTCCTCAGAGATAGTCTAGCTACTTACCTAGTTGCTCTATTCCTTAACCTTGATGTCCACTTAGAAATCATTAAACCCTTTATAGATTAGCACCACTTCACCCAACCAATAACATTATTTACTAAACAATATCACA
Organism: Boswellia sacra; assembly: GCA_013180625.2. NCBI lineage: Eukaryota > Viridiplantae > Streptophyta > Magnoliopsida > Sapindales > Burseraceae > Boswellia > Boswellia sacra. Next base: position 279,735 of record SNVD02012118.1, read on the forward strand.
CACACGTAGGGTGTACAAATAAACACTTCCAATCCTCACCAAACTTCATGGGATCCAAATAAACATATATAGTATAGTCCATAAATTTTATGGAATCAATCTAAGACCATATACCTCTTAAAACTCTTCATGCAACCGATATGTAAAATTCTATCTGCAGGTTTCTCAACTGAGTAGTACCACTTTGATGAATTTTATAAAATTCTTAGTTAATCAAATCATTACCAAACCTTCTAGTCTAAAACTAGACACATATAAATGCTATTTCATCAAAATCACCCTTTTTCAAAGAGTCTAAGTCGGTAAAAAACAATTTAGTTTACAAGTTCTGTTCTGACAATTAGAATTTTAAGTTTTACAACCACAACTTTGAAAATTCACCATAATTTGCTCACTTCAAATTGTTGAGTGATTCAAAATTCTATAAACTCCTAACACATCTTGTTTCACATATAAAAATTTTAGAACTGAATTATAACCCTATAATTTATGAGAAATTTCGGATTCCCTGATGTTCAGAGAATGAACTCTGTAGAATTTATTCTTAAACTCTACTCCTAGCTTCTTAACAACATTCAACCTTCATAAAACTTCCACAACTCACCTAAAATCATGTTTTCTAACATGTTTTCATGAAATACATGACAAAAAATACCATAGATCACTGTCTTACTTACAATTTCATAACATATTCAATGATTATGGACTAAAAGTGAGAGAAGAGTGAGAGGCCTACCGTTCTTCCCTCTAAAGCTCCCAATTTGACCTTTAATTGTGTTGCAAACTACAGAGGAAAAGTGTGTGCTAGTGAGTCTTGGGGATACACCAAAATAAAATTGCTTTAGAATTTTCTCTAAACCTCTCCTTTTATACTTATCCATTTAAGCAAAATTTTTGTTTATTCCTTTAATTTCTAAACTTTTCTACCTCATCCCTCCAACTCTTGTCTCTTAACATATGTCGCCTATGCAAGTATATAAATAATAGTACTAGTGGCATATACATTATACTGTAATAAGGATTTAACACACTTACAAGTTTTAAGGTGTCACACATATTCATTTACAAAAATTGGGGATGTTATAATTACATTGCACTTTACCAGCTCTTTCATATCCATAACAATAGCCTCTGTATGTTCTATCTTATTCACTTGTGTTTCAACCACTTCATCATCTACACTTGCATCTGCATGAGTAAATATGTCATGCAACTCTCCTCCACCTGCCTGAAACTCCTCATTGTCTAGAACCAAGAATTGATAAAAGTTACATGTTCTGTAAGGGCATTAGAAGTATAGTTTCCCTGGATTTCTTGAAGATTCTGACATCAAAACCTTAGCCTTCCAACCGCACTTGCATTTTCTTTTTTTGAACCTTATTAAACCTCTGTTAACTGCTGCATAATTCCATTGTGAATATGGCATTTGTATGTTTGGATGTGATGAAGAGCAACTCATGGATGATTTTTGCTTTCAAAATGGAGACTTAGCCCTTTGGAGTTTACTGTTGTGTAGGTTTTTTCTAGGTGAATGAAGCTTGAAGATAATGGCTTGTTATTTTGCCTTTCATGGTGGCCTTTATATATAACGCTGCCTCACCCAACCCCCAACCCCCCCACCCTCTCACCAACAACATCCACTTTCCAACGGTCATGTGCTGCCTCATTTCAAAAAGTCAAAGGCAAAAATGTCATTTAAATCTATTGTGATTTTATTATGGTTCACCACTTTTTGAAGTTCAAAAGGGAATTTTAGTAATATTTCTTCCTTTGTCTGAAAGTTGGGGTCCAGCTGTTTAGAGCATGTGTATAAATGGGCATTACAGACTTTTTACCCAAAACGTTCATTTGGAAGCTAACAGAAAGTGTCAGCTGGACCTGTATGAAGCTTAAACGCGAATGTTAGGGACCATGATGATGTATTTGAATAAGAGGCTTTCCGAATGCTGTTAAGCTAAACTTCAAGGATGGTTTATGATATTATCCTATAAAAAGACTAATGGTGTAGTTCTATTGATGTGGCATAGAAATCAAGGTAAAAATAGTGTATTTATGTTATAATTACAGGTATCAAAGGAGTCTCGGCTCGGTCAACCTGACCCATAAAAAAGGCCCATCTGGGCTTTGTGGACGGTGTCAGATTTGGCCCATTAATTTTATAGAGCACTCAGCCCATCCAGCAAGCCCTTTTGTATAGTAGGCCGGCGGGATGGATTTAAACCGGGCTGCCCATTGAACTTTTTTAAAATAAAAATTTTTATACGTTTTTTTGAGAAGTACTAATTTTTTTTAGCCTATAACAAGAATTTATTGCGATAGTCATAGCAACGATACCATTTGAGCCAAATAAATTAATTAAGAAAACATTAAAAAATTTCAAATAAAAATTCTAATTTTTATTAAGTAATATAAATATAAATACATTGCAATTGCATTAAAATATTAGAATAATGTCACGCTTTTCTTTTAAGTATATTCTAGGTTGATGCTAAATAATTTGTCTTTTGGTCTTAATACAAAATGAACAAAAATGGATATATACTCTTAAATAATTTTTAGAAAATTAAAAAATTACGTAAAGATTACTAATGATAGTTTACGATTTCATTTTCTTTTAAAAAACTTGTTCTTCTCTTTTGCAACCATGTTGGAAAAAGATAAAATTAAATAAAAAAATGATGTGACATTTGTTTGGAGATATTTTAACAAAAATAATTAAAACAAAATAAGGGCTTCTCTTTAAAAATCAATATAAATCTTAGTGTTCAAGTTTTATCTCCATTAAAAAATTAGATAAGGGCCAATAGAAAGTAGGTAAAGATCAGATAACAACTCCTAAAGTAATTGACATTAGATTTTTGGCTAATCATTTCTTTTAGATTGTTTTCTAAGTTTATAAAGTTTCAAAAACTCAACATTGATTTTGCTACTTTAAAAAAACATTTTTTTTAAACACCAATTTACCCTTAGATCAGGGAAAAAAAATAATGGCATTGATCTGTTCATGTGGCATAAAATCAATAGCAAAAATAGTGCATTCATGTTATGATCGGAGTTGTCCAATGAGTCTGGGCTGCGTCAGCCTAGCCCGTAAAAAAGGGCCATCTGGCCTTGTGGGCGGTCTCAGTGTTCGCCCATCAATTTCGTAGAACACTTAATCCATCTATCAAACCCTTTGTGTAGTGGGCCAGCGGGAGGATTTAAAGTGGTTTGCCCATTAAACTTTTCTTTTTAAATTTTATACGTTTTTTTAGAAGTATTAAATTTTTTTTTAGCCTATAACAAGAATTTATTATGATATTCATAGCAACCATAACATTTGAGCCAAATGAATTAATTAAGAAAACATCAAAAATTTTAAATGAAAAACAATAGTTTTTATCAATTAATACAAATATAAACATACACTTCAAATGCATTAAAATACTAGAATCACATCACACTATTCTTTTATTCTATCCTAGGTTGATGCTAAAAAATGCCTTTTGGTCTTAATTTAAAAAAAATGAAGAAAAATGGATATATATTATTAAATAATTTGAAGAAAATTAAGAAATTATGTAAAGGTTACTACTGATAGTTTATGATTTCAATTTGAAAAAAAAAAAAAAAATTCTTGGGCAACCCTGTTGGAAAAAGATACCATTAAAATAAAAAAATGATATGACATTTGTTTGGAGATACTCTCATAAATTATCTTGTAAATCAGTTATATAGATTGTTTGTTTGACACACTTGGCGAGAGTTCTCTTTACTTCTTTAATGCTTTACAAATAGACATGTATGTAGAGAATAATGTTTGTTACTTTGATACACTTCTTTTTATTCCTTTAATTCTTTACAAATAGACATATATGTAAAAGAATAATGCATAATGTTAAACATTTCTCAAAGTTTTATACTATTTGTTGGTTTAACATCTATTTTAATTTGTTATAAAAGGGGCATTAGATTTTTGGCTAATCATTTCCTTTGGATATTTTTCTAAGTTTATAAAGTTTCAAAAACTTAAAATAGATTTTACTTCTTTAATAATGTGTGTGTGTGCGCGCGCGCATGCATGTGGCATAAATAGGCCGAACAAGCCGGACCTATATGGAAAACGGGTATGTCAGTGCTCGGCTTGCCCAACCAATTTGACATCTATACATATAATTAATAACATTCTTATTGCTCTCTTCCTTTATAAATGATTTTCTCTTCTCCCCTTTCTCTTGTTTAATATTTTACGTTATTAGTAAATTCTAAAACAAAATCTATCATGACAACAAAGGCAAAGAAATATCTTGTAAATAAATCAATTGTATAGATTGTTTGTTTGACACATTAAGTGAGTGCTCTCTTCACTTTGAATGCTTTACAAGTAGACATGTGTAGAGAATAATGTTTGTTTGTTTGACACACTTCTCTTTATTCCTTTAATTCTTTACAGATAGACTAAAAGAATAATGAATGATGTTAACATTTCTCGAAGTTTTGTATTTTTTTATCAATTTATCGTCTACTTTAATTTGTTATAAAAGGGACATTAGATTTTTGGCTAATCATTTCTTTTAGATTGTTTTCTAAGTTTATAAAGTTTCAAAAACTTATATATATATATATATATATATATATATATATATATATATATATATATATATATATGCAAAAATAGGCCGAACAAGCCCGCCTTGTATGGAATACAGGCCAAACCCATGTCAGGCTCGGTTTGTCCAACTCATTTTGACACCTCTAGTTATAATTAATAACTTTCTTATTTTTCTCTTCCTTTGAAAATGATTTTCTCCTCTCTCTCCTTTCTCATGTTTAATATTTTATGTTATTGATAAATTCCAAAACAAAACCTATCATGTCAAAAAAAGTAAGGAAATTATCTTGCAAATCAATTGTATATATTATTTGTTTGACACTAAGCAAGTCTTCTCTTTACTCCTTTAATGCTTTACAAATAGATATATGCACAGAGAATAATGTTTGTTTATTTGATACACTTCCTTTTATTCCTTTCAAATAGATATATATGTAAAAGAATAATGCATAATATTAACATTTTTCAGAGTTTTATACTATTTGTCGATTTATTGTCTACTTTAATTTGTTCTAAAAGCATCTTTTCAGATTTATTTAAAAGGAATTTTGATGTTGTTGCTAGTTCTCAATTTTAGTGGGATAGAGAGAGTCTGTCGTACAACAATTGTACTACGTGACTAGACTAATGTAATACAATCAGTCAATAGTAATCTCTCAAAGTGGGATGAACAGTGGTCTGTTCACAAAACTTGTCCTCTTTCTCTCCATTGATAGAAGACCAGATCCAGATAATCTTCACAAGCCCTGAATCATGACGACTGATGAACTGCTATTAGACTTGTACGGACCTTATAAGCTTCAGGAGCTTCGCAGCTTTCAATCTTTGCTGCACAAACCAAGAGACCACCAACACCAGATTGTCAAAACAGAGAAACAAAAAAGATAATGATTCCATTCTAATTTATTTAATTTTGCGAGGATTTTTAATTGTTTTATAAGTAAAATGATTAACATACCCTTATGCTGTCCATTGTTCTTAGTGGCCGATGGAATCTGGGTGTTTACGTGACTTTTCCAAAATTTGGGGAAGAAATCGACCAAACCACAGGAGTGTTTGGTTATTCCCCTTAGTTAAAAGGGTATTATGGAATAAAATAATACATGCCCCTTTCCTTACAATGGGGGCCCCTCCACGTACTTCACGTTGTTCATTTTAAAGATTTATGGAGAATAATACTTTTCTTCGCATAATTTCCCCCAAAATTTTAAAATAAAAAAATTTTAAAGTGAAAGGTACCGTGTCTTTATAATTTTCTGCCTTTTTTCTTTTCCTTCTTAATTATATCTCTTGCCTGCGCAGTCCCGCTACTGCTTCATCATGGCCATAAATCTCGTCTTCGCTCTCTTTCTTAGCACTTGAGACACTTTAAATTTCCAAACTGCCATTTTTGGAGTCCCAGACTGCGCTATCGCCCAGGTAAGTTAGTTTTTTAATCTATTTCTCTTTTTCTAATTTTTTTATTTAGTTTTTAATCTACTTCTCTTTTTTATTTAGCACAACGTTATTCCGATTTAACTTATGCTAGAGAAGTAAAATTTATCAATTTTTTTTTAACTCAAATCCAATCTAAAATCCTGTATAGAATGATCCTCATTTGGATTGAAATTGAATTAAGGATGATAAAGTTTATAATAAAATTTTATAATAAATTTTTTACAACATTTCCACCTGTGAGAAATTGTTTTGAGTACTCAATATATTACCCACAAGTGCTTCATTATGGTTATAACCCTTTGCCCTCACTCTCTTTCTTTTAATTTCCAGAGTTCCATTTTTGGAATTCTAGCTAGATTGTGCTGTAGCCCAGTCAAGTTCTAGTTTTTTAATCTATTTCTTTTTTTTTTGTTTTTAATTTAGCGAAAACATCATTCCGATTTAACTTAATGCTAGAGAAGTAAAATTTATCAAAAAAAAGTTCAAAATAAACGCTCTTAAAATTTGCCACTATAATCTCCTAATTACTTTTGATGTTTACAGGCCCCTTTTCTTGTTTGTTTGATCTCAACTTTGATCCATGTAAACTGAATTATACCTTATAATCAACTTATCAACAATGTCTTATAGAATAATTTTATATTTATAACATGAATCCATAACCAACTCTCTACAACCTGAGTTAACAAAATCTTAGTGTTTTGCTTTTTACTCTTTTAGTGAATTGTTGTCAACTCAATTTGTATGAAGTTAATTGTAGATAAGACATTACTCTATGTAATTTATAGTTCATGAGATATTAAGGTGGGTGGCTATTATTATATTATATATGCAATCAAACTCATGGTCAATAATGTGTTTTAGAAAATAATAAAAAGAATATTAATGATCTTATTATTTTGTTAGTACTTTTTGTATGTACCTCATCTTATATTCTCATGTCTATGTATCAAAATCCTATGAATTCGATCATTTTATGTAGAAACTTAATAAAGTATGTATACAAAATTAACATGACATCATTCATTTAATATCATATTACTCATAACAATTATTGTATTAATTTATTTATATTCATCGTTCGTTCCACTTGATGTCATATCAACTTTGTATATATATTCTAGGGTTAATTCTATGCATCTTCCCTATGATTTAACAAAATCCCTCGTAGCATCCCATGGTTATTAAAATCCCACAAACCTCCTCTACCATTAATAAACTTATGTTAAAATTAACAATTAAATAGGTAATTTGGTCAATTAATAAAGTCTAAGTATTCAAGTCAATAAATTGAATTACTAATTTGATAAATTTAATAACTAACATATTAATTTTTAAGAAAATTATTTTAATAGGTACGTTATAAATTCAGTCAATTATTTGGACTTTTAAATAATTAATTTGCTTAATAGCAACTTATAATAATTATAAATATCAAATCAGTCAAAATATAATAATTATAAATCTTAAAATAATGAGAGATCTTTTTGTCAAAAAAAAAAAATGAAGGCTAGATCGCAGGTCCAGTTGATTGATTAAAAAAGTTAATTACAACTTGGAAATCAATAATTTAGAAATATCACAACTTGGGGTTTTGATTTTTGATTTTAATTTTTAGTTTTTTGGATATTAAAATGATTTAAATAGTCAACCATGGGTAATTTGGAAAAAGTATATATTTTGAATGGAATTTACTAACCACGGTTAATGGAGAGGGGAAGTGTGTGAGATTTACGGAACCACAAGATGCTTTGGGGGATTTCTCTAAATCAAAGGGAGGTGAATGGAATTGACCTAAATTTTATATACATACTTTATAATATTATTATTTTATTGTATGAATTTCATCTTACATCGAATACATAAAATATGGGTTGTAGATTTATCACATATGTCGACCTGTGAAATCATGAGATGTGGCAATATGTTAGATAACAAGCAATTTGAAGATATTGAGAGTGATCCTCCACCTCAAGGAAGATCAGCTGGTACATACATTTAGAAATTAAAAGCATTAATACACTTATAAGCTATTCCCTTCTTTTTTTTAATGCATTGTTTGAATATCCTTTTAATTGTGCAAATTATTCATTTTGCTATCTTCTAGGTGTGTTTGTCTGTTTGGATCCGATAGATTTAGCTAATAATCAATCAAATTCAATAATGATCAGTTTAGAGATTTTTTAATATAATCCGATCCAATTATAGATTGAAATCCAATCCAATCCGATTTAAAAAAAAATCATTGGATCCCATCCAATCCGAACTTTAAAAAATTCAAAAAAGAAAAAAGAAAAATCCAGTATGATCCAATAATAAACACAAATTATTATATAAAAATAATGATGACATGAAGTTGTTAGGCAAATTAAAATATTGGTAAACCATAATATAATAAATAAAATTTTTTTATAAATTGATTAATATTCCTAACTAAAAGACAAGCATAAAAATTTAAATCGTTTCAATACAAATATTGTAATTTAAATAAATTTATAAGACTTCATGTAATAAGCTACCATGTATAAAATGGAACTTGGAAAATTTTATTACTACATAATTGTTTTAAATCAGTATCATCCATGCATATTAAAGAATGCCCTGCAAACATAAATAAATAATTAATAAGTAACTAATAGTTGTTACATTGAGATAAATAATTGACATGAAAAAATAATTCATGAAATAAAAAAATTATAATAACTAAGTTATATTTATACTTTCTAATTATACATAGCACATATGCATTACATCAATGATCATCAAATGTTAATTTTAATTTTTAGATATTACAAAATTAATTTTATTGCCTATTATTTAGATTAGATTGGTTTATGATGGATTTTTATAGTATGATCTGTTATTCGATTCAATTAATTCGGTTCTAAAAAATTTCAATATAATCAAATCTGTCAATTGATCAAATCCAATCAAAATTAGATAAATTTAAATTGAATCGATCGATTTGAACAGGTTGAATTGGATTTTGAACACTGCTACTATGTTTTTTATCAGCTGCTTTTACTATTGGATGATAAGGTGGGGGGGCCTCATAATTCCTCACGTTTTATCCTATATTAAATGATAACAAATTGAATAGATAATTTTAAAACTTAAAAATATATTATTTATATTTAAATATTTGCTAATTAATATATCAACAATTAGATGATTCAACTTGATTACTTGAAAGGTGACGAAACGAGAAAGAGACAATTCAAATTGTGTGAGGTTGCACGGAAAGGTGATTGGAATATTGATGAAGATATTTTTAAGCAATTTAAGGCGGAAGATATTTTAGCTAAGATCTCGCTCAAAGGGAACACCGCTCTCCACATTGCAGCTGCAGCTGCATGCTCCCAGTTTGGGATAAAACTACTTTTAGAAGTAGAACAGATAAATCATCTGGAGTATTTACTCGCAAAAAATGATGCTGGAAATACGGCTTTTTGGGTTGCTGCCGCATCAGGAAACGTAAAACTTGCCAGGAAAATGTTGGAGAAGAACGGCGACTTAGCATCCATTCGAGGTAGAGAGGATTTACCATTTAAAGGTGGAAAGGATAAGTTACCACTTTATATGGCAGCTCTAAACGGCCATGGAGAGATGGTAAAGCTCCTTTATGAACCCACTAAAGCTCACTTAACAAGCGAGGATTTGATTGAGTTGCTTATCACTCTTATAGAAACGGGATTGTTTGGTGAGTAGTGATGCACTACTCTTGTATATATATTTGGCCTAATTTCATTTGCACTTTGACATCAACACAATGTAGAATTGATTCCACTTTATCTCCGAAATGTTGAGCTTTTTCTTCTATGTTAATTTATGTTTATAGATGTTGCTGTGAAGTTGGTAAAGGATCACCCACAGATGGCCACTGCAAGTACCTGGGGGACAGTTTTCAACCGCCGTTAGTTCTCTCTAGTCTCTAGCAACTCCAGCAGTCCTTCATTATTAGTTTATGTGTTCCTTGATTTTTTGGGTTGTCTGATCAAAATTTTAAATTTTTTCCAAATGGACTACTGCAATTCATGATTCGCTAATAAAAATTCACTCAATTTTGTTCAACCAAACTCAGTTTCAAGATCCAGTTATGAAATAGCTCCAGAAGCATTTGAAGAACTCGTCGAACTCCTCTTGGAAGAAGTTATGCGTTTGGTTGACTCCAAGATCTTATTGGAAATTATAAGGAAACCAATATTTGCTGCAGCGGATCAAGGAAATGAAAAATTTCTAGAAATAATTCTTCGTAAATATCCTGATCTGATATTTGAAGTTGACGAAAATAATTATAGCATATTTCATTTTGCTGTTATGAATCGTCACATCAACATCTTCGGACGCATACATGAGATGGGTTCATCTAAGGATTTGTTAACTAAGAACACAGACCAAAAAGGGAACACTACCTTGCATCTGGTTGCAAGGTTGCCTCCCTCAGATCGGTTAACTACTAATAAACGAGTAGTTACGCAAGTATGGATGGAATTTTGGTGGTTTAAGGTGCGAAATTATTTACTTCGCTGATTTTTCTTGTGGAAAACAACTTATAATTTTTTTTTCCTTTATTTGATAGACAAGATGGTCTTTATTATTATTTACGTAGGAAGTAAAGAAAATATTACACTCAAGGCTTGTTGAAGCTAGAAACAATGAAGGGAAAACCGCTCAAGCTATATTTACTGAGCAGCACAAAGAGATGAAGTCGAATGCAGAGAAATGGATTAAGGACACTTCGAATTCAACCATGATGGCCGCAACAATTATTACCACCATCACTTTTGCTACAATTTTCCAGCTACCAGGTGGCACCGACGAAGAGCGAGGTATTTCTAATCTCGCTGGACACCCTTACGTCATGGCTCTTGTCTTCTCCGATTCAATATCGCTGATGTTATCCTCTCTCTCCGTAGTCATCTTCTTAACCATATTCAAATGGGAATTTCAAGAAGATGATTATGATCGGTTGTTACCTCGTACGTTGTTAATTGGATTTTTTACATTTATCGGTTCAATAGTAGCAAATGTTTGTAGCGTTTTTCATAGCTATTCGCATTCTCTTCAACCAACGGACGACATGGCTTTTGCTGGGTATTGGCATCTTCCTTTGCGAGTTAGTCCTCTTTTATATTTATACGAGAGCAGTAGATCTCGTGATGATGATAATGCCAGACACGCTTCGTGAATCTTCCAGTCAAATGATGGCCTTCGTTGCTCAACTCCAAAGAGGAAAATTAAGAAAGGAAAACAAGTGATGAAGCCAAAGAACAAATAAGGGGATGAAAAATATAATATTTTATGATTAGTACAGTAGGGTATGTTTGGTGTGCCACTTATTTTTAATAATTATATTGTATTAATTAGTGTTATATAGAAGAATCTGTTGAAATGTTTTACACAAGATTGTACTGTATTATTATTCGATTGTGTAGTGTTACTTTTTTAATTGAAAATTTACCAAAACATTTTTATACAAATTACATATCATTCTTATACTATGATTATGTTTTTTTCACTATGGAAAATTAAATATTAAACAAAAATAAATTATAACCTACATAATAAAAATTATCACTTTTACTGTAGTAAATCATATACATACATACATACATACATATATATTTATTGTCTTCTTCAAACTTATAAAATAAAATCATATAAAAGCAACTTATAGAATATTAATATTCAAACTTCCATTAAGTTTTGATAAAATAAATAAAAGGTTGATTGTTAACGGGGAGCTTTTATATTCTGAACTAAACAATAGGCAACGAGCGCTCTACGGCCAGCTTATTTTGTTTTGAAATGTAAGCCAAATAAAACACTGATGAATTCTGGAAGTGAAGTGCTCTGCTCAGATGATCACTTGGCAGAGGAAGAAAAAAACACTTAAATCATAACATGATTTTGATATATATGTGTGTTATGGCAAACTTGTTATTTGTTTAAGTTCTCAGCCTTTATATTTTCTGTATCAAAACGTTGCGTTTTACTAATGTTTCACTCATATAAGACATTCAACATGTAATTTCGTTTTTAAGTTAGAAAAGGAATCTGGAACTTCCTCTGTTTGAATACAAATTTTCGTCTCCAGCTCAGCTTGAGCTAGGTGGTTTCTGGCCAATTTCTTCCCTACAGATTGATTTTCTATATCAGAGTGGTATTAGAGCTTCGGTTAACTCCGAGATTGCGATGACCAACTCCGACAATAGCAATCACCAGGTTCATGGTGCAAATCGTAGCCAGGATGATCTGTGGGAATCAGAAGCAAATCTCGAGCGGAAGGTCGATCTTCTTACTAGAGAATTTTGTCAAGTGGTTTCAGCTTTGGGGATTGCAAACAGGAATCTCAGAAACCGGGTGAACAGGGTAGATGTTATTGAAGATGAAGGTGTTCATTCGATGGGTGGACGTGATCGAAGGAGAACCCTGAGACACAAAAACCCAACTCCTCTTGAATTTTCAGAGTTGGATGATGGAGAAATTCATCACCGTAGGTCCAACTTGGATGATGATGAAACGGATGTTGAAGTTGAACAATGGGTCCTGGATGAATCCAGACTGGGTGTTCAGCCACAAGGTGGAAGACATAGACACAACCTCAGATCTCAGGAATATCGTCTCAAAATTGATATTCCTTATTTCCATGGTAAGATCCATATTGAAGATTTTCTTGATTGGATACATACTGTTGATAATTTCTTCGAATACATAGAGATTCCTGAAGATAAGCAAGTTACGTTAGTGGCTTATAAATTAAAGGGAGGTGCTGCTGCATGGTGGGAACAATTACAACATATCAGGAGAAGGGAAGGAAAAGGCAGAGTTCGTACCTGGCTGCGCATGAAACAACTGCTACGTGCAAGGTATCTTCCTGTTGACTATGAACAAATTTTATATAAGCAATATCAAAACTATCGTCAAGGAACTCGATCTATCGATGAGTATATTGATGAGTTTAATAGACTTAGTGCTCGTAACAATTTAGAAGAAAGTGAGATTCAATTGGTTGCTCGTTTTATTGGAGGATTGAAAGAACCTTTGCAAGAAAAATTGGAGTTGAAGAGCATCTGGTCTCTTTCTGAAGCTATGAGTCTAGCTAGTCGAGCTGAATTACAACTACAAAAGAGTGTGAGCAAGGCTTATTCTTCGCGATGAGTCTTTGGAGAAACCAATAATGACAAATCCAAATCTCCTAGTGTTCAAACCACACAGAGCTCCCTTCAAAACCAAGCATGAACCCATATAACCAACCCGATCCTTGAAGAGAAGAATGTGAGCAAACCAGTAGCTATAAATCCAACTAAACACAACCCTTATGCAAAACCAATTCCAGGAAAATGTTTTAGATGCAACCAGCCTGGCCATAAATCCAATAAATGTCCCACCCGTAAGCCTGTTAACTTGATGGAGAATCTGGAAGTGGAGAATTGTGTTGAGCAAGAAGAAGGATTGGAAGATGAGTTTGAGTGTGCTGAATTTGTACCAGGTGATGAAGGAGAACAGCTTATTTGTATCCTACAAAAAATGTTGCTGACACCAAAATTCATATTCTCAACGAAATGCAATTTTTAAGACTCGTTGTACTATTCAGGGGAAGGTTTGTGACCTCATAATTGATAGCGGCAGTAGCGAGAATGTTATTTCGAAGGCTGCTGCTAAAGCTCTTGGACTTAATATGGAGAAACATCCTAATCCGTACAAGATATGTTGGGTTAGAAGAGGGACTGAATTATAAGTAACTGAAATTTGTAAAGTCCCATTTTCTATTGGGAAATTCTATCAAGATGAGCTTTGGTGTGACGTAGTTGAAATGGATGCATGTCAGATTCTATTAGGAAGGCCATGGCGGTTTGATGTTGATGCTACGTAAAAAGGAAAGGAGAATTATTACATTTTTACTTGGAAGGGTAAGAAGATAGTTTTCATGCCATAAAAAGATCAGGCACCCACTAGAGCTGATTCAACAAATTCAGAGAAGGTTATGTTGTATGTGACTGAGAAAGAATTTAAGCATGAATTCAAAGAAGAAAGAGTAGCCTTAGCTCTTGTGCTAACTGAGCAGCAAGAAGTCGTTGCAGATATCCCCACAATAGTTCAACCTCTTCTTCATGAATTTGCAGATATTTGGCCTAGTGAACTGCCAAATTCATTACCGCCACTCCGGGACATACAACACCAAATTGATTTCATTCCAGGTGCTACTTTACCCAATCTTCCTCATTATAGAATGAGTCCAAAGGAGCATGAAGCTTTGCAAGAAATAGTTGAAGATCTGTTGCAAAAACAGTTATTGAAGCCTAGCTTGAGTCCCTGTGCTGTACCAGCCCTTTTAATTCCTAAAAAAGATGGTTCCTGGTGGATGTGTGTAGACAGCCGCGCCATCAACAAAATTACAATAAAATATAGATTCCCGATGCCCCGCTTTGAAGATATGATAGACAAGCTGGTGGGGTCTATAGTTTTTAGCAAATTGGACCTAAGAAGTGGGTACCATCAGATACGAATTAGGCCTGAGGATGAGTGGAAAACTGCCTTTAAAACTCGAGAGGGACTCTATGAATGGTAGGTAATGCCGTTTGGGCTATGTAATGCTCCGAGCACCTTTATGCGCTTAATGAACCAAATTTTGAAATCATTTATTGGTAAAATGGCAGTGGTTTATTTTGATGATATTTTAGTATTTAACAAGAGCATGGATAATCATTTACAGCATCTGAGAATGATTATGGAGACTCTCCGAGCAAACCAACTCTATCTGAATTTGAAGAAGTGTGATTTCTGTACTAACAAGTTAGTGTTTCTGGGGTTTGTAATTAGCAATGAACGTCTCCAGGTTGATGAACAGAAAGTGAGAACCATAAAAGAGTGGCCAGTTCCAAGAACAATCTCTGAGGTCAGAAGTTTCCATGGATTGGCAACTTTTTACAGGCGATTTATCAAAAATTTTAGTACTATTATGGCACCTTTGAAAGATTGTTTGAAACAAGATCGTTTTGCTTGGGGATTAGCACAAGAAAAAAGCTTTAATCTGATCAAAGACAAGCTATGCTCAGCTCCTATCCTTGCTTTACCAGATTTTAATATACCCTTTGAAGTTGAAACTGATGCTTGTTTGAAGGGTATTGGAGCTGTTTTAATCCAAAGTGGCAGACCTGTAGAATATTTCAGTGAGAAGTTCAGTGAAGTAAGGCAAAGGTGGTCCACGTATGAGCAAGAATTATTTGCTATTGTGAGGGCATTGCAGCACTGGGAGCACTACCTACTGCACCAAGAGTTTGTCCTCAATAGTGATCACTACTCCTTGCAATTTCTGAATTCGTAGAAAACGATTAGAAGAATGCATGCTCGTTGGATCCTTTATTTACAGAAATTTTCTTTTGTATTTAAGCATAGAGCTGGACAACTTAATACTGTTGCTGATGCGCTTAGTCGACAAAGTTCCCTCTTAACTATTTTGCAAACCGAAATCACTGGTTTTGAGAGCTTGAAAAAGTTATATGAAGTTGATGATGATTTTGCTACTGTATGGTTTGCATTGCTCCAGGGAAGCCCTACGAGTGATTTCCACATTTCAGAAGGCTTTCTATTCAAGGGTAGTCAGCTTTGTATCCCTAAAACATCTCTTAGGGAGTATATAATTCGAGATTTGCATAGTGGAGGCCTAGCTGCTCATACTGGGCGAGACAAAACACTGCAGCTAATTTCAGAGAAGTTCTTTTGGCCTAAAATGGCTAAAGAAATTACTAAATTTGTCAAACGATATCCCATTTGTCAGCAGGCCAAATGAGGTACTCAAAATACTGGTTTATATACTACTTTACCAGTTCCAACTACTATTTGGGAAGATTTGAGTATTGATTTTGTGTTGGGACTTTCGAAAACAAAGAGAGGATCTGATTCTGTGATGGTGGTTGTTGATAGGTTCTCAAAGATGGCACACTTTGTACCATGTAAGAAAACCAATGATGCAGCTAATGTGGCTCTTTTGTTTTTCAAAGAAGTGGTGAGATTGCATGGAGTACCTCGGTCTATTACTTCTTATCGAGTCGTGAAGTTTATTAGTCATTTTTGGAGGGAATTATGGAAGAGGTTTGCTACTGATCTGAACGTGAGCAGTGCTTATCACCCATAATTAGACGGCCAGACAGAGGTTGTGAATCGAACTTTAGGCAACATGCTCAGATCAATTGCTGGTAACAATCATAAACAATGGGACCTTGCACTCCCTCAGGCTGAGTTTGCTTTTAATAGTATGGTGAATCGGTCCACAAACAAAACTCCATTTTCAATTGTGTACACTAAACCTTCCAATCATGTTGTTGACCTTGTCATTCTACCTAAATTCAAGAGTCGACCAGCTGATGATTTGGTCACTCAGTTTCAACAGATGCTCAAGGATGTTCGCAGTAAGCTGCAAGAAAGTAATGCCTCTTACAAACTCAGAGCAGATCAGAAACGGCGGTTCAAAGAATTTCATGAAGGAGAACTAGTTATGATTCATCTCAGGAAAGAAAGATTTCCTACAGGGAGATACAGCAAGTTGCAGTATAAGAAGTTTGGTCCTTTTCGTATCAAGAAGAAGATTAATGATAATGCAAATCAGTTTGATCTTCCTCCTGAACTCCAGATTTCTTCTACTTTTAATGTTGCTGATATCCATGAATATTTTCCTCCTGATGCTGCGACCTGTCAAGTGCAAGAACTCGAGTCGAGTTCTTCAAATGGTGGAGGAGAATGATGAATTCTGGAAGTGAAGTGCTCTGCTCAGATGATCACTTGGCAGAGGAAGAAAAAAGACACTTAAATCATAACATGATTTTGATATATATGTGTGTTATGACAAACTTGTTATTTGTTTAAGTTCTCAGCCTTTATATTTTCTGTATCAAAACGTTGCGTTTTACTAATGTTTCACTCATATAAGAAATTCAACATGTAATTTCGTTTTTCAGTTAGAAAAGGAATTCTGGAACTTCCTCTGTTTGAATACAAATTTTCGCCTCCAGCTCAGCTTGAGGCTTGAGCTAGCTGGTTTCTGGCCAATTTCTTCCCTGCAGATTGATTTTCTATATCAAACACTCTCCGTCATCTCTGTCTCCCTCGTTCTTTTTTCTTTCTTCTTCCGTTCCATCTCTTCATCTTCTTCTCTATTCTTCTACCACCTCCATCTTCGTCCACATTCTTGTAACAACTCCAACTCTCTTCCTTTCTCCTCAAACTCAAACCAACCCAAAATGAGTTCCACTTCCACTTCTCATCCAACCAAATCCTCCAAACCCACCAACCTCACTTTTGAAAACCCACAAAAAGTCCTCTTCCACTTCCAGATCCGCCTCTTTGTCTTTCCACTTGGCCCAAACTCGCCGATCAAGACGCCCACCAAATCGCCATTTAAGATCTTAAGAAGACCATCCAAACCCTCTCCTACGGCTCCCTTTCCAGCTTCTACACTGCCTCTGCCACCCCTCCAAGGATTGTTGTTGAAAAAGAAAGCGTAGTACAGGGAGATGTGCCGCCATATCGCTTGTGGTTGTTTTGATGTTTGGATTTTTTTTTTTTTAATATTAGAATGTCAAATTGTCAATAAACACAACGCGCTTGAATGCATTTTAATATTTGATTGCCAATAAATTGGGAAATAAAAAAATAAATTATGAGTTGATATCACTCACTCCCGAAGTTTTGAAGAATTATCAGTTACATATAATTTTTCAAAATTTTTCTCCCACCTACCCCTACTTTCAACAAAATTCATCAATTGGACCCCTAGCTGCCAACGCCGTTAGAAAATCGTAACGCTGGAGAGGTAAGTATGTCTTTCTCTATTATTTTTAATTTATCAAGATAATAAAATAATAATAATATCCAAAGAAAAACAAATTTTTAACAAATTGTCCCCCTATCAAGTCTGAAACCATCAGTCCTAAGATCAACAATAACTCAAATTTATCTCTTGATCAAATATAAATCAATCAAAACTAAAAAGTTGTTCCCTGAACATTTAAAGATTCACGCAAATAATATCGATTAAAGAATGAGATTTTCCGAAATGACTTTACACACTAAACAGCCAACCTCCAAGGCGCACCAGAATCTGCCTCTTCAACTCCTAGCTAATCAACCCAATTCGTCAACACCACAACAAAATCTTCCCCTTTACTGCCAGTATTGGGTCGTGTCAAAGCACAATAATATCTAGTTGAAGAATCAAGACAGCCCAAATGAAATTCCTAGACTAGAAAGCAAATTTTTTTTCCAATCCAAAAGACTCAAAAGTTGGGAAATTTTAGGCAAATTGAGGGCACTTTTGATATTGGAAAAAGAATTTCATAGACTACAATTTATCACTAAAACGTTCCCTCTTTGGTAAAACCCTAAGAATTGATACGAAAAACTTAAAACCAGAAAATAGTTATACCAAAAATAAACAATTCATCTATACAATTTGTGCAAAAACAAAGACCAACTCTTGACATCAAGTAGCCAATTTAGCAAAAGAAAGACCTTTGGCTTGAAACACCCCAAAACTCAGAACCATGAAGTACCAACATTAAGAGGCAAGCTCCAAGACCAAATCTAATCTAAGTTAACCTGATCCCAAGACCTTAAACTTTAAACCAACAAAAAAATCAGAGCTTAGACACAAGTATTAAAAAATAATATAGGGAAAAAAGCAGCAGCTTCTGTCGACAAACCATTGTCGCTGCTTCAGCAGAAACCTCCAAACCCATCCCGATCGTCTTCTGTGAAACCTCCTCCACCACAAAGCATTCACACCCGCCCACCACTTCAACGAGCTTGGAACCACCATCACCAAGTCAGATCAACATCCAAAACAAAACGGCGAATAGAGGGAAAGAGGAAGAGAGAGAGAATTGGGGT
Organism: Boswellia sacra; assembly: GCA_013180625.2. Classification (NCBI taxonomy): domain Eukaryota; kingdom Viridiplantae; phylum Streptophyta; class Magnoliopsida; order Sapindales; family Burseraceae; genus Boswellia; species Boswellia sacra. The sequence goes on from SNVD02012118.1 coordinate 298,651, forward strand.
AGAGAATAAGAGAAGAGGCAGAAGTTAGTTGAGGAGTAACTACAGCATGCGACGGCTTCCGACGGGTTGTTGCTGGCATTTGCTTGACGGAAGGGAGGAGAGGAGTGAAGAGAGCGAGAGCCATCTACAGTTTTTAAGTACAGGTAGATATATAATTAAATGCCCACGGTTTAGTCAGCAACTGTTTGACTGGCGCTATCAGTTAATAAGGGGGCCAACTGTCAATTTTGTAAAAGATAAGGGCAGGCAAAAAATCGTTTCAAAGGTTATATTTGGATGTGTCAACTAATAAATTATTGTTTGATTGTGAATGTGTTGAGAAAGAAAAAAGAAATTTATTGTTTGATCGTAAAATAATTCGGAGAGAAAAAATATTGTTTGATTGTTAAAGGAAATTAGGAAAAGATATTTTTAATGAATAATATTAGTTTTATAAATTTTTGTATAAGATATATCATGAAGTGATTATGTATTAAATATATAAAATCTACTTATTTAATTAAGATAATGATATGTGAATAAAAGAGTAATATTATATCAGTTTGAATAAATAATTTTGTGTATAAAATTCATAAGAGCAGTAATATTTTTTAAATTTATTAATAATTTATGATATTTTTATGCTTTTTAATTAATTAGAATGATTTTTATATTATTATGCCTGGCTTTTTTAGTTTATATGTTTTTTCTTATTTTTTTATTTGATATGTAAATTAGTTTTTTATTAAAAAATTATAATATTTATTATTATATTATCGTTGAATAAGATAAATTGGTTTATTTTTTATGTTTTATTTGTGTTTTATGAAAGAGTAAGGAAGGAAGAAAAAAAAGGCGGAAAACAAACAAATTGGTTGACTGGAAGTTAATTATAAACAATGCATACCCTTCTGTCTCCATTTTCACAGAGCTAACCTCTACCGTGAAGGTGAGTACGGCGTCTTCTCTCTACTTTGATACTACGTTGACTTGGATCTCTTCCTAACGCAATGTAAAACCTGCTCTCCATATCGTCAAAGAATCACCAAGCACAATCTCCCTTGAGCACGCACGACTCTATATATATTGTGAGCTTTTACTATTTCTTTCATTCCTTGTGTGTTTGCTGCCCTGCTCAACTGATTCCCTGCTGAGGTATGCTACTTGTTACATCTTTGATTTTATTTTTGCACTTATAGGTTTCTCAAGGCTTTTAGTTGGTGGGTTTTGAAATTTGTGGGAGCAGTGTCTGGATTTTCATTTTTGGTTTTTGTTGCAGCTATGTTGCTTGCTGGTGGCCACAGGTTTTTTTATTTTATTTTATTTATATTCAGTTCAAGGTTAGGTCAGTTTCAAAGTTGATGGTTAAGAGAAGGTTACGGGATTTATATATGGAAGGAGTTCATCTGCCTATTAGACTAGTCTTTTAGACTAGATACTTACTCCATATATGGTGACCCATTTGTTAAAAATTGTTATTGTACAACGGAAGCGGTAAGCGGTATGTAACATATTGGGTGAGGTTTTTGGGTTTAGGATTTTTTTATTTTATTATTATTTTTATTTAACACAAATCCCATTCCGATTTAACTTAATGCTAGAGAAGTGAAATTTATTAAAAAAATGTTTAATTCAAATCCAATCTTAAATCACGTCTAGAATGATTCCCATCTGGATTGAAATTGAACTAAGGATAATAAAGTTTATAACAAAATTTTATAATAACTTTTTTACAACATTTCCACCCGTCAGAAACTGTTTGAATGCTCAATCTATATAGCCACAAGTACTTCATTGTGGTCAAAACTCCGTCTTGTTGACAGTTTAGTTTAGTTTAGTTTAGATACCCAACCAAATCAATCCCTTTCGCAATGCCTCCTCCAATTATGTACCTGCACGTGTACCTGTACCCATATGGCCAACAACATATATAGGCTCAAGGGCATGTCTAAGAGACGAGAAATTGGATTGGATATTCGGACTAATTTTTGAAACTATTTGTTCTACTCCTTTTATTAGAATATTTTAAGAAAATTGAGACTGGACTAATTTTAGTCTCAATATTACCAAATGCATGCAATAACTTAATCTTATAATAATATTGCCAATGTTTTTAGTCCTAATATTTCAACGTGGAACTCCTTTTCCTTGCCCCAAGTTGGGGGTACCTTTTTTTTTTTTTGTCTTATCATAACCAATAATAATATGTAATATAATATAATAATAAATAAAAATATTAAAAGGTATTATAAAATAATTAAAAATAAAAATAAATAATTATCATTAATAATTTTAATAAAATCAATATAATACAAAAAGAAATATTATTAAAAACATAATAATATAAAAATATAAAAAATTCATAAACATAATAAATAATTACATTTCTCAATTAATAATTCCAAAATAATATTAATTTTATATAATAAAAATGGAATATTATAAAAAATTAATACGATAATATAAACAATTATAAATACAATAATTAATTGAATTACTCAATTAATAATTTCAAATTAATATTATTTTTGTATAATATATATATATATATATATATATATATAGCAACAAGTACTTCATTATGGTTGTACCTCTCATCTTCGGTCTCTTTCACCTGAGGCGTTTTTAATTTTCAAAAATATTGTGTTGTAGCCCAGGTAAATTAACTTTTTAATCTATTCCTTTTTTTTATTTAACAAAACTCTCATCTTAAATTAACTTAATGCTAGAGAAGTAAAATTAAAAAAAAATGTTCAAGTTAAACGCTCTTAAAATTCGTTTCTGCAATCTCCTAAGAACTTTTGATATGTTGAGAAGTTACAAGTCCCTCTTCCTTGTCTTTTTAATCTCAACTTGATCCGTGTAAACTGAATTATAATTTATAATCATTGTTTCAATAATATCTAATTAAATAATTATACATCTACAACTAACTTTCTACAAGCTGAGTTGATAAAATCGTATTGAAGATATAATTATCATATTATGCATTATAAATTCTCTTATTCATTTTTATTTTTTACTCCACTAGTGAATTTTTGTTAACTTAGATTATAAGAAGTTAGTTGTAGAATTTGATTATAGATTTAATAGTACTCTATATAATTTATGGTTCATAAGATATTAAGATGGGTGGTTCTTATTATATTATATTATATATGCAATCAAAATAAAGGTCAATGATGTGTTTTAGAAGATAATAAATAAAATATTAATGATCTTGTTATTTTGTTAGTATTTTTTATATGTATCTCATTTTGTATTCTCATATCTACGTATCAAAATCCTATAAATTCAATCATTTTATGTAAACATTTAACAAAACTCGTATACAAAGTTACCATGGCATCATTCGTTCAATATCACATTACTCGTAAACATTTTATTGTATCGATTTTTTTATATTCATCTTTCCTCTTTTATAAATGTAATATTGTTGTTTTATATGTGAAATTCATCTTACATCGAATGCATACAATGGGTTGTAGATTTACCACATATGTCGACCAGTGAAATCATGATGAATAACAATATGTTAGATAACAAGCAATTTGAAGATATTGAAAGTGCTCCTCCGCCTGAAGGAAGACCAACTGGTACGTAAATTTAGATATCAAAAAGCATTAATACACTTATGAGCTATTCCCACTTTTTTTTTTTTTTTTTTTAAAGCGTTGTTTGAACATCCTTTTAATTATGCAAATTATTCATTCTGCCAAAACTAGTTGCTTTTACTATTGCGATGATCTGGTGGGGTTGCCTCTTAAATTTCCCACATTTTATCTATATTAAATGATATTAAATAGATAATTTTAAAATTTAAAAAAATATATTATTTATATTTAATGATTGTACTATTAATACTTTCAATAGTTAAGAATATATAATATAAATTTTATTTAGATAGTAAAATAGTTATTTTAATAATCAATACTAAACGAATATTAAAATAAAAGAACCTAATGTATTTGAGGGGAAGTTGTTAATTCAACTATAAAGAATGCGTAAGTAATTACTGTTCACAAAAATAAAGAAATAAATAAAAGTAATAATATATTTACGAAGTTAGAATAAAATTTTCGTTACGATAATCGAGCGATTTACGAATTTGCTAATTTATAACAATTAGACGTCTCAACCTTATTACTTGACAGGTGACGAAACGAGAAATAGACGACTCAAACTGTGTGAGGTTGCACGGAAAGGTCGTTGGAATGTGGATAAAGATATTCTTCAAGAATATGAGGTTGAAGATATTTTAGCTAAGATCTCGCTCAAAGGGAACACCACTCTCCACATTGCAGCTGCATGTAACGGCCTTAATGTTTCACCGCTTAGACCGTGCGGCCTTAGGCGCTCAATGACCCAAACTTGCACCTAAGTAAGCCTTCGAACCCTTGACAATGCCAAGCAAGATCAAAGGAAGCAAGAGAGAGTTAGGAAATGTATAAGTGTTATTACTTTATAAGGCAATTGTATAAGAGAGGTGTGTAAGGAAGTGTCTTGGTGAAACTCTCAAGGAGAGGACTTGTTGCCTACAAATGAGGGCTCACCCCTATTTATAGAGGAGCACCTCCTCAACATGTGGCTAGGAATACGCCACTTGTCTTCACCTGATTTATTCTCTAGAAGCATCCTTAGATATTTTACAAGGCCTAGAAATATCTGGCTATAAATATCTACTAGACTCCAGACGTTTCTAGAGAACCCTAGACACTAGAGAACTCTACGGTCTTCTAGAAGCTTCCGAAGTCTTCCACGCTCTTCCATCACATTCTAGAACCTTCCAGGGTCTTCTAGGATCTTCTAGGGCCTTCTCATGTCTTCTACATGTTTCCGGAGCTTTCTAGAGCCTTCTGGAATATTCTAGAAGTGTCCGAAACATTCTGGAACGTCCCAGAACCTTCTAGAAACTTCCGGAACGTCACGCCCATTCTTTGCGCCATTGAATCCTTCTCGACACAAGGATCCCAAATCACTATAACACTTACCCCGGAATCCTTTTCTTTGGCGCACTTCCGAGCAAGTTTGGCACAAAACCGTGTGCGCGTCACGCGGGGCGTGACATGCAGCAGTGTGCTCCGAGTTTGGGAAAAAACTGTTAGATGTAGAACAGATAAATTATGGGGAGTATTTACTTGAGAAAAATGATGCTGGAAATACGGCTTTTTGGGTTGCTGCAGCATCAGGAAACGTGGAACTTGCCAGGAAAATGTTGGACAAGAACGGTGACTTAGCATCCATTCGAGGTAGAGAGGATTTACCATATAAAGGTAGAGAGGATAAGCTACCACTTTATATGGCAGCCCTAATCGGCCATAGAGAGATGGTAAAGCTCCTTTATGAACCCACTGAAGCTCACTTAAGAAGCGAGGATTGCATTGAGTTGCTTGTCACTCTCATAGAAAAGGGATTGTTTGGTAAGCAGTGATGCACTACGGGCTAATTTCATTTGCTCTCGACATCTTTATATTGGATTAATTTAATGCAACACAATTTAGAATTCATTCCGCTTTATCTTTGATATTGTTGGGCCTTTTTGTTCAATGTTAATTTGTGTTTATAGATGTTGCGGTGAAGTTGGTAAAGGATCACCCGCAGATAGCCACTGCATTTGAAAAACAAGGAGTCTGGGAGATAATTTTCAACCGCCGTTAGTTCTCTCTAGTCTCTAGCAAATCCAGCACTCCTTCGTTATTAGTTTATGTGTTGCTTAATTTTTTGGGTTTTATGATCAAAATTTTATATTTTTTCCAAGTGAACTACTGCATTTCATGATCCTCTAATCAGACTTTATTTTATATTCACTTTTGTTCATCCAAACTCAGTTTCAGGATCCAATTTGGTCACGAATCACCCGCAGATAGCCACTGCAAGTGATCAAAATCGAGGAATCTGGGAGAAAATTTGCAAATTCAGTTAATTCTCTCTAGTCTCTAGCAACTCCAGCATTCCTTCATTATTAGTATATGGGTCGCTTGAAACATCGGGTTTTATTTATGACCAAATTTTACATTTTTTTCCGAATGGACTACTGCAATTCATGATTCTCTAATCAAAATTTATTCGCATTTGTTCAACCCAATGCAGTTTCAAGATCCAATATTTATGAAGTAGCCCCAGAAGCATTTGAAGAACTTGTCGAACTCCTTTTGGAAGAAGTTATGCGTTTGGTTGACACCAACACCTTATTGGAAATTATAAGAAAACCAATATTTGCTGCAGCGAAACACGGAAATGAAAAGTTTCTAGAAATAATTCTTCGTAAATATCCTGATTTGGTATTTGAAGTTGACGAAAATAATTATAGCATATTTCATTTTGCTGTTATGAATCGTCACATCAACATCTTTGGACGTATACATGAGATGGGTTCATCTAAGGATTTGTTAACTAAGAACACAGACCAAAAAGGGAACACTATCTTGCATTTGGCTGCAAGGTTGCGTCCCTCAGATCGGTTAACTACTGTTAAAGGAGTGGTTAGACAACTGTGGATGGAGCGGTGGTGGTTTAAGGTACGTAATTATTTACTCCGCTGATTTTCTTGTGGAAAACAATTTATAATTTTCTTTTTTTTTATTTTATTTGATAGATTAGATAGTCTTTATTTTATTAAACGTAGGAAGTAAAGAAAATATTACATCCAACGCTTGTGGAAGCTAAAAACAATAAAGGGAAAACCGCTCAAGATATATTTACTGAGCAGCACAAAAAGATGAAGTCGGATGCAGAGAAATGGATCAAGGACACTTCGACTTCATCCCTGATGGCGGCAACTATTATTACCACCATCACTTTCGCTGCAATTTTCCAGTTAGCGGGTGGCACCGACCAAAAGCGAGGTATTTCTAATCTCTGATCTGGACATCCTTCCTTGATCGCTTTTGTCTTCTCCGATTCAATATCGCTGATGTTATCCTCTGCCTCCATACTCATCTTCTTAAGCATATCCAAATCGGAATTTCAAGAAAATGATTATGATCGGTTGTTACCACGTCTGTTGTCAACTGGATTTTTGACATTTTTCTATTCAATAGAAGCAATGTTTATTGCGTTTTTCATAGCTATTGGCATTCTCTTCAACCAAGTGATGGCATGGCTTTTGCTGGGTATTGGCCTCCACCTTTACGGCTTAGTCGTCATTTCTATCCGTACGGAATTAATAGATGTCGTGGTGATGATAATGGAATTTACGCTTCGTAAAGTCTTCTTCCAGTGAAATTCCGGCCTTCGTACATTAAGAAATTAAGAAAGGAAAGTTAAGAAAGGAAAACAAGTAATGCAGCCTAAGAATGAAGAAGGGGATGAAAAATGTAACATTTTATGATTAGTGTAGTAGTGCATGTTCGGTGTGCCACTTATTTTTAATAATTGCATTGTACTAACTAGAATTATGCAGAAGAATCCGTTGTAATGTTTCACACAAGATAGTACTGCGTTACTATTTTTATATTATATATATTGGATTGTTACAGTGTTATTTTTTGATTGAAAATTTACCAGAACATTTTTATATAAATTACATATATTTTCTCAGACTATAATTGCGTTTTTGTTATTTTCTTTTTCTCTATGGAATTAAATATTAAATAAAAATAAATTATAACCTATTATAATAAATATCATCATTTTTACTGTAGTAAATCATATATATATTTCGTCTTCTACAAACTTCTAAAATAAAATCATATAAAAGTAAGTTACAGAATATTAATATTCAAACTTTCACAAAGTATTGATAAAATAAATAAAATGTTGGTTGTTAAAAAGGAGATTTTATATTCTGGACAAAACAATAAGCAAATAACTACCAACATAATATTTATATTTTTAGAGTTCAAAGTATGACAAAATAACAACTACGGCTGCTGTGAGAGCCTTGTAATCTACCAAAAATAACTATAAAATCGTATCAATAGATAATTTGGTACCAAGGTATGCTAATTATTTTTTATTTTTTATGTAATTTTTAGTAAATTTTGTTGAATTAATTTTAATTGAAATTTTGACCTCTAAAGAATGATATATATGTATATGTTTATTCTTTTTTTTTTGAATTATAATAATTTAAAATCGAATATATGTTCTTTTATCTTAAATTAAATTAGAGAGAAGGAAAGATTTTTAATTTTTTTTAAAGAAACTGAACGTTGTCCCCTGATCTACAGCCTACTAATTTTGTTTTAAAATATAAGGCAATTTGATTTGATATTTATTGAATTATAGTTATGCTCTTTGTGTTTAAAATACATATATACAAACCTTTCACATCATTTAAAGTGGTTAGATATAGTCCAAAAATTGTGCCACAACTAAGGGTGTTCAAAATATAATCCAATCTAATCCAGACCCATCCAATTTTAATTATTTGATTAGATCCAACCTATATTAAAATATATTTTATAAGCATGACTATGATTTTTATCATCTAACTAATATCTCTTATCATATTTTATGTTTTGTTATTTTTTTTGCTATATTTATATAATATTATTTATTCTAATATGGAGCAATATAAATAATTTTTTATTAGATTGAATTAAATATATAGGATTTCAATATATATAGTTCAAATTATACTGGCTTAGATTGGATTTTATTTTTCTAAGTATCTGATTAGATTGGATTAAAAATTTGATAAACTAATTTATGATTGGATTATATTGCACAAGATTGATCAGTGGTTTTGACTGAACAAACACCCCTCGTCAAAACTTGTGTACGTATAAGATAGCTAGTGATCTTGAATGTAAAGTTATCAATAAATATCATTGGGCACATCGTCATCTATATATAAGATTAAATTATCAATTAATCATGGATGGTTGGTTACCTTAAAAGCTTTTCTTATAAGATTAAATTATCAATTAATCATGGATGGTTGGTTACCTTAAAAGCTTTTCTTTCTCTATTCATTTAATATTCTATCATCTGCTTCTTTGTGAAAGATTATCTATAAATAAAGTGATTCACTTCCAGCACGTTTAGGCATTTCCCTACTTCCCTTTTTCAAGCTCTAAATTGCATTCCAGTTTAGTCTTCTAAAATATATATTGGCTCTTTTATTATTATTGTTGTTGCCGTTGTTGTTGTGGTTATTGTCATTGTTGTCGTCGTCGTCCCTATAGATCGTGCATACGAATTGGAATTCAGGTAAATAATAATACTCTTTAAATAGCCATCAAGATCTATGTTTTCTTTCAACAAAAAATTTAAAGATGTAAGTTATTTATATCCAAAATATCACTCTTAACAACTCTTCACTCGGTATACTTTTTCTCATATAGAATATAAAAGTTATATTAACGATTTGTTACTTGTTTAATTTTTTTGTTTTTATACAATGTAACTGATTTGATGTTCTCAATATTTATTATTAAACATATCTTCATGTGTATCATTGGTAATGTCAACTAACTGAGCTGTTACATTAATTATAGTGTTTAAAATTTTGTAAAATGCATAGATAAGCATAATATTATCTAAAATGTCTTATGATTGATCTCATTTTATGATAGAATAATGCTACTTTTGCAAAGTTTTTTGTATGAACCCTTACATAGAAACTGATATGTTATGAGGTGTTAGAGTAATAAATATACAAAATTTATACATCCATTTATATACAAACCGATGTGTTATGAGATGATCGAGTATTAAATATATAAATCTACACATCTAATAAAGAGTAATAATGTGTGAATAAATGAATACTACCACATTTGTATACATGAATTTATAAGAATAGCATTACTTTTTATTATACGCAATGTTATCCCTCATAGTTTCAGCCATTGATATTTGTTGTTATCCTCGTGGTTTTAGCAATGCACCCCTCAATTTTGGCCAAACAGTAGCGTTGCCTCTGTTGTTCAAAAAATTGGGATAGAAACCCTAAAACTTTTAACAACTGATAAGAGAAATTTATACAGTTTGAGGGCATTATAGATATTCTGAAAATAAAATAATTAATTAAAGAAACACATTTATAATAAATAAATATTAAAATTAACAAAATAGAATAAAAGAAACTAATTTATTGTGCAACAAAGTCTTCAAATTGCCTTTGCGACCCAACAAGATTAGACACAAATTGCTACCCAACAAAATTAGACACAACAAAGAAGAATATATAAAAGGGTACAGATCTATTGATGTGGCATAGAAATCAATAGTAATAATAGTGTATTTAAAATTATATGTAAGAGTAGGAGTTAGATCAACAGCCTTTTAAGATTGTACTATTTTTTACACCAATTAACCCAAGTAGACAAAACTAATGCCATAGACTATTGATGTGGCATATAAATCCATAGTAAAAATAGTGCATTAAGCCCAAAAAATAATGCCCATGTGGTCTCATAGGCGGGCTCCAGTTTGGCCCATCAATTTTTTGAAACACCCAACCCGTCCATCAAGCCCTTGGAAGTGGGCCGACATTTAGATTTGAAACGGGCTGCTCATTAAACTTTTCTTAAACAAAAATTGCTATATGTTTCTCTTGAAGTATAATTTTTTTTTTTAAACATAGAGCAAGAATTTATTATAATATTCATATCAATGATACCATTTGAGTCAAATGAATTAATTAAGAAAACATCAAAAATATTAAATGGAAAACTCTAATTTTTCTAATTAAATAATATAAATATAAATATGCACTTCAGTTGTAATAAAATATTAGAATTACATCATGCTATTCTTTTAGTATATCCTAGGTTGACACTAAATAATTTGTCTTTTGACCTTAATTTTAAAATACATAAATGAAGAAAAATGGACATAGATTATTAAATAATTTTAAGAAAAATTAAAGAAATTAAGTAAAGATTCTTAATGATGCTTTATGGTTTCAATTTCTTTTAAAAAAACTTGTTCTTCTTTTGCAACCATGTTGGAAAAAGATAAAATTTAAATTTTTAAACAAAGATATGACATTCTTCGGAAATATTCGAACAAAAATAATTAAAACCCAATAAGGGCTTCCATTTAAAAATTAATATAAGTAATAAACCTTGGTGTTAAAGTTTTACCTCTAGTTATAAATGAGATAAGAGCTAATAGAAAGTGGGTAGAGATCAAATAACACTACTCCTAAAGTTTTTGACATTAGATTTTTAGCTAATCATTTCTTTTAGATTGTTTCTAAGTTTATAAGATTTTAGAAACTTAAAGATTTTACTTCTTTCAATATATATATATATATATACATATATATATATATATATATATATATATATATATTAGTGGGCTACATGGGCGGATCAGGCCAGACTCCTATTGAAAATGGGCTAAACCTATGTCGGGCTCAGGTTGCCAACCCATTTGATACCTCTAATTATAATAATTAACTTCCTTATTTTTCTCTTCCTTAATTAATGATTTTCTCCTCTCTCTTGTTTAATAATTTACATTATTGATAAATTCTAAAACAAAACCTATCCTGACGAAAAGGGCAAGAAAATTATCTTGTAAATCAATTGTACATATTCTTGGTTTGATGCACTTAGTAAGCGTTCTCTTTACTCCTTTAAAGCTTTACAAATAGACATATATGTAAAAGAATAATGCTATTATTATAAGGATTATAAATTTTTGGAAAGAAAGAAGAAAATGGGAATGGGGTATGTAGTAGGTATGTAGAGGCCCGTCATACTTATAGAAAAGAGAAACTAGAGGAGAGAAAAAAGAAAAAAAAATAATTAAAGAAAAGAAGAGAGAATTAAAAAAGTCATTAAATACAAAATAAATACATACCACAATCTTCAAATCTCTATTTTTCTTTTTTAATCTAATGGTCCTTATTTAGTATAAAATATAATTAGCCTATAATAAAAAAAATATAATTAAGGCCAACAATTAGGTTTCCAATCCATCAATGTAGAAAATATCAATTTTGCTGTTGGCCCTGTTTTGTTAATCCAATATGCAAAACAGCGGTTTGCAAAGCACCAGTTGTATAATTCTATTTTATTTCTCGTCTACTGCTCTGCTAAATGCTATAATATGTTAGTAAACCCAACTTGGCATCCTGAGCTTTAGCTCTTGGTAGAACAATGCTGTTGCGATTTTTCTACTAAAGAAGAGAGCAGAGAAATTAAAAAAAAAGGGCATTGTATTATTTTGAGTTTGTCACATGTTTGGTAGGATTTTTATAGAATCTAAACCTACCTGATTCTATTCAATGCAATCCAATTCAAAATAATTAATACAATCCATTACAAGGTGAACAAAATACATCTTAACTTTCTAACTAGTTTCTAGGAAAGTGTTGATATAATTTTTCATCGAATAAAAATTAATAAGTGAATTACTCATTATTCAAAAGAGAGGTTAACTTTTATACAAGCCAGTAAATATGAAATTAATGCATAGCGTGCTTCTAATATAACAAATTTCTTATTTACAAGCTAAATGAGCCCCTAAATGTGATAACAGAACGCCCTTAACAGTATTAAATATTAAGCTAGGCAAGTTTTCTCTAATGATGCAATGATCTAGCAATTAACAAAAGAAAATGTTATATATATTCATAATATCTACTGGTATTCTCAATCCAGACAAAGACTTATTCAATTACATGTTATATTCATAATAGTTATTGGTAAACTCCAGAAAATGAAAACTGTTGCCTTATTGGCCCTCTCCTCTGCCTTGAAAACTATTCAAGATTATCATCTCAGAACATTTTGTTCTAAAATAAAACTTTATATGTATGTAAAGGGTAAATTTTTTTGTATAACTATAAAGAATATTTTTTTCCCTTTAGCCTCGTTAATTTTGAATATGTTCAAGTATCCAAGAAAAGGGTTATACCAATTTTTTTGAATTTACAAAAATAAGAAAATATATTTAAGGTAAATATAACAAATTTAAGCTAAATAATACACTTGAAACATTTTCAAAATTAGGTAAAAAAATAAAAAGAAAAAGAAAAATCAGCGCATGTTAAGTCAACACTAAGGGAAGTGTCCACGTTACTTTTTCAGCTGGCAAAGATTCTTTTACAGTCGCAGCGGATCTGTGCATGGACTGGTCTGGTTGGGAGATTGGACCCTCGGGCGAACTGAGAAAGATAAAGTAAGTAAATGTTATTATTTAAGCAAATATGTGAAGTCATGTTCCCTAAAGGATAGGGACTGGGAACTTCTTTTTCGCAATTGATTATATGAACTTGCCCCCATGTGGCAGTTTCTTTTAACCCCTTTTTTTTTTTTTTTTTTTTAAAGCAGAAAAAATCTCAATCGTGCCGTAAACATCGGAACAGGTGTCAAATTAACTCTTACTTTAAAATGAAATATTTTAATTGAGTTAATATCATAAATCATCCCTATATTTTTATCTAATTCCCTTAGAGTCATCATTTATAATTTTTATCTTAGCTATCCCTAACTTAAAAAAAAAAGTCATGAGCCACTACACTGTTAAAAATTCCGTTAGATTTTTATAAATAAGCAAAAATAACAAAGTTAAAGTAGTAAAATAATAAGGAGAGTCAACATATAAAATGGGAATCAAGATAAATAAATGGATAAATATCATAAATCATCCTTATATTTTGATCTAATTACCTCAGAGTTATCGTTTAATAATTTTTATCATTGTCTATCCCTGACTTTTGAAAAAATAATTATGATACATCCTTTTGTTATTTTGACCAGTAGATGACGTCAAATTTTCGTTCAAAACTATTACAATTTATATAATACATATAAAGTGAAAATAAATGTCACTTTATAAAAACACATATAAAGTGAAAAAAAAAGCTTTTCATGCCCCGAATAAAGTAGCTCGCCATCATTATGTGTTTCTGAGATTTTCAAAATAAAAGTATTTTTTTGGGATATCAATCTTCTGCATTATGTCTCATTTACTAGAAAATTGAACTAAGAGATTTTGAAATAGTTTCCAGTAAATAATATTTTTTTTAATGAATGAAAATGAAGATATTTCAACGAAAGAGGTCCAAGATTAGGAGTTTCACTTGTCAAACTAACACAAGATTGGTCAGTTAATTTTTTTTAAGTTAAGGATAACCTATGACAAAAATTATAATATGACTTTAAGTATAATTAGGCTAAAATATAAAAGTAATATATGATATTAACTCTTTAAAAAAAATTTTGAAGGTCTTTTGATAATTATAATAGTTTTAAATAGAAATTTGATATCATCCAATGGTCAAATTAATGAAAAGATGATTTATAATTTTTTTTAAAAGTTAAAAATAATCTATGATAAAACTTACAAACAATGACTCAGACGAATTTAGGACCAAATATAAGGGTGGTCTCTAACGTTAACCCATTATAATTATTTGTCTTCTTCAATGCAGTATCTGTATGCAGCATGTATAAGCCAATTGAGACGATACCAACATCTTCACAACAAAATTTAAGCAAACATCTAAGATCTCAATTTGTCCCTCTCAAATTGCAACTCATTTTTTCACTCGATCATTTCTAGATTCTGAGAATGGCTCTGGCAGGGATTGTTTCTGAAGTGTTGGACAAGCTGAAGTCGGAAGCTTTTCAAGGGATACTAGACGAGGTCTGTGGAGTCTGGAATGTCAAGGGAGAAGTAACAGAGCATACCAAAAATCTTCGATCCATTAAAGTTGTGCTCTCTGATGCAGATCAGAGACAAGTGAGGGAGCAAAGTGTGAGAGTTTGGTTGGATGAGCTCAAAGACGCAGCCTACGACATTGAAGATATTAACAATCCTAGCTCATCCAATTGTCCGAAAGAGCAGTCTGAGATTACTTTGGAGTGATAAGGTTGTTAGGAGTTATAAGGCTGACAGTAATCTCTCATCGTATCAAGGAAGAATATATTTGGGTGGTTAGATAAATTCAAGTTCAGCTCAATCATCGGTCAAAGTAGTTAATATAAGCTGATCATTCGGTTACAACAGAAGTTTATTATTTTGCAATAGCCTGTAACAGAGCATTTAAATAGATTTTTTCTTATCTTGTTAGTTAGATAATAGACAATATATATAGCATGACTCAAACTTTCTGTAATCATTCAAGCTTGCTCACGTTAATAAAAAAATCGTTCCAGTTATCAAACTTCTTCTTGGTATCAGAGCTTGAGTGAGCAGCGACGAAAAAAAAAAATTATAATGAGTTCTCTTTCACACAATGTCAGCAACTTCATTACTCTAAAACTCAAACCAGACAACTACCCGTTATGGAGAGAACAAGTCTTGGCACTTGCTGAAAGCCAAGATCTGATTAACCATCTCGCTGAAGAAACAACTGACCAAGCCAAAGATTCAACAACACCAAATGAGACTACACCAACAAACAACAAGATAGCTGAATGGAGAAAATCAGATCGGCTGCTTCGTGGATGGTTGATTGGAACACTTTCAGAAGAAGCACTTGGTCTCGTCATAGGCCAAGATACATCAAAAGCGGTCTGGGATGCTCTAAAAGAGGCATATGCTCAAGATTCTCAAGAAAGGGAGTTCACTTTACGCCAACAGCT
The DNA here is from genome assembly GCA_013180625.2 of Boswellia sacra. Lineage (NCBI taxonomy): Eukaryota > Viridiplantae > Streptophyta > Magnoliopsida > Sapindales > Burseraceae > Boswellia > Boswellia sacra. Next base: position 314,124 of record SNVD02012118.1, read on the forward strand.
CACATATCTCTGTAATAATGACAGTAACACCATCGCTAAGCATCTGTGACAGTCTTGTCGCAATAGGAAGTCCCGTGTCTGACAAAGAGAAGGTATTTTCCTTACTCACCAGCTTAGGGCCAAAATATGAATCCTTCACCACAACCATGTTGAAGCCACCTCGACCATCCTATACCGAATTGGTCTCTCTGCTGCAAGGGTATGAGCAGAGACAAAATTGGTTCACCACTCAAACACCAGCTCCCCACTTGGCCTTCTATGGACAAAAACACAACTCAGGCTTCACTAATCGTAAGAGTCAAAATAGCTTCAACTCAAATGGTCGAGGATTTCAAGCACACAATCAGGATTTCAGCAATCAAAGAATTTGGAACCATGGAAACACAAATCAAAACAACAATCGGCAAGATCTCAGAGCTCGCAAACCAGCTCCACCGGGACAACGAAGAATGACCCCAGAAGAAAGAGAGTTGTATCGAAATGACACTTGCCAAATCTGTGGAGTCGTCGGACATATAGCCAAAATATGCTGGCATTTAGGTAAGTACACGCCAACAGCAGATGAAATTCCAAAAGCATTGGCTGCACTCACTCTTGATAACACTGTGTATGATTCTGAATGGACTGCTGACACTGGAGCATCTCAGCACATGATAGGTAACTCTAATATGCTGAAAAATAAACGTCCTTATTTTGGAAATGATTCAGTACTGATAGGAAATGGCAATCTATTAGAAATTCAATCTATAGGTGATACTCGACTTATCAATGCTACTGAAACCTTGTTATTAAATGATGTTTTACATGTGCCTAAGCTTAAAAGGAATTTGCTATCTGTTGGTCAACTTACAGATAATTATCCTATTAATTGTGAATTTTCTAATGTGGGTTTCTGTGTTAAGGAAAGGGAGACAGGTCACAAAGTGATGACAGGACAACGCAAGGGTGATCTATATGTTATTTCCAGTCCACACCTGTTTTTTTTTCTAGTAGATTCAAATCAGGCACTGCCGACCTATGGCATCAACGACTAGGACATCCTCAAGTGTTCACTCTTTGGTTGTTACAACAAAAGGGTTTGATTGATGTTCAAGGATCAAATAAGACACAGTCACTTTGTAACAGTTGTCAATTAGCTAAACTTAGTAGATTACCTTTTTCATCTTCTGACAATATTAGTTCATCTATTTTCAATAAGATACATTGTGACTTATGGGGGCCATCACCTGTTTTATCACTTGGTAAATTTCGCTATTATGCTTGCATTGTTGATGATTTCTCACGTTATACTTGGCTTATTCCTCTACGAGCGAAATCTGATTTTTTTGATGCTTACTTGGCTTTTGACAAATATGTTGAAAGGCAATTTAACAAAAAAATTCAAATATTTCACTCCAATGGAGGTGGTGAATTTATTAATTCTAAGCTCAGTTCCCATTTCCAAGCACAGGGCATTGTTCATCAAGTCTCTTGCCCATACACTCCAGAACAAACAGGTATGGTTGAGCGTCATCATCGTATCATTCGAGAGTTAGGTATGGCTATGTTATTTCATTGTCACGATCCTTTATACTTGTGGGTTGAAGCATTTGCAACTGCTGTTTTTTTTAATTAATCGCTTACCATCCACTACACTTGATTCTGAAACACCTTACTTCAAGTTGCATGGAGCTCAACCCAAATATTCTTTCCTTCGAGTCTTTGGCTCAAAATGTTTTCCATACACATAGGACACTCGCAGCAATAAATTTGACTCCAAAACTATTCCATGTGTTTTTATTGGCTACAGTGATCAACATAAAGGTTATAAATGCTTTCACCCATCTACACAGAAAATCATTGTCTCTAGGCATGTAGTATTTGATGAACGAGAATTTCCATTCAAGAAATGTGCCACTGATACGATCCCTTCCTCAAATACGAATTGGGTAAGTATTTTTGACTCCTGGACTGTTCTTCCTTTTGCTAATAATAACTCACCCTTGCAGGAGTCCATGACCGCCGATCCTCCTCTTCCACTGTCTCCATTGCAGCAATCTACAATGTCAGCAGCTGCCCCAAATGCAACACCTTCCTTCGCAACGTCCACTTTTGACTCCACATATGAGCAACTCGAACCAGTACAAGATCCAGTTCTCATCAGTAGTGATACAGCTGATACATCATCTTCTCATCCAACAACCACTATTGACTCTCAAATTCTAGCTCGACCTGATCCACCTGTCTTATCTTCTACTGAACCTGATAATTGCGTCGAAGAACCCTTGTCAGCATCCTCCATTGATGCGTCTGACTTATCTGCTTCTGTCCCAGCTCATCCTCATTCTATGGTTACTCGCTCACAAGATGGCATCTACAAACCCAATCCTAAATATGCACTCTTGGCCACTGGTTCAGACATTCCTCACATTCCCAAATCCATCAAATCAGCCCTTAGGCATGATGGTTGGAAATGTCCATGGACGAAGAAATGCAAGCTCTTCATCAAAATCAGACCTGGCGATTAGTGCCACGTGACTCCTCCATGCATGTAATAGGATGTAAATGGGTTTTCAAACCAAAATTGAAGCCAGATGGTTCTCTTGATCGACTAAAAGCACGTCTCGTTGCCAAGGGATATCACCAAATTGATGGTGTCGATTACACTGATACTTTTTCACCTGTTATAAAGCCTGGTACTATTCGTCTTGTACTCAGCCTTGCTTTAGTTCATCATTGGGACATTCGGCAACTTGATGTTAAAAATGCTTTCCTTCATGGTGTCCTTACTGAGGATATTTATATGGAACAGCCCCCAGTCATGGTTGACACAAACTTTCCCAACCACATTTGCAAACTTCAACGAGCACTTTACGGTTTGAAACAAGCACCTCGTGCCTGGTTTGATCGCTTTAGTACTTTTCTTTTAAAATATGGTTTTCGTTGTAGTCTTGCAGATCCATCCTTGTTTGTTTTTCATTATTCATCTGGATCCCTAATTCTCTTACTATACGTTGATGACATGCTTCTCACAGGTTCTAATTCTCAACTACTGTCCTCCTTCATTCAGTTGTTGCATACCGAGTTTGCCATGAAGGATCTTGGTCCGCTCCATCATTTTCTTGGCATCGAGGTCTCTACAACTCCAGATGGCTTGCATTTGTCCCAATCTCACTATGCTCTCACCATTCTTGAACGAGCAGAAATGGTTGATTGCAAACCTATGAGCACACCACTTGAAGCCAAGACGAAAGGCCCTCACAATCAGACTCTCCTTGCCGATTCGACTTCCTATCGTGCCATTGTTGGTGCTTTACAGTACCTTACTTTGACTCGGCCTGACTTAGCCAATAGTGTCAACTTCGTCTCTCAATTTATGCATTCTCCTACTCACGCTCATCTTAAGATGGCTAAACGTATTCTGCGTTATGTCAAAGGGACACGAACCCTTGGTCTGCATCTTACTTCAAACACTACTCTTGACCTTTGTGCTTTTTCAGATTCGGATTGGGCTGGCTGCCCTATCACTCGGCGTTCTACAACAGGTTACTGTACTTTCCTTGGTCGGAATCCAATCTCCTGGTGTGCCAAGAAGCAACATACTGTTTCTCGCTCTAGCACTGAAGTGGAGTATCGAGCTATGGCGCACACTGCAGCTGAGGTTACATGGTTAACTTATATTTTGAAAGATCTTCAAGTTCCACAGCCTCACACTCCAGTACTGTTCTGTGACAATATCAGTGTTTTACATATGACTGTCAATCCCGTTTTCCATGCAAGAAGCAAGCACATTGAGCTTGATTATCACTTTGTCCGTGAGAAGGTTGCACTTGGTTTTCTAATCACTAAATATATTCCTACTTCATCTCAGGTTGCTGACATTTTTACTAAACCTATGTCAAAAGCTACTCTTGCTCTCTATCGTCCCAAACTTCGCCTCCAACCTCGGCTTTGTTTGCGAGGAGATAGTAACAATCCTAGCTCATCCAATTGTCCGAAAGAGCAGTCTGAGATTACTTTGGAGTGATAAGGTTGTTAGGAGTTATAAGGCTGACAGTAATCTCTCATCGTATCAAGGAAGAATATATTTGGGTGGTTAGATAAATTCAAGTTCAGCTCAATCATCGGTCAAAGTAGTTAATATAAGCTGATCATTCGGTTACAACAGAAGTTTATTATTTTGCAATAGCCTGTAACAGAGCATTTAAATAGATTTTTTCTTATCTTGTTAGTTAGATAATAGACAATATATATAGCATGACTCAAACTTTCTGTAATCATTCAAGCTTGCTCACGTTAATAAAAAAATCGTTCCAGTTATCAAACTTCTTCTGACGTGTTAGATGACTGGACTACCGCAATCATGATGCAATCGCAGGAGCGAGGCAACGAAGATGCTCAACTTCCTAAGACGATGCGTTACCCCCTTTCCCTTTCCTTTTTCCTTCGCTCTGGTATCAAACAAGTTTGGTTTGACCATGATATTGCAAACAAGATAAAGGACATAAACAAAAATTTGAAAGATATTGCCGAACGAAAAAATAATTACAGTTTCAACGAGATTTGGAGCACTGAAAAGTTAGAGAAATTACAAACTACCTCCTTTATTGATGAATGTGAAAGAGTCGGTAGAGTCTTTGAGAAGGGCAACTTAGTAAGTTAGTGTCCGAGGGTAGTGAAGCACCACAAGGTACCCATGTCATCTCAATTGTAGGCATGTGAGGGATGGGAAAAACTAATCTAGCGCAACTTGTATATAATGATGATTATGTTAAAAATCAGTTTGATATAAGAAAACGGGTGTGTGTCTCAGAACCTTTTGATGAGCTCCGGATTGCTTAAGCAATCATTAGTTCTTTGAATGCTTGTGACCCTAATTCAAGTGATTTGGCAGCTCATCTGCAGTGTAACCGTAAAAACATCATGAACAAGAAGGGTGTGTACTTTTATGAATCTAGTATTTTTATTTTTAATTGAATTTATAAATTTATGGATTTTGAATTATTTTGAATTTTGAGAAGGATATGCGGTTGAGATTGAATGTAAATTGCATTGAAAAATATACAGTATAGAAAATAAGATTTTGATTCATAAAATAACAAAGCAGAAATTACTTCTTGTTTTAGATGTTGTATGGATGGAAGATTCCACAAAATGGGAACTATTTCGTTGTTGTCTAAATAATAGTCACCCTCGAAGTAAGATTTTGATTACCACACATAAGACAAAGTTGCACATGTGATGAGATCAATTGACACTATCATCATTAACGCGTTGTCTAAAGAAGAAAGTTTGTTGATGTTTAAACAAATAGCATTTATTGGTCGGTCTCCTGAGGGCCGAAACATTAGAAGAACTTTGTCAAAAAGTTGTTGACAAGTGTAAGGGGCTGTCTCTTGCTATTAAAACTATTGGAGATGTATTACATTTAAAAGAGACAAAAGAAAAATAGCAATTTATCTTAGATAGTGAGACATGGGAGGAAAAAGTTGAAGAAGGTATTTTGCCCCCTTTCTTGTTGAGTTAAATGATTTACCTCTTAAAGATAAAATCATGTTTCTTATATTGATCATCTTTTTATAAGATTAGATATGGTATAAAATGGATTAATTTATCTATGGATGGCTCAAGGTTATTTGGATCAAATAAAGATAATTCGATGGAGAAGATGGGTGAGGAATGTTTTGATACTTTGGTTCCACGATCTTTCTTTCAAGAGGTTAGGTAGGGAGATGAAAATAACATAATTCGTAAGATGCATGATATGGTGCATGATCTTGCTTTATTTCTCTCTCGGGTTGAATGTTTTACTGTTGAAAGCAATGATTCTAGAGGATCTCATCCTGGTGACAGAATCCGTCACCTATGGGAGAGAACTCCATATCTATCCTCCTATCCTAATCTCAAGAAATTGCATAGTCTCTTCCTTTATGATTGCAGGCCGATAGATGGCTCTCGTAGTGCCTATGTTATGGACTCGAAAGGTCGTTCACAAATCATTTCTGAGCTCCCACCGAACTTATTACATATGCCATCACTCCAAGGGGAATTGCGAGATTAACTTCCCTGCGAACATTAACCGCATTTGTTGTGGAGGGTGGTTATGATAACAAACCATGTAACCTTGAGTGTTTAAAGAATTGAAAAACCTTGGAGACCTTCGTATAAAACAGTTGAGAGAAGTAACAGACTGCAGAGAGGTTGAAAAGGCGGAGCTTGGGAATAAGAAAAACCTCTTAACGTTGGAGTTAGATTTTTACAAACCGAAGGGCGGGGGCAATGATCAAAATGTTCTTGAAGCCATAAAGCCACGTCCAAATCTAGATAGTTTAAAGATGGATTGTTACAAAGGTAGCCACGTGTTACGTGAGTGGATGATGCCATTAAGAATTTATATTTTTAATTTTATAACTTTGGGGAGAGTTTGCCTCCTGTAGGAAAATTGCCATATCTTGAGTCTCTCTATTGATATAGATGGAGTAAAAAGAGTGGGTAATGACCTTTTGGGTATAGAGAATGGTGTTGGGTCATCATCGTCTTTAAAAGTTATCAGCTTCCGCAAATTGAAATTTCTTAGATTCTACTGTATGTTAAGCGGGGAAGTGTGGGAGTGGGGCGATGGGGCTACAAGGAAAAATGATGAGGAGATTACAATTATGCCAAATCTTCAGACCTTGAAAATTTTTTTGCTGCCCCAAAAAGTATTGCCACAAGATCTTTTTCGGAGGATGAAGTTTGAAAAATTGGAAGTAAACGATGAGGTGAGCCCAATTCTGAAGGAGCGTTACAAAGAATGGGCCATGAGAAGACCGGCGCATGGACCATTCACATTCAATTAACCGATTCTTGCAACGAGATGGTCGTTTCTCAGGAAGCTGCGAGTTCTAAGATCCACAAGTAGTTTCTTCTTATGCTCATTTTAGTTATCAGATATTTGATATCTAAGCAATAGAGAAAAGTTTTTATTGACTTATATTTTGTGCTAATCTTAATAGATGTGATTTCTACGAATATAGATGCTCTTAATTATTATTATTATTTTTTAAAATTCTCTTCAACGATGTTAAGTAAATAAAAAAAATTGTCATTAACATGTTATGGGGATAATTTTGCTACTAAATCAGCGACATTCTTTACACTGGTAAAATCTTTTGGGGTAATTAATTGTTTAAATTCCAACTGTAACTTTCTTTTTTTTTAATTGAAAGTCTATATTTTTCTTTTTCTGGAGAGTTTTCCTAAAAAATTCGCTTTGCCCTAATTAATGTTTAAAATATGAAAACCAATCTGTCAACCAACTTTGAACCACTTATGCAAGTATATATCCAGAAAATTTCTATCATATTTTCAAGTATGTCATGGTGTCTTGTGTAGCACATGTCTGATGTTTATTTGAAAGCTGAACTATGTTAATGGTTATAAGCATATTTTATATAATCTTCTATCGTGGTCTGTGTTCGCTAATATCAAGGTCTAGCTAATGCAATAGAGATCGCTATGGCTGGAATATGCAGAACCTTGAGACGGGTACAGTGGATACCACATCATGCTAAAGGTTTCCACATCAAACGGGTAGTGAAGACCGCATTTTGGAATAATGTGACACTATAGTAGGCCGGAACAGTGGCTGAGCAACACCTACTCTGGAGACATGCAGCATAGTGGCTTTAAGATGTGGGTGATCATCGAAAAGACCAGCTAAGCATGGGTTGCAGACGTTTATGTTTGTGTGAAGTAGGAAGTTAGTTAATTGGCTACAAGCATATTCTTATAAAATTTTCAATGTTGTTTCATACCATCTAAAATGTGGTTTGCTAATGTCAAGATTTAAAGTTAAACATTTAATTTTTTAGGTACATGCATTTCTTGTGTTTATGGCTTTAGTGGCATATAAGAGGAGAGACCGAACGTAACAAAGTGAAGTTTATGTTTTGTTAATAGCTGTTCAAGCTCGGGTGTTTGGTGGTCTTCTTTCGTGATAAAGGTGAAAAATCACTTAGTGCCATTTGCAGTTTATATGAGCTTTACCTGCATTTAATCAGAATTTTTAACATCAATTATAATTGCTATGTGCAGTAATTATTAGATTTCCCTGTCAAAGGAAGCTACTCAATCACACTGGAACCAAGAATGAGACTTTTGAAGTAAAGCAGAAATATGTCTACTTATCCATTAAAAAATTGAAAAATTTATGAGCTATGTTTGACAAGCATGCTAATAACGCTGTTTCGTCTTGATCTCTATGAATATGAGGAATTTGGAAGTTTGACTCAATCCTGTTTAGGCACCACTTCATCTGTTCTTATATAACACAGGTTTGATCTCTCACTGAGTGACCAAAAAAAAAAAAAAAGAATAAATATTCAGCATTCAGGAGTAAGTGGACACATTTAGTTATTACGTAGACCATGTAAGAGGAGAGTAGTGATGAGGATGAATTATCCCCAAATGCAGCGTTAACTAATTAATCAAACATTTTTTATAATGATCAATAGCTCTTTTTGCATTATTTAGTGTCCCGTAATAAATGAAATCATTTTGAAAATTATTCAGTTTGGAGAACACACCTAGCTGAGTGAGATCACGGGAGGATGCCCTATCTTATTTTGAAAGTCCAACATAATGGTACCAGAAGGCTTGTGACTCCCTAACTGTTTTTATTTGAACAAATAAGCAACTGAGTTTAGAGTACAACTTGAAGGAAGATGGTGATGCATGAAGAATGTGCAGGCAACCAGCTAAAACTTCAGATCAAATAGGAAGATAGTAAGGTAGAGGAATTTAAGTTTAAGCCATATGTCTTTTGTGGTCTCAACATTACATATCCCATTTAAGATCATACCTCTATCTAATTGAGTTTGTGTCTTGGTTACTTTCTTTGTCCGCGTACTCTGTCCACCACTGATGGACCAGGATGTCTTGTATTATTTCAATAACTACAGCAGCTAATGGTGTTTGACATAGAATCAGGCAAGTCATATATGTTTCTTATCTAATGCTCTCTATCATATACGTATATAGCCTTTCGCAAGCTAAATTTCCTTATCTTTTTTTTCTCTTATTTATTTTTATGAGCAAAGCTTACACCATGGAACTCATTGACCAGAAATCAAATTTCAATGGAGAACCCCAATATCCATATGAAGCTAACAGTCATGTCAAGACGCATTGCCAAGTTAATTAGGGGTAGAGGGCAATGCTCCATCAGTATGATCGGAATTTCTATTAAATGACTGCTGGCCATGAGATATACAAGATTCTTCTCTGTACCGTTCATACGATTCTGAATATCTGAAGTTATATTTTGAAATTGTTGTAAGTATTGGAGTCTTGTAAAATTTCTTCTCCCTCAGCCCCTGTTTCCTTGCACCGAGGAGAGCTAAAACAAAGAGGATGTGAGAATCAAGAGAAGAGAATATGATTCTGCTCTACTTTCAATTACCGAAGGCAAGGACTAGCTCACTTTCAATCCTGTACCTCCGCCAAATCACTTTTCTGTCAATGTCCTGTCTTAAGATAGTAAGGCACACATATTCAGTTTGGTTGTGCCCATTAACCTCTCTCCAGTTTTCCTTATTCAGTATGTATTACTCAATAGGAATGAAATACCTTGCCTAATGGCACTTCCTATTCATATATTCACATTTTATGGGCTTATTCACGTTAAGGTAGCTTCGATTATCCTTTTTCTTTCTAATGTATGTATTATATGTTTTTTACTAGCCATGATTTTTATGGGATCTGGTACTCATAGTCTGAATTCTGAAAATCATATTTAGAAATTGTCAGGTCTAAATGTTGCTGTGAAAATATAAAGTTTTGAATTCCAGAAGCATGTAAATTTAATGTCTGCACATGTGGTTGACTTTTTGTTGCACAAGGATCTAAATTTTTGGTGTCAACAGTGGAATACCTAACTGCTAGTATCCTAGTCTGCAACAATGCTCTTTAGCACCTAAGTTTGTTGTTTCATATAGTCTCAGAAGCATTTTCAAACTTTTGGCAGTAATTTGACAAAATAAGATTATACTTTATGCTACTATTTATTACAAGTAGAAAGGTCAACCAATTATGCACTAATCCTATACTTAGATTGTGCCTCTTCCTGATAATTTTCTTGTTGGTTATGTCAATGGAGTCACTGTCAATTTGTCAATGCCTGCTAAATTTTAGGGGTGGCAATCGTGTCGTATCGTGTCGACCCATTTAATTATTCGTGTCAAAACATGAAACCCAAACCTACCCGATTATTAAACGTGTTACCCACGTGTCGTAATCGTGTCATATTTAATTCGCATAATTTACTTAATTGTTTAACTTAGTTATACATAATATATTATATTCTCTATATTTAAATCAATTAAAATTATTTTTAGAATATAAACCATTGTTAGTATAAAATATTATTAAAATAATCATAATTTATTATTTTATAAATTAATTTATTTTATAGTATAAAAATTTCAATTTTATAATATATATATTGTAAGTAGGTAATAATTTATATCATTGAATGAATTTACATATTAAGAATGTACAAAATATATTTAACTATTCGTGTCATTAAACGGGTTGGCGTGTTGAACACCTTCAACACTAACCCGACCCATTTACTAATCGTGTAACGTGTTCGTGTCGTGTTCTTATCGTGTTCGCGGGTCGTGTCAAAAATTGCCACTCCTACTAAATTTGACATAACATTACTGCTGATAGATTGAAAATTTCGTATGCTTGAAGAATCACTGCCAAAAGATGTTGTCTGACATTGAACTGGGCAAGTAGTTTTGAGTCTCTTCTTTAATTAGTCATTATAAGACTTATAGATCTTCATTATGTAATGTCATGACACCTCTTTTTCATTTTTGTTGTGCAAAGATTACTCCTGGTCTTAGACAAGATATCAAATTCAAATGGGAACCGAATTTGCAGAGGAAGCAAGCTGTAGTTCCTACATATACTGTAAAGTCAGAGTTAACGACTGTGAATCCATTAATATCATGGTTGTTCTGAAGAACTGATGCCATATGGTTGATTTAATGAATTATAATCCAGCTAGTGGCTTGAGATTTTGAGGATGTTGAGGACATACTTGTAAATATCAGGTCTGATGTTATATTTGGCTACTGGCGTGTTTATATACTGGTGAATGGGGGGATGGTACCAAATAATCAATTCTTGACTCGTTAATAAATCATGATCAACTTTGTCTTGTAGGAGAGATGTCTTGGACTACTAGACAATAAGAAGTACTTGTCCAAACACACCATCATTTTATGTTCTTCATAGGAGTAGTTTACTGAAATTCGGAGTTCAGAGACATGTAAATTTCTTATCTTCCTGGCTGGTGTTTGTTACATCATGAAACGGATCGAAACAAAGAAGATGTCCCCATCAAGGGAACAGAAGATGAAATCTGGAGGGAAACAAGAAAATTTTCTAATAGATCACCTTCACAGGATCACTTCACAAAATATTGAAGGTAGGTTAGTGATGCTCCACAACTACTCTCCTCTTTAGTTATTCAAATAGCAATCTTTTAGAATGAAACACATTGGTGCTGCGAAGTTAGTCTGCAATTTAACTGTAATTAGTCTGATGGATTGATTTTATTCAGCATACTGTTGCAAGTAGCAACAACTTTCAAAATCTATTGATGAATACTATATACTGCTTGAATTTTGCGTCATGATTAATCCTAGAATGAGTTTCGAGCACTAACAATATGTGTAGGACGTAATGCTTTTCCTTTGTGATCTTTTGCAATTATCTTATGGAATGGTCATTCAAGGATGCTTTTTGTGAGCTAAACATGTTCAAAGCAGCTGTTTTAGCAAGGCTGATGGAGAATCCCTCGTGTGAATTGATAGAAGGATGAAAATGTACATTAGCAAGAAAATGTACAACTCCTCTCCAATATGCATTTTCAGTGATTGACAAGAAGACAAGATCACGGTGCCATTCATGGTGCAATGGCAGGGTGTGCGGGCTTCACCACTGGTCTTGTTAATTAAAGACACTTATATTCCTTTTTATGCAAGTTCTCTCTGACTAACCAAAAAAAATAATGATTTTATTTTTGTTCCTATGCTTGGAAAGTCTGAATAGGTCCACCAAGCAAATAATTCTCAGAAATGTGATTCTAGTTGTAATGCCTAAAAAATTCTCAGAAATTCTTTTTTTTTTCTATTTTCAGAACGAATGATAGGCGGAATTTAATTTTTTTTTTTGGTTGTAATAAGTAATCTCTAATGGAAAAGAATATAATACTAAATTTTTAAAACAAATTACGAAATTAATTTGTTGCTTTTATTTGCGTTAAATATTAAATTAACATGTTATTTGCTAGATTAAAAATTTGTACAAGTAAATGTTATAAAAAATTAATATCTTTATAGTTTTCATTGGCCCCGCCAAATTTGAAAATGTTCTAAGTGGTTATAAAAATTTTTTTATGAATTCATGGAATTATGCTTGTGAGATCCCAACTGTTCGCAATTTCCCTATATATATATAATGAAAATTCAGGAAAATGATAAAAAAATTTCATGAAATTTCAGTTAGCTTCACATTATTACAAGTTCGGAACTTGCAACACAAGGAGTGAGTTTGGTGTACCGTATAGAATTATATAACAACCAATATATTGGATAATATTACATTAAATTGTATTATAATAGGATAAAATAAACTCTATACTGTGTTTGATCTGTAATTATATTGTATTAATATTATACAATATTGTATTTGATAAAAAATTAAATTAGATTGTATTAAATTTTTTAAATAAATGAAAATAATTTAAAAGTAGTAAAATTATTTAAAATAAATATATAATAAATATTAATTTAAGATAAATATTTAGATTTATTTATATTAAATTTTTTATATCTAAATAATTATTTAATTATTTTAAATATTAAGTAATTAATCAATAATTCTAAAATCATTTAATTAATTCAAATATTTATTTTATTAATTTAAATAGTATAAATTATACAATATATTAAAACATAATTGAGAAAAATGCACCCACCATGAACCGTTCTGTTTTTATGCGCTACGCAATTAAATTCAGAAATTAGACCCAAACATGGGATAGCCTCCTCCGAACACCGTCCGGTCCCACCCTATGCGGCCAAGAATACTACCTGCATTTATGATGAAGGAAATTATTTCAAAATGACAATAAGCATACAAACAAAAGCAGCTCTTCACCCAAGGCAAGGCTAAAATGTAAACAACTGAATAGTCATTTCACATGTAAAAAACTGGGGAAAAAGCTTAAATGTAAACAGTCATTTCACATCAATCCCCACAGCCTAGCTCACATGTTTGAGCTGTGTTGAGCAATAATTCAAACAAAAAGTACTGAAAAGTCTTGCTTTCCAGTTCACGGAATTGTAATAACTTTGAAAGCTTTTCAGTGGATCAGGAAAACAGATGCCTCGACAAGGCTGTAATATCTTCACCCCACACAATGGACTGGATTTTGTTATCTGACAGAATTTTTTTTTTTTTTTTTTCCAGAAAGAGTGATAAGTCGAATTTAATTTATGTTTTTTTTCTTTGTTGTAATAAGTAACCATAAATGGGAAAGGAAATAATATTAGATTTTCGGAAAATAATTACCAAATTAATTTGTTGCTTTTATTTAGGTTAAATATTAAATTAACATATTATTTATTAAATTAAACATTTGTACAATTGAATGTTATACAAAATTAATAAATTTATAGTTTCCATTAACCTCGCTCAATTTGAAAATATGCAAGCATTAAGATAATTGCTTCCAAAAAAATTCCATCAATCCATGAAAATATCCTAGTGAGATCCCAACTGTTGGCAATATCATAATATCTAATATAATTTTTTTTTTTAGTGATCTTAAGAAAGCTTTTTAGGGATTCCGAAAATTCAGGAAAATGATCAAAAAATTGCGCAAAATCACAGTCTGTTTCACATTATTACAAGTTCAGAACTTTTTACGCAAGAATTCTACCCCCATTTATGACGAAGGAAATTATTGCAAAATGACAATAAGCATACAAACAAAAGTACTCTTCACCCGAGGCAAGACTTAGATACATGCATTTGTAATAATGAAGAGTAAACTGACAACTCAATAAGAAAGAAAGAAGAAATTGAATGAAAAGATACTCTATCACCCCGCAACTTTCCCGTTAGATTCTAAACGGGGTAAATACATAGGATCCCTCAGTTATGAGATAAATAATACTCATCCGCGTAGATCAGAAAGTAACGTTGAGATCTCAACTGCAAATAGATGTTAGAGAACATGTTATTAGATTCCAAATCTTCGATCCAAATAACATTTTATCCCGTTGTTTTATTGAAAAATAATACGATATTGAATTATTGATCCATTTGATAAGAAGTAACAGAGTGATAAAGTAATATGAAAGTTTGATGCACTTGTCAAAAGTAAATAAAATATAATTAAAAAATTAAAGTTGACATGAATTATAATTAAAAAATAGTGTAAAGACCGTAAACCAAAAGAAACAAAAACCATGTCAAAAGCCATTGGTCCAAAAATCAAAATGATAATTTTTCCATGATTAAGATTATAGAGAAATGAAATCAAGTCAATAAGTTATAATATGAACTTACCAATTTAACAAGATTTTAATTTTGTAAAAGGTAGGGGAAGATTTTGATAAAATTTTCAAAAGTTATATTGAAATTCTTTTTACGAAAATCTAGAAGTAGTAAGCCATATAAACTCTTGAATTTTTGTTTGATCCTGAATAAATTAAGAAAGAAAAATGAAATTTATTTTTTGATTGTAAAAAAAAAGAAATAAATAAATTGTTGTTTGATTGTTAAAGAAAATTAAGAAAATATTTTTTAATAAATAATACTCGTCTTGTAAATTTTTTGTACAAGATGTGTTATATGGTGATTAGAGTACTAAATATATAAAATCTACTCATTTAATAAAAGATAATGATGTATAAATATATTAATAATATCATATTAGTTTGTATACGTAATTTTGTGTACAAAGTTTATAAGACTAGTATGGTCTTTTTTTAATTTATTGCTAATTTATGATATTTTTATACTTCGTAATTAATTAGGATGTTTCTTATATTATTATTCTTTATTTTTTTAGTTTATATGTTTTCTTTAATTTTCTTCTTATTTTTTGGCATGTGAATTAGTTTTTTTTATTACATAAAATTATAATATTTATTATTATATTATTGTTGGATAAGACAAATTGGTTTATTTTTTATTTGTGTTTTATGAAAGAGTCAGACACGAATTAAAAAAAAATAAAAAGAGGAAAATAATGACTGAAGCATATAAGCAATATATACCTAGAGATGGCAATTTGAATCGCAACACACAAATCCAATATGACTCGACACAAAAATTTACGAGTTTAGATTTGTCTTTATCGTATTTGTGTCGAAATTTTTAACATGTTTAATAATCGTATCGTGTTCATGTTGAGTGTCTTCGACCTGTGAACACAATTATGACACGAATTCATTTATGACATACATATATAATAAACATGATTGGCACGAATATAAATTAAAAGACAATTAATACGATTGTTGACATAAATAATATTTTATAATTTTACACATTAAATAATACAAATCAGAAATTGTAATATTTTATTATATTAAGTTAACTAGAAGAATACTGGACACATCACCTTTAATTTATTATTTTTCTAAATCAAATATTAAAGTTTGTATTATTTTTTGGTATTTAGTTTTGTTCAATTTTGTATACTATGTTATAGTATTTTCATTTAAAAAAAGTTATAAAGTATGATCATGTAATAATCGTGTTATAACTGTAATTATGTTATAATCATATAATAATTATAATTATGTCATAATCGTATCATAACTATAAATTGATTGTGTCAATTGTGTTAGACAGATTGTGCTCATATCTAACATAAATATAATCCGTTTATTATTAGTGTTTACATATCTTGTCATATTATCTATTTAATATTTATGTCATATTATCTATTTAATATTTATGTCATATTTGTATTGATCTTTTATGATATAAATAATAAACAGATTATATCCGTGTTAGATAAATTTTGATCGTATCATAGCTTAATACCGTACGAATACAAATACAAGCCGCGAGCGAACATGAATTACCTGTTGAGTACTTTGGCTCATATGCTAGTGGAAGTAATCCCACATTGATTAAGTAAGAAAATATGGGTCTCATGTGGACTTATAAAGGAAGTCATATGGGAGAAGTTTAAGTATCTTATTAAAATTATCCTTTACCCCCTATATTTGTAAGGTTTCACATAGAAGACCTCATAGTTTAAGGGCCTTTCATAAAAGACCTTAAAATTTGTAATATTTATTTTTTTCTTTGTTTTTGGGTATTTATAGTATTACCCAATTGTTTGAGTAATTACAGTTTGGCCTAACTATTCGATTAATTGTAGTTTGACCCAATAGTTGCGGTTATATTGTGACCCAAAAGTTTGTAATTCTCTTGAAGATAGTGGAAGGTTTCTTCAGCAGCACCTGAGGACGTAGGTAACAATACCGAACCTCGTTAAATCTTGGTGTTCTTTCTATTTCTGCATTGTGGTTGATTGATTGCCTCTTTAGTTGCTATTATATTCAATTATCTGGCATAATTTGTGGTTGTGCATTTGGTTGTTTTATTGGTATCACTTCTGTGTTTCCGCAACAATTGGTATCAGAGCCTAGGGTTTTGGATAGTGAGTGGCTATTTTATTGAAGCATTTACTACTATTCTGGGCTATTGAATTTGGATTGCTAGTTATTGAATATGATAGTTTGTTTAAAGCTTGGTTGTTGGTAATTTGTCTATCGAGCTTATTTGTGAGAGGCAGTGATGACATCATCGTCAACTATACCAGAGAAGATAATGACAATGACAAATGCAAAAATAGATATTGAAAAATTTGATGGTCGAAATAATTTTGGCTTGTGGCAGAGTGAGGTGTTAGACGGATTGTATCAGCAAGATTTGGATATTGTTCTGGAAGAAACAAAACCAGAAGATATCAGTGCAAGAGACTGGGATAGGCTGAATATAAAAGCTTGTAAGTTGATTCGCTCTTACTTGTGTAGAGAACAAAAGTATCCATTCACAAAAGAGTCTGCATGCAAACTATGAAAGGCGCTGGAAAACAAATATATGAAGAAAAGCAATAAGAATTGGCTATATCTATTTAAGATATAGTTCCGTCTTCAGTTGAAACCAGGTACAAGTACTAGTTCTCATATTGATGAGTTTAATAAGTTAATTACTGATTTATTAAACTTAGATGAAACCTTCAAAGATGAACGTAAGACTGTGCTATTGATTGACTCACTTTCGGATGAATCAGATCATTTGTGCATTATTCTTATCCATGGGAAATATAAACTGTCTTTTGAAGAAGTTTGTTCTACTTTGTTGAATTATGAAATTCGTAAGAAAGACCAAAGGGAACATAGGGATGAGTCAGTAGATGCATTGACAGTGAGAGGGCGTAGTCAAAGTAGGAAACCAGAAAAAAGAAGAAAATTTTGGTCCAGGGGTAGATTAGAAAAATATGAGTGCGCCTTTTGTCGTGAGAAAGGACATTGGAAGAAAGATTGTCCTAAGTTAAAAAAAAAAAGATAAGGGCAAGACTGTTTCTGATGTATGTGTTGTTGAACGTGAAGATGATAATGAGTCAGATATATATCTAATTGATCACCCATCCACTTCTAGTTCTGATAAGTGGATTATGGATTTAGGTTTTACTTATCATTTGTGTCCACATAAGGAATGATTCTTTCAGTTTGAAGAGCTTGATTGTGGAGTTGTGTATATGGGCAATGATGATATTTGCCATACTGTTGGGATAGGTTCGATCCGTTTGAGGAATCATGATGGACTGACTAGAGTTCTGACATATGTTCGGTATGTATCGAAGTTGAAGAAGAATCTTATCTTTTTGGGAGCCTTGAAATCTAAAGGCTATGCTGTATCTATTCGAGATGGTATTCTGAATGTCACTTTAGGCGCTCTTGTGGTATTGCAAGGTACTAGGAGGAACAACTTATATTACTATAATAGTAGTACGGTTATCGGATCAGTGGTCATGGTTTCTGATAATGATACAGATTCAGAGATCACTAGGCTGTGGCATATGCGATTGGGACATACAGGTGAGAAAGCCTTATTCAGTTTGGTGAAACGAGGCTTATTAAAAGGTGCAAAGACCTGTAACCTAAATTTTGTGAGCATTGTGTTCTGGGAAAGCAGAAGAGAGTGAAATTTGGTACCACTATTCATAATACCAAGGATATTCTTGATTATGTTCACTTAGATGTGTGGGGACCTACCAAAACCACATCAATGGGAGGTATGTACTACTTTGTTACTTTTGTTGATGACTTTTCTAGAAGAACTTGGGTATACTGTTTGAAATCAAAAGACGATGTACTTGGTGCTTTTCTTAAATGGAAAAAAATGATTGAGACACAAATTGGCAAGAAAATCAAGCATCTGAGAATAGATAATGGTGGTGAGTATTGCAATGATCGTTTTTTGAAATTGTGTCAAGATGAAGGTATTGTACGTCATTTTACTATTAGAGTTACACCATAGCAGAATAGGGTGGCAGAACACATGAGCCGGACATTGCTCGAGAAAGTTCGGTGTATGTTGTCTAATGCTGGGTTAGGCAAGGAATTGTGGGCTGAGATTGTGACTTATACATGTCATCTCATTAATCGTCTACCTTCAGCTGCTATTGGTGATAAAACGCCATTGGAGGTATGGTCTGAACAACCTGTTTCTGATTATGATTCTTTACATGTTTTTGGTTCAACTGCATATTACCATGTGAGAGAATCTAAGCTGGATCATAGAGCCAAGAAAGCGATTTTCTTAGGGTTTGCTTCTGGAGTAAAAGGATATCGCCTTTGGTGTCCTAGTTCGAGGAAAATTGTATCCAGTCAAGATGTGACATTTAATGAGTCTTCAATGTAGAAAAAATCAGAAAACCTGACAAAGGTGAATGGTACTCTGCAGCAGGTAGAGCATCATCAACAGCAGGTGGAGTTTGAAACGACAACATTAAACCCAGTTAGATCTGTTAAGACAGATGATGGTACTCCTGTGACAGAGGAGGATTTGGGAGATGATGGAGAGGGTTCTACTTAGGAACTTCAACAACAACAAGAATCTATTATAGTTGATAGACCAAGACGTGAGATTCGCAGACCTGCTTGATTTGCTGATATGGTAGCCTATACACTTCCAAATGATGATGTTCTTTCCACTTATAAAGAGGCAGTCAGATATTCTGAAGTTGATCAGTAGAAGACAGCTATGAGTGAAGAGATACAGTCTCTTCAGAAGAATGAAACTCGGGAGTTAGCTCAACTACCGAAGGGTAACAAGGTAATTGGATGCAAATGGGTATATGCAAAGAAAGATAGATTTCCTGACAAAAATAACGTCCGCTACAAGGCAAGGTTGGTAGCTAAACGCTACGCTCAGGGGGAAAGAATTGACTACAATGAGCTATTTTCTTCAGTTGTGAAATATTCTTCCATTAGAATTTTATTGGCCTTGGTAGCTCAGATGAATATGGAACCTAGTTCAACTTGATGTAAAAACTGTATTTTTACATGGTGACTTGGAAGAGGAAATCTATATGACTCAGCCAGAGGGATTCAAAGTTGCAGGTAAGGAAACCTGTAAGTATCCCACTTGCTCCTCATATGAAACTGAGTGCATCTTTATCTCCTAATATATATGAGGAACGAGAGTATATGTCTCGAGTTCCATATGCTAATGCAGTTGGTAGCCCGATGTATGTTATGGTGCGTATAAGACCCGACATTTCACATGTAATTGGAGTTGTGAGCAGGTATATGCATGATCCTGGTAAAGGACATTGGCAAGCAGTGAAATGGATTCTACGGTATTTACTAAAAACAGTAGATTTTGGCTTAGTCTTTGAGAGGGATGATGCGTGTGATCAGTATGCTATTGTTATGTTGATTCAGATTATGCTGGTGATTTGGATAAACGTCGGTCGACAATCGGTTATGTCTTTATTCTTACAAGAGCATCAGTGAGTTGGAAGTCTACTTTACAGTCTACAATGGCTTTGTCTACTATAGAGGCAGAGTATATGGCAATGTCAGAGGCTGTGAAGGAAGCTATTTGGTTACAAGGATTGTTGGATAAATTGGGAATTGGGTAGAAGAAGACCAATCTTTATTCTGACAGTTAGAGTGCTATCCACTTAGAGAAGAATCCAGTGTTCAATATTCGTACGAAGCATATTGATGCTTGGTATCATTTTGTGCGGGAGATTATTGATAAAGGAAGAATCTTACTTTAGAATATTGGGACTGTCGAGAATCCCGCAGATATGTTGACTAAGGTTGTGACAGCGATCAAGTTCAGTCATTGTTTGGACATGATCAACATTATGCAAGTTTGACTGCGCCATTGGGCGCATTTGGAGGCGTTGTAGTTGTGATAGAAAATATGGGAAAAAGAAAAGTTTTAAGATGAATTTGGCATATTCGCCAAGGTGGAGATTTGTTGAGTACTTTGGCTCATATACTAGTGAGAGGAATCTCACATTGATTAAGTAAGAAAATATAAGTCTTATGTAGGATTATAAAAGAAGCCATATGGGAGAAGTTTGAAATTATCCTCCACCCCTTATATTTGTAAGGTCTCACATATAATACCTCATAATTTAATGGTATTTCATATAGGACTTTAAAATTTGTAATATTTGTTTTTGAGTATTTATAGTATTGTCTAATTGTTGAATAATTACAGTTTGACCCAACTATTGAGATAATTGTAGTTTGATCTAATAGTTGCGGTATTTATATTGTGACCTAAAAGTTTGTAATTCTCTTGAAGGTTTTTTCAGCAGCATCCGAAGACATAGGTAACCTCATTAAATACTAATATTCTTTATATTTTTACATTGTGGTTAATTGATTACCTCTGACATAATTTATGGTTGTCCATTTGATTATTTTGTTGGTATCACTTCCACGTTTCCGCGACATTACCACCGCTATATTTACCTTTCACCGAAGAGTATAATCAATATATACCCTTCTCTATCCATCTTCTCTCTACTTTCATACTACGTTGATTCAGATCTCTTCCTCCATTCAAGGCAACGTGATATCTCGTCTCCATATCGTCAAGAAATCACCGAATACCATCGCCATTGTGCACGTACGACTCTATATATATTATGAGTTCTCACAATTTCTTTCATTCCTAGTGTGTTTGCTGCCTTATTCAAACGATTCCGTGCTCAGGTATACTACTCGTTACATCCTTGCTTTTGTTTTTGTACTTTCAGATTTTTCAAGGCTTTTAGTTGGTGGGTTTTGAAATTTATGGGAGTAGTGTCCGGATCTTCATTTTTGGTTGTGGCTGGCTTTTTGGTGGCGGCTATGTTTGTTGCCGGCGGCCACGGGCTTTTTTTTTTTTTTAAACCATTCAGTTAAAAGGTTTGCTCAGTTTTAAAGTTGATGGGTTGTTGCGTCGGGTTTCTGGATTTAGGATCCTCTTTTTTTTATTATTATTTTTATTTGACACAAATCCCATTCCCGATCTAACTTAATGCCAGAGAAGTGAAATTTATCCCCAAAAAAAATGTTTAACTCAAATCCAATCTTAAATCAGGTATAAAATGATTCCCATATGGATTGAAATTGAAGTAAGGATAATAAAGAACATAACAAAATTTTATAATAAATTTTCTACAACATTTCAACCGGTCAGAAATTGTCTGAGTGCTCAATGTATATAGCCACGAGTACTTCATTGTGGTCAAAACTCCGTCTTGTTCACAGTTTAGTTTGGTTGCCCAATCAAATGAATCCCTTTCCCAATGCCTCCTGTAATTATGTACCTGCACGTCTGCCCATGTGGCCAACAACATATATATAGTCTGCCAAGGAGGAAGCCTTAGGAGCACGTCTGGGAGACAAGAGAAAGCCGATTGGACAGTGGGACTATTTATTTTACTCCTAGATTGGAGCATTTTAAGAAGATTGGGTTTGCCAAATTACGGAACAGCTTGTATCATGTTTCTTTACCACGGGACTTCTTGTCTCAAACGCCTTTTTCTTTTTTAATCTTATCATAACCAATAATAATAGGTAATATAACATAATAATAAATAAAAATTAAAAATAAGTATATTATCATTATTAATTTAAATAAAATCAATATAATACAAAAATAAGTATTATTAAACATGTAATAATATAAAAATATAAAAAATTCATAAACATAATAAATAATTACGTTACTCAATTAATCTAATAATTTAAACCATTATAACAATAATTAATTGAATTACTCAATTAATAATTTAAAAATATATTATTTTTGTATAACATATATATAGCAACAAGTACTTCATTATGGTTATAACTCTGGTCTTCACTCTCTTTCCCAGCACCGGAGGTATTTTTAATTTTCAAAACTATTGCGTTGCAGTCGGGGTAAGTTTGGTTTTTTAATCTATTCCTTTTTTTATTTTAGCAAAAATCGCATTCCGATTTAACTTAATGCTAGAGAAGTGAAATTTATCAAAAAAAAAGAAGTTCAAATTCAACATCTTAAATGTAACTCCTAAGAACTTTTGATTTGTTGAGAAGTTACAAGTCCCTTTTCCTTGCTTGTTTGATCTCAACATGATCCATGTAAACTGATTGTAACTTATAATCATTGTATAAGTAAATTTAATTGAATGATTCTACATTCACAACCGACTCTCAATAATATTGGTAAAATCCTATTAGAGATATAATTATAATATTACGTAACAATGTTGGTAAAATCCTATTGGAGATATAATTATCATATTATATATAGTAACTTCTCTTATTTATTTTTATTTTATTTTTTACTCCTCTAGTGAATTTTTGTCAACCCAGATTATAAGAAGTCAGTTATAAAATTTGTTGTAGATTTAATAGTATTCTATATAATTTTTGGTTCATGACATATTAAGATGGGTGGCTATTATTATATTATATATGGAATCAAACCCAAGGTTAATGATGTGTTTTAGAAGATAATAAATAAAATATTAATGTTCTTGTTATTTTGTTAGAACCTTTGCTATGACCTCATCTTATATTCTCATATCTATTTATCAAAATCCTATAAATTCAATCATTTTATGTAGACATTTAACAAGTTTGTATACAAAGTTAATATGATATAATTCGTTCAATATAACATAACTCATAACATTTTTTTTATTGATTTTTGTACATTCATTTTACTTTTCACTTGATGTTGTGTTAACTTTCTATATATATTTTATAAATATAATATTATTATTTTATATATATATATTTGAACTTACATTATCGAATACATAATTGGACTATAGATTCATCATATAATTCGATCAGTGAAATCATGAGGAATGGTAGTGATAACGGGCAATTTGAAGATGTTGAGAATCCTCCTCCACTTGAAGGAAGTCGAGCTGGTACATACATTTAGATATTAAAAGCATTAATACACTTATAAGCTATTTCCTTTTTTTTTTTGAATTATTGCGCTGTTTGAATACTCTTTTACTTTTGTAAATTATTCATTTTGTCAAGCTTTTTTACTAGTTGCTTTTACTATTGCAATGATCTGTTGGGATGCCTCGTAAATTTCCCACGTTTATCTATATTAAATGATATTAAATAGATAATTTTAAAACTTAAAAAATATATTATTTATATCTAATGATAGTAAAATTAATACTTTCAATAGTTACGAATATAAAATATAAATTAAATATTATTTAGTTAGTAAAATAGTTATTTAAATAATAAATACTAATCGAATATTAAAATAAAAAATTAAAAAAGTGGATGCATTTTAGGAGAAATTGTTAATTCATCTAGAACGGATGTGTAAGTAATAATTCATCATAAAAATAAATAAATAAAAAAATAGATATATTTAAAAAGTTGGAATAAAATATTTTTGATGTACTATAATTGAGCGATTTATAAATTTGCTAATTTATCAGCAATCAGACGATTCAACTTACCTGACAGGTGAGGAGACAAGAAAGAGTCGATTCAAATTGTGGGAGGTTGCATGGAAAGGTGATTGGAATATGGATGAAGATATTCTTGAGGAAAATGAGGTTGAAGATATTTTAGCTAAGATCTCGCTCAAAGGGAACACCGCTCTCCACATTGCAGCTGGAGCAGCATGCTCCAATTTTGGGATAAAACTACTGTTAGAAGTAGAAAAGATAAATCATCTGGAGTATTTACTTAAGAAAAATGATACTGGTAATACGGCTTTCTGGGTTGCTGCTGCATCAGGAAACGTGGAACTTGCCGGGAAAATGTTGGAGAAGAACAGTGACTTAGTATCCATTCGAGGTAGAGAGGATTTACCATATCGAGGTAGAGAAGATTTACCGTATCAAGGTAGAGAGGATAAGTTACCACTTTATATAGCAGCAGTAACCGGCCGCAGAGAGATGGTAGAGCTCCTCTATGAACCCGCTAAAGCTCACTTAACAACCGAGGATTTGATTGAGTTGCTTGTCACTCTCATAGAAACGGGATTGTTTCGTAAGCAGTGATGCACTACTCTTTATTTATATTTGGGCTAATTTCATATGCACTTGATATATTTATATCGGATTAATTTGATGCAACACAATTTAGAATTGATTCCGCTTTATCTTTGATATTGTTGAGCCTTTTTCTTCTCTGTTAATTTGTGTTTATAGATGTTGCGGTGAAATTGGTGAAGGATCACCCACAGATAATTACCACTGCAAGCGACAAAAATCAAGGAATCTGGGAGACAATTCTCAACTGCAGTTACTTCTCTCTAGTCTCTAGTGACTCAAGCATTCCTTCATTATTACTTTATGTATTGCTTAACTTTTGGCGTTTTATGATCAAATTTTGCATTTTTTTCCAAATGGACGACTACAATTCATGATTCTCTAATCAAAATTTATTCGCCTTTTTTCAACCAAACTCAGTTTCAAGATCCAATTTGGCAACGGATCAGCCACTTACAGCCACTGCAAGTGATAAAAATCAAGGAATCTGGGAGAAAATCTGCAAATTCAGTTAGTTATCTCTAGTTTCTAGCAACTCCAGCATTCCTTCATAATTAGTTTATGTGTTGCTTGAAACATCGGGTTTTATATATGACCAAATTTTACATTTTTGTCCAAATGGACTACTGCAATTCATAATTCTCTAATCAAAATTTATATGCTTTTGTTCGACCCAATGCAGTTCCAAGATCCAGTATTTCTGAAGTAGCCCCAGAAGCATTTGAAGAACTTGTCGAACTCCTTTTGGAAGAAGTTATGCGTTTGGTTGACTCCAAGATCTTATTAGAAATTATGAGAAAACCAATATTTGCTGCAGCGGAACAAGGAAATGAAAAGTTTCTAGAAATAATTCTTCGTAAATATCCTGATCTGATATTTGAAGTTGACGAAAACAATTACAGCATATTTCATTTTGCTGTTATGAATCGTCACGCCAACATCTTCGGACTTATAGATGAGAATTGTTCATCTAAGTATTTGTTAACTAAGAACACAGACAAAGAAGGGAATACTATCTTGCATTTGGCTGCAAGGTTGCCTCCCTCAGATCGGTTAACTACTGGTGCAGAAGAAGTACTACCTGTACATATACGTTGGGAGTGTTGGTGGTTTGAGGTACGTAATTGTTTACTCCGCTGATTTTCTTGTGGAAAACAATTTGTAATTGTTATCATTTTTCTTTTCTTTTATTTGATAAATAAAATGGTCTTTATTATTTTTAACTCTAGAAAGCAAGTGAAATATTACCCCGAAGGCTTGTTGGAGCTAAAAACAATGAAGGGAAAACCGCTGAAGCTATATTTACTGAGCAGCACAAAGAGATGAGGTTGGATGCCGAGAAACGGATTAAGGACACTTCGAATTCAATGCTGATGGCGGCAACAATAATTACCACCATCACTTTCGCTGCAATTTTCCAGTTACCAGGTGGCACCGACCCAAAGCGAGGTGTTTCTAATCTCGCTGGACATTCTTTCTTCACGGCTTTTGTCTTCTTCGATTCAATGTCGCTGATTTTATCCTCCGTCTCCATATTCATCTTCGTGCATATATTCCTATCGAAATTTGGAGAATATGATTTTCAGCGGATTTTACCTCGTATGTTGGCTATTGGATTTTTGACATTTCGCTTTTCAGTATTTGCAATGTTAGCAGCGTTTTTCATAGCCGTTCGCATTCTCTTCAACCCATGGACGGTATGGATTTTGCTGGCTCTTGAGATCTTCATTTGCTGGGTAGTCATCGATTTTCTGCATTCGAGTAGAGAACGTTCTTTATTGTTTTTGACATTTATACGTGGTAGAGTCTCTCTCGTACGGTTCAATGTAGACCTTATGCCACTTCCCAAAAGGAAATTAAGAAGAAAAACAAATTAATGAAGTCTAAGAAGGGGATGAAAAATGTAATATTTTTGTGATTAGTATAGTAGTGCATGTTTGGTGTGCCACTTATTTTTAATAATTGTATTGTAATAATTAGTGTTATCCAGAAGATTATGTTGTAATGCTTGACACAAGATCATACTGTATTATTATTTTTATATTATATTGGATTGTTGTAGTGTTACTTTTTTTTAATTGAAAATTGACCGGAACATTGTTAGACAAATTACATATCATTCTTATACTAGAATTATGTTTCCATTATTTTATTTTTCACTATGGTAAATTAAATATTAAATAAAAATAAATTATAACCTATTATAATAAATATTATCATATAATTGTCTTCTTCAAACTTCAAAAATAAAATCACATAAAAGCAATTTATGGAATATTACTATTCAAACTTGCATAAAGTTTTGATAAAATAAATAAAATGTCGATTGTTAGCTGGGAAATTTTATACTCTGGACAAAACAATAGGCAAATAACCTCCAACATAATATTTAACATTTTTTAGAGTTTAAAGTATGACAACATAATAATTTTCAATAATGCTACAATTACAAAGTTTATATACAAAATTTGTTGCAAAGTTGATATGACATCAAGTGAATTGAACAATAAATATAAAAAGTCAGTGTAATATATAAATATCTTTGAGTCATGTATCAGTAAATTAATGAATAGTATCACATCAATTTTATAAATATAGTATTACTCAACAACTACAGTTACTGTAAGAGCCTTGTAAATTTTAAAGAGTTTAAATGATATAGAGGCATGCTAACGCATATATATTTTTTGTTTACCTTTTGGTAAATTTTATAGAATTTAAATTAAAATGATGACTCCAAAGAATGATTTATAAATGGTTTTTTGTTTTTTCAAATATTTTCTTTAATTTTTAACTATACCAGGGAAAGCAACGACAAATTGTATCTTTAAAGAACTAGACAATGTGCCTTCATCTACGGCCAGCTTATTTTATTTTAAAAATTGAATGTAATTTGATATTTTATTGAATCGTAGTAACGTAACTTCTGCGTTCTTACTATTTAAATATATGTACACTTTTTACACAATTTAAAATGTTCAAATCTTAAGAATCTAAAGTTGTATAAAAGTAATAGAGCTTGCTATCTTGTACCTAACCTATATTAAGTCATCAATAAATTTTTATTTATATAGTTATTTGTAGAAATTTCATGGGCAATGAATAAAGTGATTAAGAATTAAGATAACCTTGGTTTAATGCCACAGATCGAGTTATTAGAAGGTACTTACTTATATATTTTGAGTTTTTATATTAAAAGGAAAAAAACCAAATCTCAATTACCCATAGATTAGAAAATTTTAAGGATAAAGTTAATTGGGCAAAATATTACCCTTGATTAACAACTGTTTAATCAATATAACTTCCGGCATGAATAATCTAAAAATTATACTAAAAATTTATTACTTATTTAAGTTTAAAAAATAAAATTGACATGCATCACATCAAATGTCGACTGCTGAAACCATGATGGATAACATTGCGTCACAAAGGGTCCGAAGATTTTGGAGGGGTTTCACAACGTCATCTCCGTTTCTCGGATGATAACCCAGAACTTAGCAACCATATAAAGAATTTATAAAGTCTAAGGGTATTACAGACATTGCACATAACAAAATAATTAAGTAAACAATACATTTACAATAGATATATAAATTAACAAAAGTAAAACAAAAGAAACTGTCATTAGGCAACGAAGTCTTGAAATTTGCCTTTGCCACCCAACAAGATTCCACTAAAGACATTGAAGAAGAATCTGGTTCGTCTTTCTCAACATGTTTCTGTTTCGTAACAGAGTATCATCTTCTTTTTCTCTTAAAATATGGCCGTTGTTGCTTGATCCCTCAAAAACTTGATGGTGCGAGACTAATTTCGGGAAGGGACATCCATGGCTCCAGCAGCCAAACACAGAGCATGAAGTTGAGGGACATCCATGGACGCGGCCACTCATGAACCGCACAGGTTTGGTTTTTTTCGTTTTAATACGAAGAGGACACAACTTTTGTTGTGGGTTGTGACTTGTGCGCGTCTATTTATTTATTTTTTTCACCAAATACTTTCTGCATTGATTGTCGGTGGAAATGGGTGTCTGAGATCCCGCTTCCCAAAAGCCGTGAACGTATTTGGTTAGGTTCTAAAGTAGTTGTTTAATTGAAGAAGATAACAAGGGTAAAATTGTCATTGCGTAATATCTTTTACGGTTTGTCTTCCACAGTATCAAAGTGGGGGTTAAATGTCATATTACTATCCAAGTAGCGGGGAGAAAATTTTGGACCAAAACTGGGGAGTGCATGTACCTTGCCTGATACTAATGGTATCATTACACCCAACTTGCTATTCCTTCAGGATTACTAAATCAGTTTCAATCTTAATATAATTAAAACTCAATCAACTATCATTTGAGATTAAATAGGTATTTGTTAAACTCACTCAACTTTTATATTATGCGAAATATACGTTTCAGTCTCTCCAATAGATCTTCTGTAACCAATGGAATCCATTCCATTGATTGGAAGATTAACTTAATAAATTAAAGTGATTTAATTGATTGAAAAATTAACTATAAATTTAAAGTGGAATCCGAATGAATCATATAAGATAAATAACTAACTAAAAATATTGAAGTGGAATCCAATGAATCAACCAATTAAAAAAGTTACAATTACGATTATAATTCTTTTACACAAACTATTACATCAGTCTGCAAATGTAATGTTATTTAAAGTCAAAGTTTTTAAGATTAATATTATTTTAAGTTAACAATAATAATAAGTATAATTAAATGGATAATGCTATTAAGATATAATAATTAATTTGCATAAAAATTGTATAAGTGTAGTATTATCCAAACTTCAATCAATCAAATTAGTCCTCCAATGGGATTCTGTATTCTCCTCTGGTCAATTACTAATGTTATAAATGATACTTATTTGCAAGTCTCGTGTAATCACAAAACTAAATAAACGGACAAGAAGCTATAAAATTAAAAACACCAAAAACAGAAACACAAAACACTTGCCAAGTTTACGAGAAAATTCCTGGTTTCTTTCCTTAAATGCAACCGCATCACCCTCTTCAAATCTTGAATTAGTCTTATCTCACACAATCAATATCATTAACTTCCCCATCAAGAATTCCTATTTTTATTATTTTTATTTTATTTTCGTGTACCAATGTATCATCAGTAGGGAAGACTCAAAGGACTCAAAACCGTGGCAAAGTCTCTATCTTTCATTCATAAATCTAATTTTTGTGTGATTTTCTTTGTTGGGTCATCGTAAAGTTTTTTTTTTTTTTTTTGGGGGGGTTCTGAATAATGGGGAGGGGTACATTGTTGGTAGCATGCCGTGGCAGTGGGGCCGATGGTGGCTGTGGTGGTGCGGCGGAGGATGAAGAGGGAGGGAAAGTGGGGAAAGGCAATGGCGATATTGAAGGAGTTCGAGGAGAAGTGTGCAACGCCTGTTGCAAAGTTGAAGCAGGTGGCTGATGCCATGACTGTGGAGATGTATGCAGGGCTTGCCTCTGATGGTGGCAGCAAGCTCAAGATGATCATCAGCTATGTGGACAATCTCCCGACTGGGTATTTTGATTGTTCCAAACGTATATAAATATGTTAAAAGTTGGTTAGAACTCATGTATGTATATGTCTTTGTATGCATTGATGTTTGCAATGAGTTTTTTTTTTAATCACTTTTTATTCAAGTATATGGGGTGGTTTTATTTTTGTGTATGCAATTTATGATCCAGATTGATTATTGGAGGGTATTATTGGACTTGAACTTGGGATGGACTTTTTTTCTCTGGTGTTGTGCGTGTTTTTCTTGACAAAGTTGTTTGATTTGCTTTCCTTTACGGTTGCTATGAATATTTTATTCCCATGATTTTGCAATATCATGAGCTATTGATGAAAAGTTGATTGGTTTGTTTCTATGACTGCATGAGATCTTGATAAGACTATTCCAAATTCTCAAATATCTCGAATCTTGTAGTATCGGATATAAACCTTGAGTCTCTGGTTTCTATTACTTGGGTATATTCACATTCATGTTTGTACAAATCTTATATTTTTCTTAGAGATGAATGTATTGTGACACATTCTTTTGTTGCCTCCTACTCTAGGATATACACCTAAAAGGCATTTAAATAACTATTCTTAAACAAACACCTGTTAGTCTCATTTGCTTATGCCCAGCAAATCAAAGGTTGGGGGGTTCAGACTTAACATATTACACTTATCTTGCCTGCATTCTGCCTTCTATGTTGAAGTTGAAGTGATTTGTGGTATCGTTAAGGTGATCTATTATTAATTCTGTAGAAGTTGAAGCGATTTGGGGCATCATTAAGGTTTTTGGCTGGAGCAATAATAAATTCATCCAGAACTTCTTCGCTGCATGAACTTTCAACTTGTTGACCAAGTACTGTTTAATACATAGCAATTGGCAAAATTGTTCTGCCAATGGCTTATATAATTAACAATTATCACCTTAAGGTGGATAAGAATTTCTCTATTTATTCTATTCATGTTTTATTTTACATGCTATTAGTGCAAAATTGTTTAGTTGAGTCAGTCTTCTTTTTGTTTTATTTTATTTTGTTTTTAAAACTCTGTTTCAGTGATGAGAAGGGAGTATTTTATGCATTGGACCATGGGGGAACAAATTTCCGTGTGTTGAGAGTGCAACTGGGAGGCAAGGGTGTTGGTCTTGTTAACCAAGAGTTTGAGGAGGTGTCAATTCCACCTCATTTGATGACTGTAACTGTAACTTCAGATGTAAGTGTTGTATCCTGCAACACGTTCAGAGAACCTAAAAAATAAAGCCTGCTTTGGGAATGAGATCTCTCATGTCTCAAAAAATGGATGTGATTCCAGGCTCTTTTTGACTACACTGCCGCGGAACTTGCAAAATTTGTTTCTGAAGGACCGCAATTTAAACTTCTTCCCGGTAGGCAGTGGGAGCTACGATTTAACCTTCTCTTTCCCTGTGATGCAAACATCAATTGCTTCTGGGACCTCCTCAGGTGGACAAAAGGCCTTGCTATAAACGAAACGGTTGGTACTAATCCCAAGTGAGTCCTTTGCATTCTTTCTCTTGATTAGATTCTTGATTTTGCAGCTCAATATTATCACTTGTAACACTCCGTTTTGAAATTTTTGTGAATATAGCTCATATCAAGTTAATTTATTGCTAAATTCTTAACCAACCTGTAAAATATATATGTGTTTGAGAGTAACTCAAATCTCTATTTAAGATAGTTATAATTGCTTCTGTTTCTTGAAAGGACAATACACTCTTCTGGTTTTAAACAATCACTGTAGTTCTCAAAACAGCTATTAGTTAATAATCTATTGCTTCTTATATAGTTGTGGAAGAACAAATATTATTCTTCAATATTCCTTTTTGACAGTTAATATTGAATTGCTGAACATGTTAAACCCTGTTAACGTGAATGTTTCTCTTCGACGCTTAAAGGATTCTGAAGTCTGAGTAACTTCTCTTTTCTGTTAACGCTGGTTAGTTATTGTTTAAATTTTAAAATTAAAAATTCGTGTTCAGTTTCTCCGGAGCTGAAATTAGTTGTAGAAAGTTAAGTCTGCCTCATTCCTTTGAAAATGTGAGTTTCAGAATTCACAAAGTGCATCTCACTATCTAAAGCCTATAGAAAGATATTTAAGATATCTTCCTCGTGAATAAATAAGGTTAAAGCACACTTTTTCTTTCTTTCACCCTAAAATATATACATATTGAAGAATAGGTTGGGAAAGAAGTGGTTGCAGAAATAACCAAAGCTCTCAAAAAACAAGGCCTTGATATGTCCATCTCAACTCTTGCAAGTTAAAAGCTGTAAATTTCACTTAATGATCCTCATGCTATTTTATAAGGACTAGTATTTCATGTTCAGATGTGAACCTGCTCTGCAATTGCTTTAATATTTTTCGCTTTTGAATTTAGTCTTGATATGCATTGTTTTTGTTGATACTAGGTCAATGTCACAGTTGGAACAAGGCTGGAGGTAGGTACGCCAACGAGGATGTTTATTGCTGCCGTGAACTTAGCCACTGGTTCAAATGCAGCATATGCGAAGCGTGCACAAGCAACACCAAAATGGCATGGTTCAGCAATAAGATGGTCTTTTTTTTTTTTTTTTAATTAACCATAGGAAGTAACGCAAATATTACACCCGACGCTTGTTGAAGCTGGAAACAGTGAAGGGAAAACCGCTCAAGCTATATTTACTGAGCAGCACAAGGAGATGAAGTCGAATGCAGAGAAATGGATCAAGGACACTTCGACTTCATCCCGATGGCGGCAACAATTATTACCACCATCACTTTCGCTGCAATTTTCCAGTTACCAGGTGGTGCCGACCAAAAGCGAGGTATTTCTAATCTCGCAGGACATCCTCAATTCCTTGATGGCTTTTGTCATCTCCGATGCAATATCGCGGATGTTATCCTCTCTCTCCACATTCATCTTCTTAAGCATATCCCAATGGGAATTTCAAGGAAATGATTATGATCAGTTGTTACCTCGTCAGTTGTTTACTAGGTTTTTTGACATTTTTCTATTCAATAGTAGCAATGTTTGCAGCGTTTTTCATAGCTATTCACATTCTCTTCGGCCAACGGACGGCATGGCTTTTGCTGGGTATTGGCATATGCCTTTAAGGCTTAGTCGTCATTTACATCCGTAAGGGATTAGTAGATCTCATGATGGTGACAGTTGAATTGTAAGAATTAAGAGAGTTTGAGAAGGAAAATTCAAGAGAGATGAGCTTAGTGGTAATATTGTATATTGAATGAATGAAAAACGTACAGAGGAAGTTTTCTTATTATACAAGAGTGCTGTGTACCCAACTAACTAACTTATGCTGACCTGGACAACTAACTACAACAGCACATTATTCCTTTTCTAACTAACTGCCAGCTAATATATTTTCTTTAACTAACTTTTCAGCTGTTATTTCCAACATGCCCTCTCAAGTTTAGCTGGGTTCATTTGATTCAGCAAACTTGTTTTCTGTATCAATGTTGAGTTTGTCTCTTAGAAATTCAAATCTGGTTTCTGCTAGAGGCTTGGTCATAATGTCAGCTAATTGAAATTCTGTTGATACATGTTTAATAGTTAGTTGCTTTGATAAAACCTTCTCTCTGATGAAATGCACATCTACTTCTATATGTTTGGTTCAGGCATGGAAGACAGGGTTTACAGCTAAGGATTCTGCTCTTTTATTGTCACACCAAAGTATAGGTGTGTCTTGTAGTTGTAGTCCCAACTCAGCCAACAGACTTTGCAGCCATAAAATTTCGGTTGATGCTTGAGACAATGTTCTATATTCTGATTCAGTTGATGATCTTGCCATAACCTTCTGTTTCTTAGAGGACCAAAATACCAGATTTTCACCTAGATAGATACAACATCCGGATGTAGATTTTTTTTCATCAACATAATTTGCCCAGTCTGCATCACTATATCTTGTCAAGCTTAGAGACCGCATAGGCTTAAACAACAGACCATAATTTTTGAAGTCCCTTTGACATATCTTAACACTCTTTTGCAAGCCTGCCAGTGCAATAAGGTTGGTGATTGAAGGAACTGACTTAATTTGTTGACTACAATGGATATATCAGGTCTGGTCATGGACAAATATTGCAATGCACCTATAATACTTCTGTAGAGTGTTGGTTGTTCAAATAATTCACTATCACTGCTTGACAATTTCAGATTGGCTACCATAGGTGTTCTAGCTTTCTTAGCTTCTAGCATGTTGCATTTCTTTAACAGATCTGTGACATATTTCTTCTGAGTTAACAGCAAAGAATTTGCAGTCCTGTTAACTTCAAAGCCAAGAAAATAGCTTACATTTCCCATTACTTTAAAAGCAAATTGTAAGCTGAGGTCTTTGATAACTTGTTGTACCTTGGAAGAAATGTTTCCAGTGATTAATATGTCATCAACATAAACCAGCAAAAGGATAAGAACACTTTCCTTCTTATAAATGAAAAGGCTAATGTCAACAACTGACATGACAAACCCCCACTGAAGCAAGACACCTTTTAGTTTATCAAACCATGCCCTAGGGGCTTGCTTCAGACTATACAATGATTTATGCAGTTTACAGACAAAGTTAAGATACTTACTGTCCACAAAACCTTCAGGTGGAGGCATGTATACAGTCTCTTGTAAGTCACCATGAAGGAAGGCATTATTAATATCTATTTGCTAAATAGTCCATTGATAAGTTACAACAAGAGTAAACATGACTCTTGAGGGTGGATGGTTTGATGACAGGGTTGAACATCTCAAAGAAGTTCACACCAGCAGACTGCTGAAATCCCTTAGCCACTAGTCTTGCTTTATACCTCTGAATGGTACCATCAGAGTTGTATTTAATTTTGAAAACCCATTTATTGTCAACTATAGGTAGATGATTAGTAGCAGGAACTAAAGACCAAGTGTTATTAGCAAGAAGAGTATCAAATTCTGTCTGCATAGCTTCTTTCCAGTGAGGAGATGACAATGCTTGAGTGACTGTGATAGGCTCACTGCTTAATAATGAATCTAATGTGTTTAAATGAAATACCTTGGGCTTGAAGATACCAGTTTTAGCTCGAGTGATCATAGGATGAACATTAGATCCTTTGGTATTGGGCTGAGCTGAAGTTGGAGCATGAGTGAATTGTGAAGTTTCTGCATCAGAATTGAGTTCAGTAGGAATAGTAGCTGAAAAAGTGGGAGCTTGCTCAGGGGATGAAACAGGAGGTGTAATTCAAAGTGAAGGAGACTGATGGTCTTGCTGATAGACTTGTGAAGTATTGAAATTATTGGAGGATAAGGATGTTGGTAAAATCCAGGAGATAGATGATGATGTAGCATTGTTAGGAGGAGTTGAAGCAGATTCTGTATTCTGAAATTCAGTTGAGGTTCTGAAGGGAAATATGGTTTCATGAAAGGTAACACTTTTGGATATATAAATTCTGCCAGATGAATGCAAAAGTAACCTTTATGGTAGCTACTGTATCCTATAAACGCACAGATGGATGTATGAAAAGCTAGTTTGTGTTGATTATAAGGTCTGAGATTAGGATAACAAGCACACCTAAAGACCTTTAGCATTGCAAAGTCAGGGAGTTTGTGATATAGTTTTTGATAGGGAGATTCAAGATTTAACACTGCAGCAGGCAACCTATTGAGCAAGTAGGTGGCTGTATGACAAGCATGCCACCAGAATTTGAAAGGGAGAGCAGATTCAGCTAACATTGTCAATCCCATTTCCACTATAGTTCTGTGTCTCCTTTCAACAGCACCATTTTGCTGACGGATATAAGGACATGAATGTCTGAACACAATGCCAAGGTTATCAAGAAAGGATTGCAGAGATCGAAATTCACCACCCCAATCAGTTTGTAAGCACTTAAGTTTGGTGTTAAATTGTCTTTCAACCAGATTTAAAAAGAGAGGGAATATTTTAGCAACTCCTCCTTTAGACTTCAGTGGATAAATCCAGCTATACTTGCTATATCCATCTACAAATAATACATAATATGTATAGCCATCAATTGATTCTACTGAAGATGGTCCCCACACATCTGCATATACTACTTCAAGTGGTTGAGATATGACAGTTGAAGAACTAGGATAGAAAGCATGACATTGTTTTCCAAACCGACATGATGTACACTGCAGTTTATCAGTAGCATTACTTGAGAACAACTTACACTGTGATGCTACATGCGCTAATACATTTGCATTCAGATGGCCTAATGTTTTGTGCCACAGAACTGTATTAAACTCAGCTGTACTCTTATTGATTACACAGGAAAACAAAGAAATAGGTTGCATATTAGTTGAAGTTCTAGCAGAGTAAGATGTTGCAGATCTTCTATCTTCAATTGAAGTAAGCTTGTATAGTCCTCTGTCAAGCTTGCCATGGAGCAGTATTGCATTGGTTTGCTTGTCCTTGATTAGACAAAAACAAGGATGAAATTCCACAAACAAGCCATCATTATCTTTCAACAGTTTAGAAATACTCAACAGATCTTTTGTAATGCCAGGAACATGAAGAATTCTATTTAAGATTAATGTCTTTGAATGTGATAGATAATGCAGTAAAGAACAACCAATATGCAAAATAGGCAGAACATTACCATTTCCAACTTGAACAGTTTCAGCTCCATGATATTCATCAGTGAGATTCATGTTCTTTATGTCAGCTGTGATATGGTCTGTAGCTCATATATCTAAATACCATGTGGAGTCTGTAACAGCAATGGAAGAAACTGCAGGTGCATTTGTTTTTGCATGCTGTGATACAATGTAAGCTTGTGATGAGATTTGCTGTAAAGCTTGTGAAGTACCACTTGAATTGTATCCTAGATTGTGCCCTGAAAATCCACTAGCATTGCCTTGAAAGGTGATATCAAAACGATGATAACATTTAGCCACAATGTGACCAGATTTGCCACACAATTGACAGACTATCCTGTTGTTCATATTTCCTCTACCATGTCCACTTCCATTACCGCGAGCATGAAACCTTCTAGAGTTACTTTTGCCACGGCCTCTACCTCTAGTATTGTTGTTAGGTACTTTAAAATTGTTATAGCCATAAGAGAATTGATTGTAAGTTCTCTGTGCAACATTGACATTGTGATCAAAATGCACTGTCTGAACTGCATTGTGTTGAGCTAATCGAAGCTCATAGCTTTGGAGCTAGAATTATGCTTCTTCAATTGAAATATGTCCTACTCTTAAATTTATATTGACAACTATTGCATCATACTCAGAACCTAAGCCATCTAGAATATGTAACAACAAATCATCATCAGTAATTTCATTGCCTACAGTAAATAAAGTATCAGCTCTCTCTTTCATTTTGAAGAAATACTCTGAAACAGTCATTGATCCCTTCTTAGTGGTTTGAAGTTTGTGTTTGAGAAGCATCACTTGTGCTCTTGATTCAGTGAGAAACAATCTTTCGAATGTATTCCACACATTCATGGATGTTTGACATCTTACTACATGTCCATACATATTTTCATAAATTGAAGATAGCAACTAGCTCAGGACAAATTGATCAGTTCTTTTCCATAAAATGTAATCTGGATTAGGAGTTTTGTGAGCATTACCATTCGAATCAGAAGAAGGATGAACAGAGATGAAAGATTGAGGACAAATCTTATCGCCATTAATAAATCCTTCAAGTTCATAGGCTCCAAGTGTAGGTAGAACTTGTGATCTCCAATATCCATAGTTGTTTCGATTCAGTTTTATAAACAGAGTAGGAAGAACTGATGGAAGTGAAATTGAAGGCACCAACGATGCTGATGAACTGGAAATTCCATGATCATTGACTTGTTGAGTTTGACGAGGAATCTGAACATTAGATGAGCTTGTTCCTCCATTCAATTCATGATTATTTCTCGATAAAGTTGAGTTTCCGGGAAAAAAATTTGTTGGATCAGCCATTGGCTCTGATACCAAGTTGAATTGTAAGAATTAAGAGAGTTTGAGAAGGAAAATTCAAGAGAGATGAGTTGAGTTGTAATATTGTATATTGAATGAATGAAAAATGTACAGAGGAAGTTTCCTTATTATACAAGAGTGTTGTGTAACCAACTAACTAACTTATGCTGACCTGGACAACTAACTACAACAGCACATTATTCCTTATCTAACTAACTGCCAGCTAATATATTTTCTTTAACTAACTTTTCAGCTATTATTTCCAACAGTGACAATGGTATATACACTTCGTAAAAAGTCTTCTTCCAGTGAAATTTCGACCGTCGCTTATGGGCTCCCCAAGAAGGAAATTAAGGAGAAAAACAACTAGTGGAGCCAAAGAATTAAGAGGGGAATGAAAAATGTAATATTTTATGATTAGTACGGTAGTGCATGCTTGGTGTGCCACTTATTTTTAATAATTGCATTCTATTAATTAGTGTTATGTAGGAGAATCTGTTGCAATGTTTGACAAAAGATTGCACTGTATTATTATTTGTATATTATATATATTGGACTGTTAATACGGAGATTATATATTCTGAACTAAACGATTGGCAAATAACTCTCAACATAATATTTACATTTTTAGAGTTCAAAGTATCACAACATAACAACTTCAACTATTGTGAAAGCCTTACAAGCTACCAAAAATAACTATAAAATCGAATCAATAAATAATTTGATACCAAGGGGTGCCAATAATTTTATTTTTTTATGTAAGTTTTAGTAAATTGTGTTAAATTAATTTTAACTGAAATTATGACATGTAAAGAATGATACACATGTAAAAGTTTTTTCTTTTTTTTTTAAAGAAAAAAATTACAATAAATTTAAAATTGAATATATTTCTTTTATCTTTAATTAAATTAGAGAACATGAAAGTTTTTTTTTTTTTTTTTGAAGAAACTGAATGTTGTCCCTTGATCTATGGCCAGCTAATTTTGTTTTAAAATATAAGGCAATTTGATTTTATATTTATTGAATTATAGTTATGTTCTTCGTGTTTAAAATACATATATACAAACCTTTCGCACCATTTAAAGTGCTTAGCTATAGTCTCAAAATTGTGCCATAACCAAGGTGTTTAAAATCTAATTCAATTTAATTTAAACCAATCCAATTTTAATTATTTGATTAGATCCAACCTATATTAAAATATATTTTATATACTTGACTAGGATATTTATTATCTAACTAATATCTGTTATAATATTTTATGTCTTATTGTTTCTATTTGCTATATTTATATAACATTATTTTTTCTAATATGCAGCAATATAAAATATTTTTGAATTATATTGAATTAAATAGGATTTCAATATATATAGTTCAAATTATACTGGTTTGTATTGGATCTTATTTTTCAAGTATTGGATTAGACTGGATTAAAAATTTGATAATCTAGTTTGTGATTGGATTGGATTTGACAAAATTGATCAGCGCTTTCTAATTAACAAACACCCCTAGTCAAAACATGTGTATAAATAAGAGAGCTAGTGATCTTGAACCTAGCACATGTAAAATTTCTCAATAAATATCATGGCCCGTGTACATCTATCTTCATCTATATATAAGATTAAATTATCAATTTATCATGGATGGTTGGTTACCTTGAAAGCTTTTCTTTATCCATTCATCAATATTCTATCATCTCCTTCTTTGTGAAAGATTATCTATAAATAAAAGTGATTCACTTCGAGCACTTTTGAGGCATTTCACAGACTTCATTTCATATTTTAAGCTCTAAATTGCATTCATTTTAGTCTTCTAAAATAAAACTTGGCTCTTTTATTATTATTGTTGTTGTCGTCGTCCCCATACATCGAGCATACGACTTGGAATTACGGTGAATAATAAGGCTCTTTAAATAGCCATTAACATCTATGTTTTCTTTCAACAAAAAATTTAAGGATGGAATTTATTTGTATCCAAAATATCACTCTTAATCTTCGGCTCTTTACTCAATATACTTTTTCTCGTATATAATCTAAAATTTATATTAACAATTTGTTACTTGTTTTTTTTTATACAATATAACCGATTTGATATTCTTAATCTTTATTATTAAATATATCTTCATATGATCCATTTGGTAATGTCAATTAACTGAGCCGTTACATTAATTATAGTGTTTAAAAATTTGTACACTGTGATAGACAAGAATAAAATTATATAAAATGGCTTATGATTAATCTCATTTTATGATAGAATAATGTTACTTTTATTAAGTTTTTCGTATGAACTCTTAAATATAATTAACGGATATGTTATGAAGTGATTGGCATAATAAATTGACAAAATCTATACAATTATTTATATACAAACTGATATGTTATGAGATAATAGGAGTAATAAATATACCAAATATACACATCTAATAAAGGATGATTATATGTGAATACAAAAGTTTATACAAAAAGTTTATCATAGTAATATTGCTCTTTATCTCTCTATGATATGGAATGTTATCCCTTATGGTTTCAGCAATCGACATTTGTTCTTATCCCTCGTGGCTTCGGCAATACATCCCTCAATTTTGGTCAAAATAGTAGCGTTACCTTTGTTGCTCAAAATCTTGATTTCGGCAATACTGCCCTTAGTTTTGGTCAAAATAGTAGCCTTACCTCCGTTGTTCAAAATCTTCTATAGAAACCCCATACCTTTAACTGTTGAGAGGAATTTATAACATTTGAGAGTATTATAGACATTTTGATAATAAAATAATTAAATAAATACATTTACAACAAATAAGAATAACAATTAACAAAATAAAATAAACTAATTTATTGTTCAACAATATCTTCAAATTGCCTTTGCGACCAAACAAGATTAGAAGCAATGAAGAAGAATCTATATAAGGGCATAGATCTATTAATGTGGCATAAAAATTAATAGTAAAAATAGTGTACTTACAATTATATATAGAAGGGTAGGAGTAGTATCAACAACATCTTAAGATTGTACTATTTAACAAAAATTAAACTTAGTGCAATTATGTTTAAAATTAGAGGCGTCTAATGGGTCCGAACCGGGTCAGTCTAGCCCATAAAAGAATGCCCATGTGGTCTCATGGCCAGGTATGGGGTTGGCCATCAATTTTATGGAATACCCAACCCATCCATCGAGCCCTGGGCCAACAGAATGTACTTAAAGTGGGCTGCTCATTGAATTATACTTAAACAAAAATTTCTATGCATTTTTCTTGAAGTATTCATTTTTTTAACGTATGATAAAAATTTATTACAATATTCATATCAATGTATTAAAATAATATAATTAAATTTGAGTCAAATGAATTAATTAAGAAAAAAAATTAAATGAAAAACTCTAATTTTTTTCAATTAAATAATATAAATATAAATATATATTGTATTAAAATATTTGAATTACATCATGCCATTCTTTTAGTATATCCTAGGTTGCCAGTAAATAATTTGTCTTTTGGTCTTAATTTTAAAATACATAAATGAAGAAAAATGGACATAGATTATTAAATAATTTTAAAAAAAAAACCAAAGAAATTACGTAAAAATTATTAATGATAGTTTATGGTTTCAATATCTTTTAAAAACTTGTTCTTCTTTTGCAACTATGTTGGAAAAAGTTAAAATTAAAATAAAAAAAGATATGATATTTTTTTTGAGATATTCTGACAAAAATAATTAAAATTCAATAAGGGTTTCTATTTATAAATCAGTACCAACGTTAGTGTTAAAGTTTTACCTCTACTTAAAAATGAGATGAGGGCTAATAGAAGGTAGGTAGAGAGTAGATGACACTACTCCTAAAGTAATTGACATTAGATTTTTGGCTAATCATTTATTTTAGATTGTGTTTCAAAAACTTAAAATAGATTTTAATTCTCTTAAAAAATATATATATATATCAGCAGCCTAAATTTGCCAAATAGGTTGGCCTTGTATGGAAGACGGCTAAACCCATGATGGGCACGATGTGCCCAACCCATTTGACACCTCTAGTTTTAATTAAAAACTTTTGCCCAACCCATTTGACACCTCTAGTTTTAATTAAAAACTTTCTTATTTTTCTCTTTCTTTATAAATGATTTGCTTCTCTCTCTTTTCTCTTGTTTAATATTTTGCGTTATTGGTAAATTCTAAAACAAAACCTGTCATGACAAAAAGGGTAAGGAAATTGTCTTGTAAATCAATTGTATAAACTGTTTGTTTGACACACTTAGGGCCCGTTTGATTGGGCCACTTAAATCTGAATAGATTCATATTTAAGTGGCTAAAAAATTTTTGTATGTTTGTTTATACATCTAATCACTTATTTTCAGATAAAATTGTCTGAAAATAAAAAGTGAAAATTTATTACTTTTTTCTTCCGAATGTCTGAAAAATTTGAAATGTCTAAACTCTCCTCTTGTTATAATTTTATTTCATGAATATCCTTTATATTCAATTAATAAAAATTATATAATTAATTAAAAATATTTCATATTAAAAATAAGAATATATTAATATTAAATATTTTATTTTTTTTTAAATC
The DNA here is from genome assembly GCA_013180625.2 of Boswellia sacra. Classification (NCBI taxonomy): domain Eukaryota; kingdom Viridiplantae; phylum Streptophyta; class Magnoliopsida; order Sapindales; family Burseraceae; genus Boswellia; species Boswellia sacra. The sequence continues at coordinate 356,688 of SNVD02012118.1, forward strand.
TGAAAACGGTGTCACTGTTGGCCGGCCGCTGCAAACAGCCGTTGAAACTGAGCGTCCGACGACACCGCCTGCACCATCATGATCGACTCGACTCGCCCTACATGGTTGTCGAATTTATTTTGTAAGACACATCACCGTTTAACCGTTAAAGGCCAAAAAAAATTCGGCCGTCGAAAGTTTTCATGCATTTTACGGCGAAACGCCGCCATTTCACTAAGAATCGTTTCAACAGGCTTGTAGATCGATCAAATCCGATCACGATGGTGTAATCGATGTATGAAACGCGTTACATCTCCGGCAGCGGACAGCGGACGGCGGCAGCTCCGGACGGCGGCTTCGGCGATTTAATTTTCAAATTTTTTTATTTTTTAAAATAAAATATTTAAATAATATAATATTAATTACTGAAATTCAAATTTTAATTTAAAAATTAATTTGTGTATGTATATGATATAAAATATATAAAAAGAAAAATTATAATAATATAATTTATTTAATAAATATGCATTTGAATTTTTAAAATTTGACTTGTTTTACATGCATTGGTTAATAAAATTAATATAAATAAAAATTTAATGTAATAAATTAATTAAAAAATAATATAAGTATATAATTATTTATAATCTTGACTTATTTCAAACAAAATATAAATATATTAGTTTTTATAATAAATAAACTTATTAATTTATTACTATATTAATATTTCAATATAATTTTGTAAACTATTTATTTTACACATATTTAAAGCCATGTATTTTAATTTCCATAATAAAAATAAATATTTTATTTTTAAAAGATTGTAATAAATATAACATTAGTTATTTGAATGAAAAAAGAATTTTGATTTAATTTAAAGAACTTGCACAAATGTAATATAAATAATTTATATTTTTATTATAAGGATAAAAATGTCATATTGAAAATAAGATGCACTCTCACCACTTTTTTTAAATGGTATATAAAAGAGCAAACAAATATCCTATTAAGTGGAGTAAATTAAGTCCTAAAAAGTGTTTAGATCTGAAAAGTGTTAAGTGATTTAAACAAAGACTACCTTAGTGAGTGTTATCTTTACTCTTTTACTGCTTTCAAATAGATATATATGTAGAGAATAATATTTTTTTTGTTTGACATAATTCTATTCATTTTTTAATACTTTACAAATCCACACACACACACATATATAAAAGAATCATGCGTAACGTTAACATTTCACAAAGTTTTGTACTATTTATCGGTTTATCATCTACTTTAATTAGTTATAAAAGGGGGTCTCTCCAACATGTTGGAAGCCAGCTACTGCTTTTTTTACTCGTGTTCACTATCTCTTAGCAGTCTTGCAATCTTGTGAAAAATGTGCTTTTATTAGTTGTGATTTTCTACATGATTTATTGTTCTTCATTTTTTATTTAAAATGTGTGTAGTTTCTTCCCAGTTGTTTAAAGTTAGGAACTTTAAAATTATTAAATCAGTTAATTAAATATATACTCACTATTAAGAAAAAAATACTTGTCATTTTTAATGCAACTTTTGGAACTGTTGCGAGTTCTCAATTTAGGGCGACAACTTGCCACTCTCTACCCTTGTAATTTTTAAACGCCCTTGTAATTTGGAGATACCGCTCTCTACCCTCAATTTTTGGAAAAGTCAATAAACACCCCTAAATTTAGTTTGCAGTTAAATAATCTATTTACCGTCCTAGAATCTTCTGCGTAAAGACATATTTAGCCCCATTTGTCTTATCGCCAAAACTATTAAAATAATAAATAACCTGATTTAAAAATAAAAATTAATATTGTTTAATTTAAATATTATAGTTTTTCTTAAATTACTAAAAATAATAAACAGTAACTACCCTAGTTTCCACCATAAAACCTAGGCCTCCCCAGGGGCTAGGAGCCCAGCCCAGCAAATTGGAAAAAAAAATTCATAATTTTCCAATAATTTTATATTTTGGCAAATTTTAAATTATAAAAAAAATAAATTATTTTTAAAAAATAATCATAAAACTCTTTTCTTTTTTTAAAGTTCTTTAAACAATTATAAGTTAACAATTCATATTTCTCAAATAATTTCATATTTTTAACTTATAGTAGGATCATATTTTAAAATAAAATATACTAAATTTATATTACTACTAATAGGATTTTTGCAGGGTGGAAATATTTTAATTATATAATATTTCAATTCATATTAAAAAAATTAGTTTGAAAATTTATTATTTTAGATATTAAGGTTTTGATTTTAAATCATAATTAAAAATATGAAAGAATTAATACTAGTTGTTTGCAACTAATTACAAATTTAAATTTGGTATGATATTTTTAATCTAAAATTTTTAAGTTAAATCAACATAAATATTCTAATCATTCATTTTATTTTATAAAATTTAAATACATGACAAAAGAGATATATTATATTTCGCCCAAATCTGATGGGATAATTGGTAACAAATGATTATTCATTGTTTAATCATTTGTTATGGAATAAAAATTGTTAATTTCACTTACATTTAAATTTTTTTAAAATTATCAAAATAAACTTGATACAGCAATTAATGCTTAACTGCTTGTTAAAGGGAGTTTAATTTTATATAATAATTTAATAAAATTAATATATTTATGAAGTTGTCCTCTCTCTCTGATATTAAAATCGTATATTATTTTAAAATATAATAGAGTACATTATAGGTATAATTTTTAAAAAATTAATACTGAAGTACAAATATTTTTATTAATTTTTTTTATAGAAAAGCCAACTAGCATCTGTTTACCGTAAATTATAAGAAAAAAATTCCCAAACTTATGATTCTTACAAAAAAATACAGAAAATATGTAATTAAAAAAGTCATTATTAATGCAATTTCTCATATAGAAACATGAGTTTTTACGTCTACAGAATTTTCATTCAATTATTTACCTCAACAATCAATTAAAAGTATTTATCTTTTTTTAAGTGTTTGTTGGACTTTTCTATTTTTTTATTATTATAAAATACTTATGATAAATTATTTATTATTATTATTATATTTATTTAATATATACTCTATTAATTCTCAAATTACTATACTCTTTTTAATATTAGAGTTTGAAATTAAATAATTTTAGTAATATATTAATTTTATTCATATGCACAACAAAAAACTTAACGTAGATTGTTGATAACTGAAAGTATTTAAGACTTTTACGAACCTAAGAAGGGTGTGTGGGATTTCAACAAACCTCAGGGATATTTGTGCCCTTTCTATCAAGTACCCAAATTACCCTCTATTAGACCAAACAAAAATTAAAATTAGGAACCAACTTGTTAGTTTAAAGTTTGATGACCCTCGACACTGTTAAGCCAAATCTTAAGGCTGTTTGTGAATGCTTCCGCCCTCTTTTTATGTACTTTGTGTTTGATTTGTTAACATTCAAATTAGCAATTCAAAAATTTAAAGAATTATATTTATCAACCCTTTCTAAATTTTAGTTTCCCCTATTGATCAACCCAACTGATATCTTTACTAAGAATCATCATACAAGATTATTTCCTGAGTTGATTTCCAAACTCAAGTTAGATTCTACATCAACAACTTGAGTTCGGAAGGGGATGTTACCACGTATACATATTCAACCAAATCATTATTATAGAGAATATTTACTTTCCTTGTGTATAATATTTACTTGTACATGTATCAACCTCTAAATTGGCTTGTCATTATGTCTTGTAAACGCACAATTCAAATGAATCAGATCAATACAATTCCTTGCATTACATTCAATAATCAGCTTACTCTCAGTCCAACATGTTGTTTAGTAGTACTACAGGTTGCTGCCTGTCCTCCATTAGTCATGCAGAGAAACGACACATTATTAATGCTTAATTTGTAAATATGTTGGTGAAATATTTGGAATATCATCGCCTTCATACTTCCATTTATAATATTGGCGTTTGGACAAAGAAGACATTTGACTGCTTGTTAGTACTCAATTAAGAATCATAACATTTGATTTAATAAAAAGTTTCTGAATCCTTATTAATCTTTGCTTGAAAATTACTAATGTTTTCAATTACATTCCCATTCATGCACAAGTCAATGCCTTTTGTCGACCATCTAATCTTTAATTATCAGTATTTGTTAATGGTTAAATAGTTATCATAGTGTTAAAATATTAATATGAAAATATATTGTCGCAATTCCGTGTACAATAAAATTGTTAATTTTTGTTGATCATGAAATTTTGTGTGTCATTCACATTGTTTATTTAACTAATTATTAGAAAGTGGTTTTTAACATAAATTTTGTGATCATCGATCTTACAAAATTTAATGACTAAGATGAAATGAGTCAGTAATATAAATGCTAACTTTTGAAGTTCAAAAACATTTGAAGGTTCAAAAACATCCCTAATATATTTAATAGTCTGTAAATGGACCCCTTAAATAAATAATGAAGATAACATATAAATTTCTCCAAGAAGCTGACCTTACCAAATTCGAAGACTCTTAGCTTATCCCCACAGCTTGCATCTTTCCCGGAGCATCATTAATTTTTTATTCTGACTTGTGTTTAACGTTACATTAAGTGACACGACCCGCCCCTAGCTACACGGGCAAATCATGCTTAAAACTGTTCACTAAGAGAACGATCCTTAATTAACTATTCTCCTACACTTTTTGCTCTGCCACTTTGAAAAAAAAAACTATTCATAAAAATTTACTTCTAGTTCAGGTCTTTTATGTAAAATACTAAAAAAAAAGCTCTGAAAATTTTAATGAAAAACCGACAGAGTTTCCCCTATAATTTGAAGAAAACCCACTGCAAAAACACACATTTGTACACTTCTAAACTATTCCTCATCCCAACTTCTTTTGAAACTTTCTTCCTTATCAACCACAACATACTAAAAGATAAATAAATCATATTCAACATACTTAATATTTAAAAGCTTATACAATATCTAAAAAAATGAAATACTTTCAATGCATGAAAAATTATTATACATCGTGTGGCCTTCCTTAGCATCAGAGACAGCTTAGCACCAAACCTGTAGCACCTGGTTGGGAAAAAGAATAGGAAAAGAGTGAGCTAAAGGCTCAGTGAGTGGACAAATTTTATTTCATAAAATATTACTTTCTTTAATTCATACAACTCCTTTCTTGAATAAAGCTTTGTGTTCTAAAATCTCATTTTTCTTAAAACAAAATACAATGTATAATTACTTTTAAAAGGGAACCAGTATACTCTTCTTTCCAAAATAACGTACAAACGACTATTTCTTCTCAGCTTTCTTTATAAACTTCATTCTTATAATACAACTATAAAAATTTATTAATTCTCTGTAAAGAAAATACTTTATATAATTCTTCAACTTACTTACCTAAATAACTTAATATTCTTAAACCATATAAGCAAATCAGTTGCGTACCTTTACGTTGAACCCTTATTTAATCTCGTATACACTGCAAAATATATCACTATATCTCTTTCTTTTCTATAAAAAAAAATATATAAACAGATGCCAAAAGAAATAAAATAACATAGGACTTTTAAATAACATTTCTCTCATCATATACTCAATCACTTGCTAAATTTATTCTCTAAACAAATCATAAATTGCATGACTATGACTGTCTCATAATAAAATCATATAATATATTTCTAACTAGAAAACTCATATCATATTTATACTTAAGAAAAATCTATCGTACTTGCCAAAATATCATCAAATATCTTATAGAATTTTCAAAACAAATAACTTTTGATTATAAATCTTCAAATAAAATTGCTTGATTCTATATTCTTTAAAAGCAGTGGAAAGAATGCATATTTTCTCAATCTCATAAAATAAAACTCATGATGATATGCTAAAATCATCGCTTTAGTTATTTAATAAACAAAACATAATTTCTTTAAAATCTTCTTTCCAAAAGAAACTTTTACGGATAATGCTTCTTTCTCAAACTAAATCATATAAACATATTCAAAACTCTTTTCATTATACTAAACAAGTACCCTGAAACTGTCTGATCCTGCCTGACGAGATCTAACATCGCACAGGCAGAGCTATCTGAATTTTCTCATACCTGGTGAGATCTACATCACGCAGGCAGAGCTATCTGTACCTGGCGAGATCTAACATCGCACAGGCCTGCTATCTGAATCTCCTCATACCTGGTGAGATCTACATCACGCAGGCAGAGCTATCTGTACCTGGCGAGATCTAACATCGCACAGGCCTACTATCTGGTCATACGCATGCGTAGAACTGCCCCCAAAGGGCTAAAGCGCCCAGATCACACGGCCCAAAGCCTCTATGTGTGTCTGAACGGGCCCCAAAGGCCTCTATCTTTCTATCTGAAATCTGTTGTCTCACTGTCTAAGTGAGCTGGGTACTAGCTTAGTATAATATAATTAAACTTTCTTCTTTTCGCTAAAACTGAGTTCTTTTCAAAATTTGCTTTATATGCTAAACCATTGCTTCTCAAGCAGATTTATCAAAATTTGTAAAACTTATATAAGCTGAAACTCATAATATCTGAATCCTTGAAAATCCATGATAAATATTTAAAAGAAGAATTGCAAATACTTTGAGAAATCCTTGAAATCAAATTTCTATAAAAAAATATGATCATAATTGTTCTGCTTTTACACTTTCCATAAAATGGTAAAATATGCATCCGTAATAATATAGAAAACAATTCATATATAAAATATGAATCTTTCTTTAAAACTGTTATATATTTGTTCAAAACTAACTTTGAAACTAAAATTTATGTCTGTAACTATTTTAAAAACTAATTTTGAAACATCTTAGTAATTGAAACAAGTATAATAAATAGGTATATTTACCCAAGAGAAATACAAAAGAAACTAACTTGAATTCTTCTTAATTCGCTAAAATTCTCAGAAATTCTATAAAATGCTAAATAAACATCACTAAGTAAACACTAAAACATATTTCTAATAATCCAGAAAAATAAATCTTCTACTCTTTCTAAGACTTTCTAAAATATTCATAAAATAAAATACTTTTCATCTCACTATAAACCATAGTTTATATTTTTATCTCAAAATCTCATACTTTCTTTATAACATACTATATAACATCCTTTCATAAAATTATACTTCAAAATTTAACTAATTTCCCAAGTATTTCAATTCAAAATTTCCAAGATTTCTAAATTCTTAAATATCATGCATTAACTGAAATCTTTTTGACTATCCTAAAATTTTCAGGATTCTGCATTCAGATCCCTACAAATTTTGAAACAGTTTTCTAAATTTGTAATTCACCCCCTACTGCTACGCAGTTTTAGAATTTGGCATTGCCACACCTGCAGAATTAGATTCTGATTTTCTAAAACTTTTTCTTTTTAATTTGCTATTAATCTAAATATAAAATCACTCATCATTTTGTAAATCAAAACATCATTTCTTCCACATGTGTATTTATTTAAGAAAAATAACTAAATACCTCAATTTCCTATACAAATTCATTTAATTATAAATGTCTCTTTTCCGTTCATAAACAAAAACTTTCTACTTTCGATTAATTTATAACATACATTCATTCTACAACTTTCACTTTAAATTCATTTTTCTATTGTATCCAAACTTATTAAAATAACGCTTACTATATATATTCAAAAACTAATCTATTAGCACTACCCATAACTATCACTTCTATCTAAAATTTAATATTTATACATATTTATTTTCAAAATATATAAATCATTATTATCTATTCTAAAACATTTAATATAACTCAATTAATTAAACTAATAATTTAAATTATATGAAAAATCATAAATTTAATACAATTTAATATAATATAAAATTCTCGAAACATAATCCACTCACTGAATTTAAGCTTTTTTATGGATGAATAATGTTATGAGAATTATTTGATGGTCGGAAATCATAACCGGAAATATCGTCGGAAAATCGTAGCCGGCGAGTAAATACTGACCGAATTTCGTTTCTCTCCGATTTGCAAAATTCGTATATCAACATGTAACAAAATTGGTATTGTTAGAAAGAGCATGGAACAAGCTTTAATTTAATGTAAAGATTTACCGGTAACTCACCGGATTTTGGCCGGAAAACGTATAGGAAGCCATCGGCTTCCATGCTTCGATCCGCAGAAACGGTGGAGAACCCAAGGACAACACATATATGGATAGAAAGAGGACATTACAAGCTTCAAAATGATATATCGTAGGGCTGGAGACTCATCGGAAAACGGCCAGAATCGCCGGTCAAAGAAGATGGTGAACAGTAACCGGCGTGAACAGTGAAAATCCATCCTCTCCCTCCCGATTCCTCCTCTCCCTCCTGTTCCTATTATTATTATTTATTATTTATTTTTATTAAAAATAGGCTGGGCTGGGCCTTCTTCAAGCCCAATAGCCCAATGGGCATTACATTAAGAGTCATAGTTAATTAATTTTAAGATGATTTTTATCTTAAATCATAACTTGAATTCCAACTGTTCCTTTGATAATTTTACATTGGCTAGAAGCTATAATATTTTTTTTTTAATTATTTGAACTAAATTAATAATTCCTATCGAAAAGTTGATGACATCATTATATTTGAAGGTTGCGTCTTGGTTATTCAATTTTAATAACAAAAGTAAATAAATAAAAGAAAAGGACTTCGAATACAAACTTTACCCTATAAACTGCCTGCGACCAAACGGCAGATTGCATTATTTTTTCATAAATTATCAATTTTTTGTATATTAATTTAGGGATGTTTGTTTTTCTGTTTGAAATTTGAAAAGATTTGAATTAAACTAAAATCTGAATAAGTTTGATTATAAAAATCTGAATGATATATTTGTTTTTTATTTTAATATTTGAATTAAACGAAACGGCACAAAATCTACTTATTAAATTAGAATAAAATACTATATTACTTATTAAATTATAATAAAATTACTATTTTTGGCACTATTGCCACCAACTGCTCGGTAAAGTAATATATGGAGAATTACAATGTTTTTACTTTTTATAATAAACGATTTTTCTTTATTTGTTAACTTCATTTTTATTTTTCTTTGTTTTTAACTTCATTTTTAGTACATATATCTCATCAAAGCCTAGCTAAAGAGACACAAACACATCAATTGATTATGGCCATATCAATCTACTAATTTATTTTAAATATTGAAACGCTCAACTACCCGTGATGATCATTTTGGCGGAGTACAAAGACAAGTTCTATAACCAACCATAAACTTTTTTTATGGGAAAAGATACGGTATAGTTGCTATATCAGTACAGCACTATTTCTAATACGTAAAAATCGTAAATAATATATAAAAGTCGTAATTGAGTGAATAAAAGTCGTAAAGTTGTAAATGAATGAATAAAAGTTATAAGCACAATTTTTATTCTTACAACTTTTATTCATTCGTTTATAACTTTTATATATTTGTTTACGACTTTTATACAAATACACAATTATTATATCCGCACAACAACTATACTGTAGTGGAACTCTTTTTTTATTCGTTAATTATTAGTGAATTCATGGGTGAGTGACTGCAGGTTCATGGAAAGATCTTTTTTTCTTTTTTGAAATAAATAATCTATGGCCTGTGATGATACATACTCAACAGAGTCTAAACACTTTTTTTATCGGTTAATTATTAGTGAATTCATGGGTGAGTAACCAGGGACGGAGCTAGCATAGGCCCAGCAGGGGCAATTGCCCCTCCTGGGCCAAAGAGAAAAAAATTATTATTTCTTTTTAATTATTAAAAATGTATATTGTTATATATATATATATATATATATATATATATATATATATATATATTTCTATTGACATCTTATTTATCAAATAATTTTTTTATATTTTCTTCATTGTCACTCATTAATTTGTTTTATCTTTATTTTTTTATTTTAATTTTTAAAAAGATAAGCTTCTTTTGAATTAATAAGTTTAAATTTTTATTTAATCATATTATTAATTACTTTGTTTTATCATTTCTCTTTTTCTTGTAATTAGAACTTAAAATTGATATGATAAATATTAATTTATACCCCAAATAAGATTGACTAAAAATATTATAAACTTTCTAAATTTATAACTATATTTTATTTATATTAATTTATTTTATTTATTATTGTTCAATTTTATCCTCTCTAGAAGCAATTACTGGCTCCGTCCCTGTCAGTGACTGCAGGTTCGTGGAAAGATTTTTTTTCTTTTTTGAAATAAATAATCGTTGGCCTGTGATGATACATACTCAAAAGAGTCTGAACACTTCTTTTATCGGTTAATTATTAGTGAATTCATTGGTGAGTGACTGCAGGTTCGTGGAAAGATCTTTTTTTCTTTTTTGAAATAAATAATCGTTGGCCTGTGATGATACATACTCAACAGAGTCTGAACAGTTTTTTTATCGGTTAATTATTAGTCCATTCATGGGTGAGTGACTGTAGGTTAATGGAAAGATCTTTTTTTCTTTTTCGAAATAAATAATCGTTGGCCTGTGATGATACATACTCAATGAACACTTTTTTTATCGGCTAATTATTAGTCAATTCATGGGTGAGTGACTGCAGGTTCGTGGAAAGATCTTTTTTTCTTTTTTAAAATAAATAATCGTTGGCTTATGATGATACATACTCAACAGAGTCTGAACACTTTTTTTATCGGTTAATTATTAGTCAATTCATGGGTGAGTGACTGTAGGTTCGTGGAAAGATCTTTTTTTCTTTTTTGAAATAAATAATCGTTGGCCTGTGATGATACATACTCAATGAACACTTTTTTTATCGGTTAATTATTAGTCAATTTATGGGTGAGTGACTGCAGGTTCGTGGAAAGATCGTTTTTTTTTTTGAAATAAATAATCGTTGGCCTGTGATGATACATTCTCAACAAAGTCTGAACAATGATTAAATATTCCGTTGCTGCCCTACTAAAGGGTTATATTATTTGCCTTGACTATTTAATCAATTAGTCAATTAGTCATCTCTTGGGTGAGTCGTGTCATGAGCAAAACAATTTATTTTCTAGGACAGTGACCATTGGCAGTCATTGTTGAAAAGTCTTCGTCATTGGCCTGCATTTGGGTGTAAACGTCACAATATATTAGAATAAAAAATTACGATTAATTATTTACATTCAAATTCCACCTTTGTCTCAGACACTAAAGTTGTCAATGCTGAAACACGGTTTCCATACAACTCTAACAACGGTAAACGTTTTTTAGTAAATGCATAAATGATGCTATGTCTTGCACCACCACCAAACCCGACCCCCCGCCTAGTTATTTTCAGAAGTACTCATATTTTTTCCCTCAGACTTAAATAATTAATTCTATGTAGACTTCTATTTTAAAGTCTAATAAAAGTATATGTTACTACTGTATCGTTAAATAAAATCATTTTAAAGATATAGCAAATAATTATTATATGTAGACTTCTTTTCTCAGATTCAATCCACTCAATTTTTAGAAAGGAGACATCTAATAATTAAGGAAAAAAAAGGAAAAAAGATAGAAGCAGTAACTTTATTTATAAACTATTTTGTGTAAAATAATGTCAACATTACTATTTGATTGTTATATTATTTATCTAATTTGTTATAACAATCAATAATGGTTATACTAATAGTAGCGTAGAATATTTATTCCATTATATATATATATATATATATATATATATATATATATATATATATATATATATATATATAGTCTTCTTCAAACTTCTAAAATGAAATCATATGAGAGCAACTTATGAAATAGTAATATTCAAATTTCCACAAAGTTTTGATAAAATAAATAAAATGTTGGCTGTCAACAGGTAGATTTTATATTCTGATCTAAACAATAGGCAAGTACTCCCAACATAATATTTACATTTTAGAGTTCATAGTATGAAAACATAACAACTACAGCTACTGTGAGAGCATGGTAATAAACTACCAAATATAAATATATAATTGAAACAGTTGATATCTAGGCAAGCCAATGCCAATACATATACACACAGATATATATATATATATATACACACACACACACATACATTTGTTTAACTTTGAGTAAATTTTATAGAATTTCTATTGAAATGATGCATATGACTCCAAAGAATGATATGTAAATGGTTTATTTTTAAAATTATAATAACCTTGTTTCATAATATGTTCTCTAATTTTTAACTATATCAGGGAAAGGAAAGACAAATTGTGTCTTTATAATTTTCTGACTTTTTCTCCTCCTTTTGATTTTCTCTTCTTCTTCTTAAATGTATCTCTTGACCAGTCCCGCTAGTACTTCTTCGTGGCTATAAAGCTCGTCTTCACTCTCTTTGTCAGCAATAAGTACTTCTTCATGGCCGTAAATCTTGTCTTCACTCTCTTCTCAGCACCTGAGGCACGTTAGCCTGGTTCCTTCTCAAGCTCCAAATCTTGCTTTTCGTTTTGTGTTTATTCGGATTCGTTCAATACTTGACCTTGTTTTTGTTCTATGTTTTCAAAATACATTTCTTTTTACGTTTTTGCCCTTCAAAACTAATCCAGATAAATAAATAGTATTTGCCCTTCTCTCTCCATCTTCGGTAGAACTACATCGTCTTCCCTCTCAGCGTGAAGTTGACTACCGCCTCTTCTCTCTTCTTTGAATCCACATTGACCCAGATCTCTTGCTTCATTCAACGGTAACCTCCATATCGCCAAAAGAATAATCAAATATCATCTCCATTGTGCACGTATGACTATATATGATGAGTTTTTACTATTTCTTTCGTTGCTTGTGTATTTGCTGCCTTGTTCAAATGACTCCTTATACTGAGTTATGCTACTTGTTAGATCTTTTTTTTTTATTTTTTATATTTATAGGTTTCTCAAGGTTTTTAGTTGTTGGTTTTGGAATTTAAGAGAGTCGTGACTAGGTTTTCATTTTTGGCTCTGGTTGTGGTTGCTGGTGGCTGTATGTTGCTTGGCGGTGGCCGAAAGCTTTTAATATTTTTTCTTTTTTTCCCATTGGGTTGACAGTTTGCTCTATTTCAAAGTTGATGGGTTGTTAGGTGAGGTTTCTAACCCAGCTTTTTAGTTTTTTAATCTACTGCTCTTATTTATTTATGTATATTTAGCGCAAATCTCACTCCGATTTAACTTAATGCTAGAGAAGTAAAATTTATCAACAAATGTTTAACTCAAATCCATCTTAAATCACGTATAGAATGATTCCCATCTGGATTGAAATTGAACCGAGGATAACAAAGTTTAGATCAAAATTTTATAATAAATTTTTTACAACATTTCCACCTGCCTGAAATTGTTTGAGTCCTCAATATATAGAGCAACAAGCACTTCATTATGGTTATAACTCTTGTCCTCACTCTCTTTCTCAGCACTTGAGGCATTTTCAATTTCCAAAACTTCCATTTTTTGCAGCTCTAGATTGTGTTGTAGCCGAGAAAAGTTAGATTTTTAATCTGATCTTTTTTTTTTTCTAGCAGAAATCTCATTCCGATTTAACTTAATGTTAGAGAAGTAAAATTTATAAAAAAAATGTTCAAACTAAACGCTCTTGAAATCGGTCACTGTAATCTCCTAAGAACTTTTGATATACTGAAAAGTTACAAGTCTCTCTTCCTTTCTTTTTTTCTTTTTTTTTAATCTCAATTTGATCAGTGTAAATTGAATTATCACTTAAAATCATCATATTAATAATATCTAATTGAATAATTCTATAGCCTAAGTTGGTAAAATCTTACTTGAGATATATTTACCATGTCATGTATTGTAACTATCCTTCTCCATTATTATTATTATTATTATTTATTCTTTAGTAAATTTTTGCCAAGTAAGATTGTAAAGAGTTAATTAGTTATAGAATTTCCTTGTTAATGTAGCTTATTCTACATAATTTATCATTAATGGAAGTGGTTATTATTATATTATATATGCAGTCAAACTCATGGTCAATAATGTGTTTTAGAAGATAATAAATAGAATATTAATGATCTTGTACGTCATCTTATATTCTCTTGTCTATGTATCAAATCCTATAAATTCAATCATTTTATGTAGACATTTAACAAAGTATATAAAGTTAACGTGATATCATTTGTTTCCTCAAGGTAGACCAGTTGGTACATATATTTTGATATTAAAAGCATTAATACACTTATAAGCTATTCCCACTTTTTTTAAAATATTCTTTTAATTGTGCGAAATATTCATTTTCTTAAGCTTCTTTATACTAGATGCTTTTACTATTCCGATGATCTGGTGGGGGTGCCTCGTAGATTTCCCACATTTATCCTATATTAAATGATAACCAATGAAATAGATCATTTTAAAACTTAAAAAGTATATTATTTATATTTAATGATTGTAAAATTGATACCGTCAATAGTTAAAAAAATAATATAAATTAAACATTATTTATTTAGTAAAATAATTATTTTAATAGTCAATAGTAATCGAATATTTATTTTTTTTAAAAAAAATCTAATGCATTTGAGGGGAAATTGTTAATTGAACCATAAAGGGTTTGTAAGTAATTAATCTTAACAAAAATAAATGAACAAAAGAAACAAATATCTTTACAAAGTTAGAATAAAATATTTGTGATGTACTCTAATCAAGCGATTTACGAATTTGCTAATTTATCAACAATCAGACGATTAAACTTGATTACTTGACAGGTGACGAAACAAGAAAGAGACAATTCAAATTGTGTGAGGTTGCACGGAAAGGTGATTGGGACATGCATGAAGATATTCTTGAGCAATTTAAGGTGGAGGATATTTTAGCTAAGATCTCGCTCAAAGGGAACACCGCTCTCCACATTGCAGCTGCAGCAGCATGCTCCAATTTTGGGATAAAACTACTGTTAGAAGTAGAAAAGATAAATCTTCTGGAGTATTTACTTGCGAAAAATGATGCTGGAAATACGGCTTTCTGGGTTGCTGCTGCGTCAGGAAAAGTGGAACTTGCCAAGAAAATGTTGCAGAAGAACAGTGGCTTAGCATCCATTCGAGGTAGAGAGGATAAGTTATCACTTTATATGGCAGCTCTAACCGGCCATGGAGAGATGGTAAAGCTCCTCTATGAACCCACTAAAGCTCACATAACAAGCGAGGATTTGATTGAGTTGCTTGTCACTCTCATAAAAGGGGGATTGTTTGGTAAGCGGTGATGCACGACTCTTTATATGTAGTTGGGCTAATTTCACATGCACTTGACATATTTATATGGGATTAGTTTGATGCAACACAATTTAGAATTGATTCCGCTTTATCTTTGATATTGTTGAGCCTTTTTGTTCTATGTTAATTTGTGTTTGTAGATGTTGCGGTGAAATTGGTGAAGGATCAGCCACAGATAGCCACTGCAAGCGACCAAAATCGAGGAATCTGGGAGACAATTTTCAAAAGCAGTTACTTCTCTCTAGTCGCTACTGACTCCAGCATTCCTTCATTATTACTTTATGTGTTGCTTAAATTTTGGGGTTTTATGATCAAAATTTTACATTATTTCCAAATGGACGACTACAATTCAGGATTCTCTAATCAAAATTTATTCGCTTTTTTTCAACCAAACTCAGTTTCAAGATCCAATTTGGTCAGGAATCATCCACAGATAGCCACTGCAAGTGATAAAAATCAAGGGATCAGGGAGCAAATCTGCAAATTGAGTTAGTTATCCCTAGTCTCTAGCAACTCCAGCATTCCTTCATTATTAGTTTATGTGTTGCTTAAAACTTCGCGTTTTATGTATGATCAAAATTTTACATTTTTTGCAAATGGACTACTGCAATTCATGGTTCTCTAATCAAAACTTATTCGCTTTTGTTCAACCCAATGCAGTTTCAGAATACATTATTTATGAAGAAGCCCCAAAAGCATTTGATGAACTTGTCGAACTCCTTTTGGAAGAAGTTATGCGTTTGGTTGACTCCAAGATCTTATTAGAAATTATAAGAAAACCAATGTTTGCTGCAGCGGAAAAAGGAAATAAAGAGTTTCTAGAAATAATTCTTCGTAAATATCCTGATCTGATATTTGAAGTTGACGAAAACAATTACAGCTTAATTCATTTTGCTGTTATGAATCGTCACGAAAACATCTTCAGACTTATAGATGAGATGGGTCCATCTAAGGCTTTGGTAACTAACAACACAGATAAAGAAGGGAACACTATCTTGCATTTGGCTGCACGGTTGCCTCCCTCTGATCGGTTAGGTATTGGTGCAGAATTACTACCTGTACATCTACGTCGCGAGTGGTGGTGGTTTAGGGTACGTAATTGTTTACTCCGCTGATTTTCTTGTGGAAAACAATTTATAAATGTTATCATTTTTCTTTTCTTTTATTTCATAGATAAAATGGTCTTTATTATTTTTAACTCTAGGAAGTAAGTAACATATTACCCCCAAGGCTTGTTGGAGCTAAAAACAATGAAGGGAAAACCGCTCGAGCTATATTTATTGAGCAGCACAAACAGATGAAGTTGGATGCCGAGAAATGGATTAAGGACACTACGAATTCAATGCTGATGGCGGCAACAATTATTACCACCATCACTTTCGCTGCAATTTTCCAGTTACCAGGTGGCACCGACACAAAGCGAGGTATCTCTAATCTCGCTGGACATTCTTCCTTCACGGCTTTTGTCTTCTTCGATTCAATGTCGCTGATTTTATCCTCCGTCTCCATACTCATCTTCGTGAATATATTCCAATCGCCATTTAAAGAAGATGATTTTCGGTGGGTTTTACCTCGTCTTTTCGCTGTTGGATTTTTGACATTTCACTATTCAGTATATGCAATGTTTGTAGCGTTTATCATAGCCGTTCGCATTCTCGTCAATGTCCAATGGACGTTATGGATTTTGCTGGCTCTTTGGTTCTTCATTGGGGTAGTCATCTCTTTTATCGGTTTGAGTAAAGAACGTGCTTTCGGATTGGCTTTGGCGTCTCTCCCTCATGGTTCAATTAAGGAGAAAAACAAATTAATGGAGCCTAACTTATTTACTATAATTAAGATGAAAAAAGTAATATTTTATGATTAGTATAGTAGCGCATGTTTAGTGTGCCACTTATTTTTAATAATTGCGTTGTAATAATTAGTGTTATGCAGAATATTCTGTTGTAATGCTTGACACAAGATTGTACTGTATTATTATTTTTATATTATATTAGATTGTTGCAGTGTTACTTTTTTTTAATTGAAAATTGACCAGAACATTGTTATACAAGTTACATATCACTCTTATACAAGTAAATTGAACGATAAATATATAAGTGTAATATATAAATATCATTAAGTCATGTATCAATAAATAAATAGTGTCACATCAATTTTTGAAGTATAATATTACTCAACAACTACAGTTACTCTGAGAGCCTTGTAAGTTTTAAAGAGTTTAATTGATATCGAGGTATGCTAACACATATATATTTTTTGTTTAACTTTTGATAAATTTTATAGAATTTCAATTGAAATGAGGACTCCAAAGAATGATAGGTTTTTTGTTTTTTCAAATATTTTCTTTAATTTTTAACTATATCAAGGAAAGCAACGACAAATTGTATCTTTAAAGAACTAGACAATGTGCCTTCATCTACGGCCAGCCTATTTTGTTTTAAAAATTTAATGTAATTTGATATTTTATTGAATCTTAGTAACGTAAACTTTGCTTTCTTACTATTTAAATATATGTACACTTTTTACACAATTTAAAATGTTGAAATCTAAGAGTCTAAAGTTGTATAAAACTAATAGAGATTGCTATCTTGTACCCAACCTATATTAAGTCATCAATAAATTTTTATTTATATAGTTATTTTGTAGAAATTTCATGGGCGATGAATAAAGTGATTAAGAATTAAGATAACTTTGGTTCAATGCCACAGATCGAGTTATTAGAAGATGTTTACTTATATATTTTGAATTTTTATATTAAAAACAAAAAAACCAAATCTTAATTACGTATAGATTAGAAAAATTTAAGGATAAAGTTAATTACAAAAAATATTACCCTTAATCGTAAAATACTGTTTAATCGATATTTTTTTGCCATTTATAATATAAAAATTATACTAAAAATTTGTTACTTATTTAACTTTCAAAAAAAAAAAAGGTTGACATGCATCACATCAAATGTCGAGTGCTGAAATCATGATGGATAACATTGCATCACAAAGGGTCCGATGATTTTGGAGGGTTTCACAACGTCATCTCCGTTACTCGGATGGTAACTATATAAAGAATTCATGAAGTCTAAGGGTATTACAGACATTTCATATAATAAAATAATTAAGTAAACAATACATTTACAATAGATGTATAAATTAACAAAAGCAAAATAAAAGAAACTATCATTGGGCAACAAAGTCTTGAAATTTGCCTTTGCCACCCAACAAGATTCCACGAGAGACATTGAAGAGAATCCGGTTCGTCTTTCTCAACATGTTTTTGTTTAGTAACAGTTTATCATCTTCTTTCTCTCTTAAATGTGGCAATTGTTGCTTAATCCCTTAAAAACTTGATGTTGCGAGACTAATTTCAGGAAGGGACATCCATGGCTTCAGCAGCCAAACACAGAGCATGAAGTTGAGGGACATCCATGGACGGGCTAGGGTTGGAACCGGGGCGGGGCGGGTACGGGGCAGTAGGTATCCAGCCTCGCCCCGCTCAAATATTTTTTGCCCCGCCCCGCCCCGCCCCGTTGCCTCTTTGCGGGGCGGGGCGAGGCAAAAAAATTTTGAGCAAATCCAGACCCGCCCCGTCCCGCCCCGCCCCGGGCCTATTTGTATTATTACATAACGCCCCTATAATCTTTATATTTTACAACTTCATCCCCTAAACATTTACATCTTTGCCAATAACTTCCTTATCAATTTCTCATTATATCATTTATAACTATGATCATTTTTTAACAATCATAAAAATAATAAATCTTTTCACTAAAATTAAAATGGTTGTATATTACCATTTAATTTTATTAGTAATAATGTTACATACTCTATTAAAAATATGTTAAAAGTGTATTATTCTTGTAAACTGGTTATAACAATTTTCAAGTAGTTGATAATACAATTAAATAATTTTTTAATAGTATATTGATTTAATTTCAATATAATAATAGTAATAATATGATCGGTATATACTAATTAATTAACATTATATATATTTATCAAACATTAATAATTTAATTAATTAATTTAAATTACAAATTTACGATAAATTATATATTTAACGTTATAAGATTATTTTTATCATATTTTTATTTCAATATTTAGTAAATAATATATTGATTATATTAAATATATACATTTTAAAATAATCTTGTTAATATTATAATAATTTAATTAGTACCTAGTAATCTATATCAAGATTGCATATATTATACAAATTTAATCACTATAAAATACAAATATTTAATTACCATTAATTGCCATTTGATTTTATTAGTAATAATGCTACGTACTTTATTAGAAATAATATTAAAAGTATATTATTGCTTGTAAACTAGTTAATTGACAAATTTGTAAATAGTTGATAATACAATTAAATAATTTTTTAATAGTATATTGATTTAGTTTCAATCTAATAATAGTAATAATATGATTGGTGTATACCAATTAATTAACATTATATATTTATGAAATATTAATAATTTAATTAACTAATTTAAATTACGATAAATCATATGTTTAATGTTTTAAGATTATTTTTATCATATTTCTATTTACATATTTAGAAAATAATATATTGATCATATTAAAGATATATATTTTAAAAATAATCTTGTTAATATTGCAATAATTTAATTAGTACCTATAATCTATATTAAGATTGTATATATTATATAAATTCAATTATTATAAAATGCAAATATTTTATTTTGTTATTATAATATAACTAAATTGATGTTAATATACTAAAAAATGTTAATTATTAATTAAAATGTAATTTTTATTAAAGTATTTGCATTGTTTGTAAATTATTAAGAGTTTATATATATAAAAAGTTTAACAAATATAACCTAAAAAATTACTTCACAATCCTAAAATTTTAAAATTTTATAAACACCCCTAAACCTTGCAGGGCGGGCCAGGGCGGAGCGGGTCTACGGGTCCAAGCGTTGGACCCGGATCCGAACCTGCCCCGGCCGGGGCAAAACTTTTTTGCTCCCCTATGATGCTCAAGACCCGCCCCATTGGGCCGGGTCTGACCGAGGCCTCGGACCCAATGGGGCAAATGCCCATGCCTAGACGGGGCCACTCATGAACCGCAGAGGTTTGGTTTTTTTCGTTTTAATACAGAAAGGACACAACTTTTGTCGTGGGTTGTGACTTTTAATCCTCTTTTTTTTTCTTTTTCAACCAAATACTTTATGCATTGATTGTTGGTGGAAATGGGTGTCTGAGATCCGGCTGCCCATTAGCTGCGAACGTATTTGGTTAGGTTCCAAAGTGGATGTTTAATTGAAGAAGATAACAAGGGTAAAATTGTCATTGCGCAATATCTTTTACGGATTTGTCTTCCACAGTGCCAAAGTGGGGGCTAAATGTTATATTACTATCCAAGTAGCAGGGAGATATGATTTGGACCAAAAATGGGGAGTACTCGATGATTTTCGTGATACTTATCTCATACATTAAAAAATTAAAAATACCCTTAATCCGCTATTTAAAGTGGTTAATTTGAAAAAAAAAATTAAAGGGTGTTTTAAAAATAACTATAATAGTTCTAGAAAATCTAGACATGGTCACCACGTTAAGTTGGACTCCACAACTCGATAATTTTTTTTATTTGTATATTATATTTGATGACTCAATAGTTTTTTTTTTTTTATATTAGGTTGTCGAGCTCAAGAGTCCAATAATTCAACCCCTTTGGTTTTGGTCATATGTTGAAATTGTTTCTTTTTTTTTTCTTAGAATTGTTTGATTTTGTTTTTTTACAAATTGCTAATGGTATCATTAAATCTTGGACTAATTGTCAAGCGTAGCCCTTTTAATAAAACAATCTATTAATAAGTACACTGTCTGATGTTATCTCAGTCAAATATGCCCAATTGACAGCAGTTTGCTGAGCAAGAGTTGCATAAATTCATTCATGTTATTAGCTTGATATCTACTATGTTGCTGCTAATGCTATAACGTATGCATCGGCACACCCAACTTGCTATTCCTTCGTGAGTATTAAATCAGTTTCAATCTTATTATAATTAAAACTCAATCAACTATCATTTGAGATTAAATAGGTATTTGTTAAATTCAGTCAACTTTTATATTATGCGAAATATACGTTTCAGTCTCTCCAATAGATCTTCTGTAACCAATGGAATCCATTCCATTGATTGGAAGATTAACTTAATATATTAAAGTGATTTAATTGATTGAAAAATTAACTGTAAATTTAAAGTGGAACCCGATTGAATCATATAAGATAAATAACTAACTAAAAATATTAAAGTGGAATCCAGTAATCAACCGATTAAAATATATACGATTACGATTATAATTCTTTTACACAAACTATTACATCAGTTTGTAAATGTAATGTTATTTAAAGTCAAAGTTATTAAGATTAAGATTATTTTAAGTTAACAATAATAATTATTATAATTAAATGGATAATGCTATTAAGATATAATAATTAATTTGCATAAAAAAACTGATGCAAATTACTAATGTTATGAATTATACTTATTTACAGGTCTCGTGTAATCATAACACTAAATAAACGGACAAGAAGCTATAAAATTAAAAACACCAAAAACAGAAACACAAAACACTTGCCAAGTTTACGAGAAAATTCCTGGTTTCTTTCCTTAAATGCAACCGCATCACCCTCTTCAAATCTTGAATTAGTCTTATCTCACACAATCAGTGTCATTAACTTCCCCATCAAGAATTCTTTTTATTTTTATTTTTATTTTATTTTCGTGTACCAATGTATCATCAGTAGGGAAGACTCAAAGGACTCAAAACCGTAGCAAAGTCTCTATCTTTCATTCATAAATCTAATTTTTGTGTGATTTTCTTTGTTGGGTGATCGTAAAGTTTTTATTTCTTTTTTTTTTGGGGGGTTCTGAATAATGGGGAGGGGTACATTGGTGGTAGCATGCGCGGCAGCCGTGGCAGTGTGTGAAGACAGGTCATTAGAGCAAAACTGCCACATGTTAGTAGGAAGGAGAGCTATGCAGAATTGGATTAAAGTCTGTTACAATTAGTTACTAAGTCTGGTAATTAGTTAGAGTTTAGCTACAAGTTTCTTAATTAATTTTTGCATAGATCAGCATAGTTGGTTGAGTGACAACAATCCTCATCCAATAGTTGATGATTATTCTGCCAACTAATTAGGAGGTTGCCAAATGTCTCAATCTTATAGGCTTGTAAGAGTTTCTATAAATTGATGAATAAAGGAAGAGGACAGTAGCTAAGTAGCTGCCCAGAAATTTCCAGAATTGATTTTCTCTGTTTTTTCACTTGGTATCAGAGCTACAGGCAAACGCCACTCATCTGAACCAGCTCTCCAATGGCAGCAGCTTCAGGATCATCGTTAACTTCATCAGATGGAACCAGAAGTGGGAATTTCAGCTTTGGTATGTCATCTGGAAACCCTTTTAATCATCCCTTTCCAGTCCGTCTGCATAAGAATAATTACGTTATTTGGAGCAATATGATGCTTCCTATCTTGAGGGGTTACAGACTTGATGGATTTGTACTAGGTAAAAAATCTTGTCCAGAGCAATTTATTGCTCCAAGATCAACAACTGATTCTAGTCAGGTTGAGTTGTATCTCAACCCAGAATATGATGAGTGGAAGACCACTAATAATCTTCTTTTAGGTTGGTTGCTATACTCTCTCACAGAGGAAGTGGCTGCACAGGTTATTGGTGCACCCACATCTAGGGAACTCTGGGTTGCAATAGAGGAGTACTGTGGAGCTCAGAGTAAGTCTCAGATCTCGAATTATAGGCTTGCTCTTCAAACAACCAGGAAAGGAGGTATGAAGATGGATGAGTTTCTACTGGTCATGAAACAAACTGCTGATAACCTTGCCGTAGCTGGGCAAAAAGTACCTGTAGAGGATTTGATATCCTTTGTCACCTCAGGACTTGATGCTGAGTACTCACCAATTGTGGTACAGATTAATGCTAAGGAATCTATCTCTTGGCAGGAAGCACAAGCACTCTTACTGAGCTATGAGAGTAGGTTGGAAAAACTTAACTCATTAGGCAATTTAAGCCTAAATCATACTTCAGTCAACTATACCTCTCAGAATAATAGAGGTAAATCACCTCAAGGACAAAATTTATACTCTGGAAGCAACAAACCTTACTCAGATCAGCACAAAAATTTTGGAGGAAATCCAAAGAATAAGGGTGGCAAAGGCAACAACTCCAAACCCACATGCCAAATTTGTGGAAAATTTGGCCATTCTGCAGTCAAATGCTTCTACAGGACAGACCTAAGTTATATAGGAAATTCCTACAATAATAGAAACAATTTTTCAGGGAATATGAATCGCAGCAGAAGCTTCAATCCACAATTTAATCAAACAGCAGCCTATATTGCATCTCCTGAAACAGTTGCTGATAATGGTTGGTATGTTGATAGTGGGGCAACAAACCATGTCACCTCTAACCCAAGCATGATGAGTGTTAGCAGTGAATATCATGGTAAGAATACCCTCTCTGTTGGAAATGGTAATCAGTAATCAATCTCACACATTGGACACTCAAAATTGCATGCTAATAAAACTGATCTTAGACTTAGGAATATACTTTTTGTGCCTGATATCACTAAGAACCTGGTCAGCGTATCAAAATTGACTAAGGATAACAATGTTATCATTGAATTTCATTCTAACACTTGTTTTGTGAAGGACAAGGTAACCAACAAGGTGCTGCTACAAGGGAGACTTAAGGAAGGTCTATATCAGTTCATTTCCTCACCACATCTCACAAAATTTCCACCAGAGTCAGTTTCCAGTTTTACATGTCAGAGTCAAGAGTCTGTACAAAAAGCTTCTAAGCTTCATGAGTTGAGTTCCATTGAGTCAAATACAAGTTTATTTTATGTTGAAGTGTCTAAAAGAAGTCAGGGAAGAATTTGGCATAGAAGACTGGGCCATCCTTCCAGTAAAGTGTTAAAACAAATTCTGCAGAATTGTAATGAAACTTTTGAAAGTAATGAAGTCTCAGATTTTTGTGATGCATGCCAATTAGGAAAGTCTCATTTACTTCCATTTCAAAGATCTTTATCTAAATCCAAGCAGCCTCTTGAGTTAATTCATTCAGACCTTTGGGGTCCTGCACCTTTGCTTTCAGATTCAGGATATAGATACTATATTCACTTTATTGATGACTATAGTAACTATACCTGGATTTATCCTCTAAAAGCCAAATCTGAAGCCTTTAACACCTTTCTTCAGTTCAAATCTTTGGTTGAAAAAGCTTTAGATAAAGAGATAAAATGTGTTCAAACATATTGGGGAGGAGAGTTTAGAGCATTTTCTTCATACCTTGAACAAAATGGAATAGCCTTTAGACACCCTTGTCCATATACACATGAGCAAAATGGCAAGGCTGAGAGAAAACATAGACATATTACAGAGATGGGACTAACACTTCTAGCTCAAGCACAAATGCCACTAAAATTTTGGGTTGATGCATTCAAAACTGCAGTGTTTTTGTTTAATCAGCTCCCTACACCTACATTAGAGAATAAATCACCTTGGGAAGTATTATTCAATAAGATACCAGACTACAAACTGCTAAGAACATTTGGCTGCACTTGTTATCCATGTTTGAGACCTTATCACACTCACAAGTTTCAGTTTCATTCTCAGAAATGTGTATTTTTGGGTTACAGTGAAGCTCACAAAGGTTATAAATGTTTGAGTAACACTGGTAGAATTTTTGTGTCAAGACATGTAGTCTTTAATGAAGATGAGTTTCCTTTTAGCAATGGTTTTCTAAATTTCAGATCAATAGGAAATGGAAAAGAACAAAATAAAGATTTTTGTACTACATGGTCACATCTGCCTATTTTAAAACCATATGCTAGTGATTCCTCCCAAAACCGTATCCAATGTAGTCCTGAAAATACTGATATATGTGACTTTTCTGAGCTTCCACCAACAGCATCTCCAAGGGAATCAAGTCCTTCCTGTCATGATCAAACACAAAACCAAACCACTTCAGTCTCGAATCCTGACCCAAACATAGAACAAATAGAAACATCAAAAACTCCACAACCAAAACAGCCAAGTCACCCTATGATTACCAGATCCAAGAGTGGGATATTCAAGCCAAAACTTTACTTTATCACAACATCAGATTCCGAAAAAGATACAAGCTCCTCTGCTGAACCAAGAACTGTTGCTCAAGCACTCAAATCTTCAAAATGGAAAGCTGCCATGGATGAAGAATATCTAGCTTTAATGAAGAATATAACATGGGAGCTAGTATCTCCACCACCAAACTGCAATGTGGTTGGAAACAAATGGGTTTTCAAGCTAAAATTGAACTCAGACGGGTCTGTGTACAAACACAAAGCAAGATTAGTAGCTAAAGGATTTCATCAAACTCCTGGACTGGATTTTTCAGAGACATTCAGTCCGGTTGTTAAGTCCTGTACAATAAGAGTGGTGCTTACACTTGCTATGGCAAACAATTGGCCAATAAAACAACTAGATGTTAATAATGCCTTTTTAAATGGTAATCTAGCTGAATGTGTTTTTATGAGACAACCAGAAGGATATGAAGATCAACAAAGGCCAAATCATGTATGCAGATTACATAAAGCCCTCTATGGACTAAAACAAGCTCCAAGAGCTTGGTTTGAGAAGTTAAAGAATACATTGCTGGATTGGGGATTTCACAACTCCAGGTCAGATTGCTCTCTCTTTATATTGTATCTTAACAATAAAATACTACTAGTCTTAGTATATGTTGATGACATTATAGTGACTGGAAATGATCCTTCGTCTATTCAAAGATTTATTCAAGAGCTTAACAATCATTTTAAGCTAAAAGACTTAGGTGATCTTCACTACTTCCTGGGAATTGAAGTAAGGAGAGATAATTCTGGTATTTATCTAAGTCAAACAAGATATATACTAGACCTATTAGAGAAGTTGAACCTGCAGAACATCAAATCATGTCCAACTCCAGCTGCAACTAGCAAACAGTTTTCCTCTACTGGTTCAGAAGTTTTCAAAGATGCTAAATTGTATAGGAGTGCCATAGGAGCTCTTCAGTACCTCACATTCACAAGGCCAGACATAGCTTTTATTGTGAATAAGCTAAGTCAGTACATGCAGCATCCACTTCTCATACATTGGCAAGGAGTTAAAAGAATTCTACGGTATTTAAAAGGCACTTTAGATTATGGTTTGCATATCAAACCTTCACAAACTCCTTCTCTCATAGCCTTTTCAGATGCTGACTGGGCTTGTAATTCAGAGGATAGAAAATCAGTTGGTGCATATTGTGTGTTTCTTGGTGAATCCCTTGTCTCATGGCAATCCAAAAAGCAAAGTGTAGTTGCAAGATCAAGTGCTGAGTCTGAATACAAAGCCCTTGCCCAAGCTTCTGCAGAAATAACATGGATCCAATCCTTACTTAAAGAGATCAAAATAAAACTTCCAGCCTGTCCCATTATCTGGTGTGACAATATGAGTGCGAATGCTTTGGCTGTGAACCCTGTCTATCATGCTCGGACCAAGCACATCGAAATTGATCTACATTTCATCCGAGATAAAATTTTGCAAGGGCAACTGGAAGTCAGATACGTTCCTTCATGTGATCAGTTAGCTAACTGTCTAACAAAACCCTTAGCAATTTCCAAGTTTCATCAGCTTAGAGACAAACTTGGAGTGCTTCCCCTGCCCTCCAGTTTGCGGGGGGATGTGAAGACAGGTCATTAGAGCAAAATTTCCACATGTTAGTAGGAAGGAGAGCTATGCAGAATTGGATTAAAGTCTGTTACAATTAGTTACTAAGTCTGGGAATTAGTTAGAGTTTAGCTACAAGTTTCTTAATTAATTTTTGCATAGATCAGCATAGTTGGTTGAGTGACAACAATCCTCATCCAATAGTTCATGATTATTCTGCCAACTAATTAGGAGGTTGCCAAATGTCTCAATCTTATAGGCTTGTAAGAGTTTCTATAAATTGATGAATAAAGGAAGAGGACAGTAGCTAAGTAGCTGCCCAGAAATTTCCAGAATTGATTTTCTCTGTTTTTTCACTGGGGGCGATGGTGGCTGTAGTGGTGCGGCGGAGGATGAAGAGGGAGGGAAAGTGGGGAAGGCAATGGCGATATTGAAGGAGTTCGAGGAGAAGTGTGCAACGGCTGTTGCAAAGTTGAAACAGGTGGCTGATGCCATCACTGTGGAGATGCATGCAGGGCTTGCCTCCGAAGGTGGCAGCAAGCTTAAATATGTTAAAAGTTGGTTATAACTCATGTATGTATATGTCTTTGTTTGCATTGATGTTTGCAATGAGTGTTTTTTTTCTAATCACTTTTTATTCAAGTATATGTGGGTAGTTTTTTTTTTTTTTTTTTGTGTATGCAATGTATAATCCAGATTGATTATTGGAGGCTATTATTGGACTTGAACTTGCGATGGATTTTTTTTCTCTGGTTGTTGTGCGTGTTTTTCTTGACAAAGTTGTTTGATTTGCTTTCCTTTACGATTGTTATGAATATTTTATTCCCATTATTTTGCAATATCATGAGCTATTGATGAAAAGGTGATTGGTTTGTTTCTATGATAAGACTATTCCAAATTCTCAAATATCTCGAATCTCGTAGTATCGGATATAAAACCTTAAGTCTCTGGTTTCTATTACTTAGTGTATATTCACCTTCATGTCTGTACAAATCTTGTATTTTTCTTAGTGATGAATGTTTTGTGACACATTCTTTTGGTGCCTCCTACTCTAGGATATACACCTAAAAGGTATTTAAATAACTATTCTTAAACAAACCCCTGTTAGTCTCATTTGCTCATGCCCAGCAAATCAAAGGTTGGGGCGTTTCAGACGTAACATGTTACACTTATCTTGCCTGCATTCTGCCTTCTATGTTGAAGTTAAAATGATTTGTGTATTGTTAAGGTGATCTATTGTTAGTTCTGTAGAAGTTGAAGCGATTTGGGGCATCATTAAGGTTTTTGGCTGGAGCAATAATAAATTCATCCAGAACTTCTTCGCTGCGTGAACTTTCAACTTGTTGACCAAGAACTGTTTAATACCTAGCAATTGGCAAAATTGTTCTGCCAGTGGCTCATATAATTAACAATTGATCACCTTAAGGTGGATAAGAATTTCTCTATTTATTCTATTCATGTTTTATTTTACATGCTACTAGTGCAAAATTGTTTAGTTTAGTCAAGTCTTCATTTTATTTTATTTTGTTTTGTTTTAAAACTCTGTTTCAGTGATGAGAAGGGAGTATTTAATGCATTGGACCTTGGAGGAACAAATTTCCGTGGGTTGAGAGTGCAACTGGGAGGCAAGGGTGTTGGTCTGGTTAACCAAGAGTTTGAGGAGGTCTCAATTCCACCTCATTTGATGACTGTAACTTCAGATGTAAGTGTTGTATCCTGCAACCTAAAAAATAAAGCCTGCTTTGGGAATGAGATCTCTCATGTCTCAAAAAACGGATGTGATTTCAGGCTCTTTTTGACGACACTGCCGCGGAAACTTGCAAAATTTGTTTCTGAAGGACCGCAGTTTAAACTTCTTCCCGGTAGGCAGAGGGAGCTACGATTTAACCTTCTCTTTCCCTGTGATGCAAACATCAATTGCTTCTGGGACCCTCCTCAGGTGGACAAAAGGCCTTGCTATAAACGAAACGGTTGGTACTAATCCCAAGTGAGTCATTTGCACTCTTTCTCTTGATTAGATTCTTGATTTTGCAGCTCAATATTATCACTTGTAACATTCCGTTTTGAAATTTCTAACCAACCTGTAAAATATGTGTGTCTGAGAGTCAATCTCTATTTAAGATAGTTATAATTGTTTGTTTCTTGAAAGGACAACACACTCTTCTGGTTTTAAACAATCACTATAGTTCTCAAAACAGCTATTAGTTAATAATCTATTGCTTCTTATATATATAGTTGTGGAAGAACAAATATTATTCTTCAATATTCCTTTTTGACAGTTAATATTGAATTGCTGAACATGTAAAACCCTGTTAACGTGAATGTTTCTTTTCGACGCTTAAAGGATTATGAAGTCTGAGTAACTTCTCTTTTCTATTAACGCTGGTTAGTTATTGTTTAAATTTTAAAATTAAAAATTCGTGTTCAGTTTCTCCGGAACTGAAATTAGTTGTAGAAAGTTAAGTCTGCCTCATTCCTTTGAAAATGTGAGTTTCAGAATTCACAAAGTACATCTCAATATTTAAAGCCTGGAGGAAGCAGAAAGTCTTTCTACTTCAAATATTTACAATATTTAAGATATCTTCCTGGTGAATGAACAAGGTTAAAGCACACTTTTTTTTTATTTGACCCTAAAATATATAAATATATATATTGATGAATAGGTCGGGAAAGAAGTGGTTGCAGAATTAACCAAAGATATGAAAAAAACAAGGCCTTGATAAGTCCATCTCAGCTCTTGGAAGTTAAAGCTGTAAATTTCATTTAATGATCCTCATGCTAGTTTATAAGGACCAGTATTTCACGTTCAGATGTGAACCTGGTCTGCAATTGCTTTAATATTTTTACTTCTGAATTTAGTCTTGATATGCTTTTTTTTTTTTTTGATACTAGGTCAATGACACAGTTGGAACATTGGCTGGACGTACGCCAACGAGGATGTTATTGCTGCTCTGAACTTAGGCACTGGTTCAAATGCAGCGTATGCGAAGCGTGCACAAGCAACACCAAAATGGCACGGTTCAGCAATAAGATGGTCTTTATTTTTATCAACCGTAGGAAGTAAGGCAAATATTACACCCGACGCTTGTTGAAGCTAGAAACAGTGAAGGGATCGAAAACCGCTCAAGCTATATTTACTGAGCAGCGCAAGGAGATGAAGTCGAATGCAGAGAAATGGATCAAGGACACTTCGACTTCATCCCCATGGCGGCAACAATTATTACCACATCACTTTAGCTGCAATTTTCCAGTTACCAGGTGGCACCGACCGAAAGCGAGGTATTTCTAATCTCGCTGGACATCCTCAATTCCTTGATGGCTTTTGTCATCTCCGATTCAATATCGCTGATGTTTATCCTCTTTCTCCATATTCATCTTCTTAAGCATATACCAATAGGAATTTCAAGGAAATGATTATGATCGGTTGTTACCTCGTCGGTTGTTTACTAGGTTTTTTGACATTTTTCTATTCAATAGTGGCGATGTTTGCAGCGTTTTTCATAGCTATTCACATTCTCTTTGGCCAACGGACGGCATGGCTTTTGCTGGGTATTGGCATCTGCCTTTAAGGCTTAGTCGTCATTTACATCCGTAAGGGATTAGTAGATCTCATGATGGTGACAATGGCATATACACTTCGTAAAAAGTCTTCTTCCAGTGAAATTTTGACCGTCGCTTATCGGCTCTCCAAGAAGGAAATTAAGGAGAAAAACAACTAGTGGAGCCAAAGAATTAAGAGGGGGATGAAAAATGTAATATTTTATGATTAGTATGGCAGTGCATGCTTGGTGTGCCACTTATTTTTAATAATTGCATTCTATTAATTAGTGTTATGCAGGAGAATCTGTTGCAATGTTTGACAAAAGATTGCACTGTATTATTATTTTTATATTATATTGGACTGTTAACAGGGAGATTATATGTTCCAGACTATATAGATTATAGACTATATGATTGGCAAATAACTCCCAACATAATATTTACATTTTTAGAGTTCAAAGTATGACAACATAACAACTAAAACTACTGTGAAAGCCTTACAAACTATCAAAAATAACTATAAAATCGAATCAATAAATAATTTGATACCAAGGGGTGCCAATAATTTTTATTTTTTATGTAACTTTTAGTAAATTTTGTTAAATTAATTTTAACTGAAATTATGACATGTAAAGAATGATACATATGTAAATGTTTTTTCTTCTTTTTTAAGAAAAAAATTACAATAAATTTAAAATTACATAAATTTATATTTATCTTTAATTAAATTAGAGAAAAGGAAAGATTTTTTTTTTTGGAAGAAACTGAACGTTGTCACCTGATATATGGCCAGCTAATTTTGTTTTAAAATATAGGGCAATTTGATTTGATGTTTATTGAATTATAGTTATGTTCTTCATGTTTAAAATACATATATACAAACCTTTCGCACCATTTAAAGTGCTTAGATATAGTCTCAAAATTGTGTCATAACCAAGGTGTTTAAAATCTAATTCAATTTAATCCAAACCAATCCAATTTTAATTATTTGATTAGATCCAACCTATATTAAAATAGATTTTATATACTTGACTAGGATATTTATTATCTAACTAATATCTCTAATCATATTTTGTCTTATTGCTTTTATTTGCTATATTTATATAACATTATTTTTTCTAATATGCAGCAATACAAAATATTTTTGAACTAGATTGAATTAAATAGGATTTCAATATATATAGTTCAAATTATACTGGTTTATATTGGATTTTATTTTTCAAGTATTGGATTAGACTAGATTAAGAATTTGATAATCTAATTTATTATTGGATTGGATTTGACAAAATTGATCAGCGCTTTCTAATTAACAAACACTCCTAGTCAAAACTTGCGTATAAATAAGAGAGCTAGTGATCTTTAACCTAGCACAGGTAAAGAAGTTCTCAGTAAATATCATCGCGTACATCTATCTTCATCTATATACAAGATTAAATTATCAATTTATCATGGATGGTTGGTTACCTTGAAAGCTTTTCTTTATCCATTCATTAATATTCTATCATCTTCTTCTTTGTGAAAGATTATCTATAAATAAAGTGATTCACTTTTAGCACTTTTGAGGCATTTCTCAGACTTCATCTCATATTTTAAGATCCAAAATGCATCCATTTTAGTCTTCTAAAATAAAACTTGGCTCTTTTATTATTATTGTTGTCGTCGTCATCTACATACATCCAGCATACGACTTGGAATTACGGTGAATAATAATGCTCTTTAAATAGCCATTAAGATCAATGTTTTCTTTCAACAAAAAATTTAAGGATGGAAGTTATTTGTATCCAAAATATCACTCTTAATCGTCGACACTTTACTCAATATGCTTTCTCATAGATAATCTAAAAATTATATTAACAATTTGTTACTTGTTTAATTTTTTTTTTTTGTTTTTATACAATATAACCGATTTGATCGTCTTAATCTTTATTATTAAATATATCTTCATATGATCCATTTGGCAATGTCAATTAACTTAGCTGTTACATTAATTATAGTGTTTAAAAAATTTGTACACTATGATAGGCAAGAATAGAATTATATAAAATGTCTTATGATTAATCTCATTTTATGACAGAATAATGCTACTTTTATAAAGTTTTCGTATAAACTCTTACATATATATAATTAACTAATATGTTACGAGGTGATTGACATAATAAATATACAAAATCTACACAACTATTTATATAAAAACCGGTATGTTATGAGATAATAAGAGTAATAAATATATAAAATATACACATCTAATAAAAAATGATGATGTGTGAATATATAAGTTTATATAAAAAGTTTATAAAAGTAATACTGCTCTTTGTGATATGGAATGTTATCCCTCGTGGCTTCAGCAATCGACATTTGTTCTTATCCCTCGTAGTTTCGGCAATACATCCCTCAATCTTGGTCAAAATGGTAGCGTTACCTACGTTGCTCAAAATCTTGATCGCCGCAATACAGCCCTTAGTTTTGGTCAAAATAGTAGCGTTACCTTCGCTGTTCAAAATCTTGGATAGAAACCCAAGAAACCCCAAACCTTTAACTGTTGAGAGGAATCTATAAAATTTGAGGGTATTATAGACATTTTGAAAATAAAATAATTAAATAAATACATATACAATAGATAAAAATAACAATTAACAAAATAAAATAAACTAATTTATTGTTGCACAATATCTTCAAATTGCCTTTGCGACCAAACAAGATTAGAAACAATGAAGAATAATCTATATAAGGGCATAGATCTATTAATGTGGCATAAAAATTAATAGTAAAAATAGTATACTTAAAATTATATATAGAAAGGTAGGAGTAGGATCAACATCCTCTTAAGATTGTACTATTCTTTACACCAATTAACCCTTAGTAAAAATAGTGTAATTATGTTTAAATAGAGGCATCAAATGAGTCTGAACCGGGTCAGTCTAGCCCATAAAGGAATGCCCATGTGGTCTCATGGGCAGGTATGGGTTTGGCCATCAATTTTATGGAATGCCCAACCCATCCATCAAGCCCTGCGCCAACAGAATGGACTTGAAGTGGGCTCCTCATTCAACTATACTTAAACAAAAATTTCGACGCATTTTAATTGACTTATTCATTTTTTAACGTATAATAAAATTTTTTTACAATATTCATATCAATGTATTAAAATAGTAGAATTACATTTGAGTCAAATGAATTAATTAAGAAAAATAAAAAATTTTAAATGAAAAACTATATTTTTATCAATTAAATAATATAAATATAAATATACATTGTATTAAAATATTAGAATTACATCATGTTTTTCTTTTAGTATATCTTAGGTTGCCAGTAAATAATTTGTCTTTTGGTCTTAATTTTAAAATGCATGAAGGAAGAAAAAAAATGGACATAGATTATTAAATAATTTTAAGAAAATCAAAGAAATTACATAAAAATTATTAATGATAGTTTATGGTTTCAATATCTATTAAAAACTTGTTCTTCTTTTGCAACTATGTTGGAAAAAGATAAAATAAAAATAAAAAAAGATATGATTTTTTTTGAGATATTCTAACAAAAATAATTAAAATTCAATAAGGGCTTCTATTTAAAAATCAGTACCAACGTTAGTTTTAAAGTTTTACCTCTATTTAAAAATGAGATGAGGGCTAATAGAAAGTAGGTAGAGATTAGATAACACTTCTCCTAAAGTAATTGACAATAGATTTTTGGCTAATCATTTCTTTTAGATTGTTTTCTAAGTTTAGAAAGTTTCAAAAACTTAAAATACATTTTACTTCAATTTTATATAATAATTTTATATAGTAATTTCATATATTTAACTTATAGTAGGATCATATTTTAAAATAAAATATACTAAATTTTATATTACTACTAATAGGATTTTTGCAAGGTGGAAGTATTTTAATTATATAATCTTTCAATTCATATTATTTTTAATTAGTTTGAAAAATTATTAACTTAGATATGAAGGTTTTATATTTTAACTAATAATTAAAAATATGAAAGAATTTATACCAGTTGTTTGCAAGTAATTACAAATTTAAATTTGGTATTATATTTTTTAATTTAAAACTTTTAACTTAAACCAACAGAAATATTCCAATCATTCATTTTATTTTATAAAATTTAAATACATAACAAATGAGATATATTATATTTTGCCCAAATCTATGGGATATAGGTAATAAATTATCATTTGTTGTTTAATCATTTGTTATGAAATAAAAACACTACAACAAAATATAACATTTACCACGTTAATTTGAAGTTGTAGAAGTATATTTACCACTTGATATTTGTTTGTGGTCCATCAAGGAGTGGTTAAAAGCCTAGTTCTTTTATAACATGAAAATGCACGTGGTAAATAAGCAATTAACATGTTGTAGATTAGAATCATTGACCACGTACAAATGTATGTGGTAGATTCTCCCCTATCCACCACTTACATTTGCATGTGATAGTTGTCTTATTTCGAATTTGTTATTAACTACAATACTATTGACGTGGTTAATTATCATATCCACCATCTAATATACGCGTTGTCTTTTTAAATTTTAAAATTTTTAAATGACCACATGATATTTGGACGTGGTAGATATTATTGTCCACCACATGAGAATGTAAGTTGTTGATTAACTTTATTAGAGTTATAATTAACCACTACTATGTGTACGTGGTAATTTATTGTGTAAGTTGTAAATATTTAATATTAATTATTTTTTCTTGGTTTTTTATAATAATTTATTTTATAATAAATGAATTTTAATAAATCAAGCACACACACACACACACACATATATACTCAACAATATTAAAATTAACAAAAACACCAATTGTCATTTAATTTAAAAATCTCTATAAGTATGACATAAACAATGAAGTATATAATGTAATGTAGTTTAAGATTTTTCCTAAAATGTTAAAAATAACAAAAGGAAACTAAGTGCTGCTATATCCTAAGAAACTAAGCAAATGATTACTTAAGCATCAAATGTTACGTATTTTGAAGGTCATGCTACTGTACTGCCTAAAGCGTCTTCAAGGATTTGCATATCACTTGTAGGTCGATACAATGGGACTCTCTTGACAAATGATTTTTTGACCCAAATTCTCCAACAATCTGGACCAAGAACCATGTGATGAACAAGAGCTTCAGGATTGGTAGTATCAAGCTCAGCTTCAACAATCACTTCTCCTGTTCCAAACCAATGCAATAACTTGCATTTTCCATTTGGAATGAAATCGTCTTGAAAGGTAACACTTATTTGAATGTCTATATCATAAACAACAAACAATAAACAATAGTAAATTTTAATAAAAAAATTTTAACACACGTTTTATTTAACACTTATATTTTATGAATTGTGCAAGGATAGATAAACTTACTTGAGAGAAGGTTGTAACATTTGGACTCAAACCGTTGTTGTTTTCATGAGTGTTTGAAACTTATTGTTGCCACAATAAAATAAACAAGCGAAGATCAATAAGAGTTAGTGTAATGTTAGTAATTTTGTATATAAAATAAGAAGTATACACTGTACATAAAACTATATGCAAAAAATCACTAAAATTTATAGAAGTATTAGATTTAGGTGAAACCAAAGCATAGTAATTAATGATTAAAATACCAAAAATATTTTCTTTACCAGATGAAAATTTTCAAACAATGAAAACAAGAGAACAATCAATTGTATAAGAAACGATAAAAGAAAGTAGAAGAGATCATAACAAAATTTAAACAATTCGAATATCTCATAGCAAACCAATATATATACTTGGCCAAAAAATCTGGCTTCTGAGCAATGTTTAGAACTTAGTGAACCGAGTATGAATGATGATGGGTTGGCTTGCTATTGTTGACTCATTGACTCTTGTGTGTATAGACGTTTGTTGTAGCTTGTTATTTTTGACCCTAGCTTGCCATTGTTGACCCATTGACTCTTGTGTGTATAGACATTTGTTGTAGCTTGTTATTGTTGACTCATTGACTTTTATGTGTATAGATATTACAACAGTCCCACGTGACCCACAATAGCTCTATTATTAAACAACTTAAATATGGTCAAATATTGTATTAAAAAACGCAAGCCAAACCATTCTCTCTTATAGGTACAGTAGTAAATAAAAGATGTTTGGTTGCATTTAAATCTTTCATGTATAACTTTTAATTGCAAGAAAGGATACCTTTAGTGGTCTTTATATGTTTTTTCTCATTTGATTAGAGCTGAAACGGTTTGGGAAAAAAAAGAAGAGACAAACCTGAAAACACAACAAAACAAGAAAACAAATTATGAATCCAATCAAATGAGTAGAAACGACTTCAAAAAAGAATTAACAAACCTAGAAAGAGAACAAAACAAGAAAATAAAACACAATAATTTGATGACTTATTATATTAGTAGTGCTACAGATTTTTAAGTTCTAAAATAATAATATAAGATCAAGTAACTACCTATCAAAGACTAAAAGAAAGTTATGAATCCGGTGACTTAGCAAATCACTCTAATAAATTTTGATGGTCCTACACAACAAGATAAAAATGGTTTGGAAAAGTAGATGCAAATAGAATGTCGCGAGTAAAGTGCAAACTCAAGGACAAAGTCAACATCTTCAACGCAATTAGAGAAAAAGCTAATAATGAATATACTGAATATACATTAAATTATTAGTTTAAAAAAGAATCTGTAAGAAAAAGCTAAAAGGCAGCCTCAAGTGTCAATAAATTACATAAACTATGGTCAAAGAAGCCTCCGTGTCATGCTATCAGCTTCATATAAACCTAAGAGGAAGTTTCTAGTTCAGTGCTAATATTGTATACAAAATTTGGCTTTGAGATGTAGTACTTGGATCACTTCAAATGTTAAAGAATAGGTTAATCCTCATACAGTTGGCTTCTTTTTGTTATAAAATCAAAAAGCAGTTCATGAATCACCAGTCCCATGCATGCATATAACATGAAGATTAAGTGTGTCTCCTTATAAGATAAGCTACGCGGTCAATAAAGACTGCAAATTTCGCCAGCTACGCGGTCAATAAAGACTACAAATTTTGCCAAAGCAGCATCCCTTTCAAATATCTTATACTTTTTCCTCTTTTCGAAAAGTTACTTTCTGATGGTTATACCTAAAGGTGTGTTTTAGAATGTTTATCCTAAGGCGTGTAATAAATATATATGCACCCTAACTGTTTGCAGTGACAATAAAATATATTGTAAAGATAGGCAGTCAGGACACGGTGGTGAGGCCGCAGTGACGACACTAAATACAGAGACTATCGCAAGCGTTAAAAGATTCACATCAACGCAAAAAGAATATAATGTTTTAATTTTAATCCAATCAAATAATAGAATTCTAATGTATTTGCAATAACAACTCAGAAATAAAGTACGACTTCAATAATAGAAACAAAATAATTGAGTTCATACCTTTTTTACTTCAAATTGTACTTTTTGGACGTGGGATGAATTGAATTGAAACTGAATGAAAAATAAATAAATATCTTAAAAAAAAGGAATGACATGAAATATGTAATTATCGGAATTGAATATGAAAGAATTTGTGATACTTGCCTTTGCCGATTGGAGGAGGAACAAACTAATTTAGGGTTTGTAGATGTAAAGGTTAAAAACCAGTTTAACAGGAAAACAAAAAATATATAAGCTGCGTGTCTTCTTAATTAACTACTTAGATAAGTTAATATTGAAGTGTTATTAATATTAACCACTTCATAATTACTATGGTCTTTTAAAAATATCAATCCTGTGCATTGCATTGTGAATAAAATAAATATCAACCACTTGATACTATATGTGGTAGAAAAATAAATAATTACCACTTGCCACTTAATCCATGTTGTTAATAACATACACATTAACCACTTGATCATATATGTGGTGGAAAAATAAATAATTACCACGTGCCACTTAGTCCACGTTGTTAATAACGTACACATTAACCACATGTAGAGGTAAGTAGTAGTTATTAATTATTAACCTCATGCCACCAAATTCATGTTGTAAAAAAACAATCATATTAACCACATTATGTTCCCAAGTTGTTGAATGCAATTTGTAATAACTTTTAACAACGTCAAAAACTTGTATATGGTTAATATAGTTTTTTTACATCGTCACCATACATCCCGTTGTAAATTTAAAGTGGTTAATTAAACATTTTGTTTTAGTGAAATTGTTAATTTCCCTTACATTTTAATTTTATAAAATTATCAAAATAAACTTGATCCAGCAATTAATGCTTAGCTGCTTGTTAACATTAAAGGGAGTTTAATTTTATATAATAATTTAATAAAATTAATATATTTATGAAGTTGTCCTCTCTCTTTGATATTAAAAATAGTATATTATTTTAAAATATAATAGAGTACATAATAGCTAGGTATAATTTTTAAAAAATTAATACTGAAGTATAAATATTTTTATTAAATTTTTTTTTATAGAAAAGCCTTCTAGCAACCGTTTGCCATAAATTATGAGACAAAAAAATCTCCCAATCTTATGATTCTTATAAAAAAAATACATAAAATATATAATTAAAAAATTTATTATTAATTCAATTTCTCATATAGAAACATGAGTTTTTACGTCTACGGAATTTTCATTCAATTATTTACCTCAACAATCAATTAAGAGTATTTATCTTTTTTTTAAGTGTTTGTTGGACTTCTCTATTTTTTATTTTTAATAAAAATACTTATACTAAATTATTTATTATTTTTATTATATTTATTTAATATATACTCTATTAACTCTCAAATTACTATACTATTTTTAATATTAGAGTTCGAAAATAATTTCATTAATATATTAATTTTATTCATATGCATAACAAAAAACTTGAGTTAGATTGTTGATAATTGAAAGTATTTAAGACTTTTATGAATCTAAGAAGGCTATGTGGGATTTCAACAAACATCAGGGGAGATTTGTGCTCTTTCCATAAAATACCCAAATTACCCTCTATTAAACCAAACAAAAATTAAAATTAGGAACTAACTTGTTAGTTTAAAGTTTAATTATCCTTTACACAGTTAACCCAAATCTTAAGGCTGTTTGTGAATGCTTCCCCCCTCTTTTCATATACTTTGTGTTTGTTCTATTAACATTCAAATTAGCAAATCAAAAATTTAAAGAACGATTTTTTTCAGCCCTTTCTAAATTTCAGTTTTCTTGTTGATCAACCACCTCATATCTTTACTAAGGGTCCGTTTGTTTATCATCACTTATCACTTAACACTTTTAAGTGTTTAGATTTAAGTCTTACAATTTTTGTTTGTTTTTCTATTTAGCACTTATTTTAAGTGATAAATCACTTAATTGAAAAAGTGAAAAAGTATCACTTTTTTTAATCACTATTGTCTAAATGAGGTGTTAAAAATTTTATACCATAAATATCCCTATCTATTAAAATAATATAAATTTTATCAAATTTTATAATCATAATTGTCTAAATGAGGTGTTAAAAATTTTATTTCATAAATATCCATATATATTAAAATAATATAAATTTTATTAAATTTTTATCTAAGAATATTATTTTAATTTATTAAAAGGTACAATTTTGATATATTTGTGATTGTTTTAGTATTTATTATCAAATTGTTATATTATTTATTACTATATTTATAATTACCACATTAAAATATGATAAATATTTTTTATAATTGGTAATGAAATATGATAAATATTTTTTATAATTAGTAAAATTTCATTTATTTCTATTAATATTTCAAATTAATTAGCTAATAATATGTTGAATAATAACTATTGAAAAATTTGATATCATTATAAATAGAGAGTTTTAAAATAGACAATATATTTGATAGAATTTTATTACTTATTATAGGGACAGTTTTATTGAAACTTCAAAAGTTATTTATTAGATTGATAAGAACATTTTATTTTATTTAATAGTGTAAATTTAAAGTAAAAATTAATATTTAATATTGTCAATTAGAAGATCATACTGATTTTTTTTTAAGTTTATGAAATGGAAAACACTTTAATTAATAGAATTATTTTTTTTATGATTCAAAATATGGTCCTTTAAATGTAATGAATAAAATACTCCTCTTACAATTTTTTTTTTATACAAATTGATATGGCTTAAACTTGATCTAATTATTAGAAAAATGAATTTTAAAAATTGATAATATTAATGATATAGTAGTTTTACAATAATATCATATGAGTTTATATAATATAATATTAAATATTTAAATGAAAAAGAATTTTTATTTAATTTTAGTTAATAATTATTTTTTAAAGGTTGTAAGAAATATAATATTAATTATTTAAATGAAAAAGAATTTTGATTTAATTTTATTAACTATTTAATTTTTAAATGATTGTATAAATGTAAATATAAATATTTTACATTTTAGCAAGGGTAAAAAAGCCATATTAAAGATAAAATATTATCTTATAACTTTTTTTAAGTGGTATCTAAAAAGAAAACAAACAACCTATTAAGTTGTGTAAATTAAATTCTAAAAAGTGTTTAGATCTAAAAAGTGTTAAGTGATTGAAACAAACACCACCTAAGAGTCATCTTCCGAGATGATTTCCTGCGTTGATTTCCCAACTCAAGTTAGCTTCTACATTACCAACTTGAGTTGAGTTTGGAAGAGGATGTTACCACTTATATATATTCAACCAAATCATCATTATAGAGAATATTTACTTTCCTTGTGTATCATATTTACTTGTACATGTATCAGCCTCTAAATTGGCTTGTCATTATGTCTTGTAAACACACAATTCAAATGAATCAGATCGATAAAATTCCTTTCATTACATTCAATAATCAGCTTGCTCTCAGTCCAACATGTTGTTTAGTAGTACTACAGGTTGCTGCATATCCTCCATTAGTCATGCAGAGAAATGACACATTATTAATGCTTAATTTGTAAATATATTGCTGAAATATTTGGAATATCAGTCCTTCGCATTCATGCTTTCATTTATAATATTGGCGGTTGGACAAAGAAGACATGTGACTGCTTGTCAATACTCAACAAAGGATCATAACATTTGATTTAATAAAAAGTTTTTGATTTCTTATTAATCTTTTCTTGAAAAATACTAATGTTTTCAATTACATTCCCATTCATACACAAGTCAATGCCTTTTGTCGACCATCTAATCTTTAATTATCAGTATTTGTTAATGGTTAAATAGTTATCATAGTGTGAAAATATTAATATGAACATATATGGTTGCAAATATTCCATGTACAATAAAATTGTTAATTTTCGTTGATCATGAAATTTTGTCTGTCATTCACATTGTTTATTTAACTAATTATTAAAAAATGGTTTTTAACATAATTTATTAACATAAATTTTGTGATCATCGATCTTACAAAATTTAATGACTAAGATGAAATGAGTTAGTAATATAAATGCAACTTTTAAGTTCAAAAACATTTGAAGGTTCAATAGCATCCCTAATATATTTAATAGGCTGTAAATACACCACTTAAATAAATAAGGAAGATAACACATAAATTTCTCCAAGAAGCTGACTTTACCAAATTCGAAGACTCTTAGCTTATCGCCATAGCTTGCATCTTTCCCGAAGCATTAATTTTTTATTCCGACTTGTGTTTAACGTTACATTAAGAGTCATAGTTAATTAATTTTAAGATGATTCTTATCTTAAATCATAACTTGAATTCCAACTGTTCCTTTGATAATTTACATTGGCAAGAAGCTATAATATTTTTTTTTCAATTATTTGAACTAAATTAATAATTCATGTCGAAAAGTTGGTGACATCATTTAATTTGAAGGTTGCTTCTTGGTTATTCAATTTTAATAACAAAAATAAATAGATAAAAGAAAAGGACTTCAAATACAAACTTTACCCTATAAACTGCCCGCGACCAAACGGCAGATTACATTATTTTTTCATAAATTATCTATTTGTTCTATATTAATTTAGGGATGTTTGTTTTTTCTGTTTGAAATTTGAAAAGATTTAAATTAAATTGAAATCTAAATAGGTTTAATTATAAAAATCTGAATGATATATTTATCTTTTATTTTAATATTTGAATTAAACGAAACCGCACAAAAACTACTTATTAAATTAGAATAAAATACTATACTACTTATTAAATTAGAATAAAATACTATGTTTGGCACTATTGCCACCAACTGCTAGTTAAAATAATATACGGGGAATTTCTATTTTCTTACTTTTTAAAATAAACGATTTTTCTTTATTTGTTAACTTCATTTTTATT
The DNA here is from genome assembly GCA_013180625.2 of Boswellia sacra. Classification (NCBI taxonomy): domain Eukaryota; kingdom Viridiplantae; phylum Streptophyta; class Magnoliopsida; order Sapindales; family Burseraceae; genus Boswellia; species Boswellia sacra. The sequence goes on from SNVD02012118.1 coordinate 399,356, forward strand.
TTTCTTTGTTTTTAACTTCATTTGTAGTACATATATCTCATCAAAGCCTAGCTAAAGAGGCACGAACACATCAATTAGCTATGGCCATATCAATCTACTAATTTATTTTAAATATTGAAACGCTCAACTATCCGTGATGATCATTTTGGTGGAGTACAAATACATGTTTTATAACAAACCTTAAACTTTTTTTTATGGGAAAAGATACGATATAGTAGCTGTATCGTTATAACAACTATCTCAAATAGATAAAAATCGTAAACAATATATAAAAATCTTAACTGAGTGAATAAAAGTTATAAAATTATAAATAAATAAATAAAAATTATACATTCATTTATAATTTTTATATACGACTTTTATATAAATAAATCGTTATTGTATCGATATAATAACTGTACTGTAACGGGACACTCTTTTTATCGGTTAATCATTAGCGAATTCATGGGTGAGTGACTGCAGGTTCATGGAAAGATTTTTTTCTTTTTTGAAAAAAATAATCGTTGCCTGTGATGATACATACCCAACAAAGTCTGAACAATTATTAAATATTCCGTTGCTTCCAGACTAAAGGCATATATTATTTGCGTTGACTTTTTAATCAATTAGTCAATTAGTCATCTCTTGGGTGAGTCGTGTCATGAGCAAAACAATTTTATTTTCTAGGACAGTGACCATTGGAAGTCATTGTGGAAAAGTCTTCTTAATTGGCCTACCTTTGGGTGTAAACGTCACAATATATTAGAATAAAAAATTAGGATTAATTATTTACATTCAAATTCCAGCTTTGTCTCAGACACTAAAGTTGTCAATGCTGAAGCACAGTTTCAATACAACTCTAACAACGGTAAACGTTTTTTAGTAAATTCATAAATGATGCTTTGTCTTCCACCACCACCAAACCCCACTCCCTGCCTTGTTATTTTCACAAGTCATATTTTTTTCCCTCCAACTTAAATAATTAATTCTATGTAGACTTCTATTTTAAATTCAAATAACAGTCTATGTTACTACTGTATCGTTAAATAAAATCATTTTAAAGATATAACAAATAATTATTATATGTAGACTTCTTTTCTAAGATTCAATCCACTCAACTTTTAGAAAGGAGACATCTAATAATTAAGAAAAAAAAGGAAAAAAGACGGAAGAAGTAACTTTATATGTAAACTATTTTGTGTAAAATAATGTTAACATTACTGTTTGATTGTTATATTATTTATCTAATTTGTTATAACAATCAATAATGGTTTGATAATAATAGTATCGTTGAATATTTCTTGCATATATATATATATATATATATATATATATATATATATATATATATATATATATATTGTCTTCTTCAAAAATCCAGATGATCCTGGATTGCATCTGGATTTTTGGGAATAGAGAAAAAATAAGCAATGGTGGGGATAAATCAACAAATTTGACTTTTTTTAATTCTTTCTTGTATTCTTTTATGGAATTTATGGAAACCATCTGGGGTTATATCCTTTAATAGTGAATCAACGAGTTTTTGGGCCGAGCTGGACTTGAACCAACGTAGTCAACGATTTTACAATCCGTTTCCATTAACCGCTAAAACATCAACCCAGAAAAAAAAAATTTTCTAGGCTTATTGTAATCTACGAGCAACTTCTTATTGTAATCCACGATCAACTTCCTTTTGTAATAATACTCTCAACCTAGGGGAAGTCGAATCCCCACTACCCCCTTAAAAGAGAAATATCCTCAGAATTCTTGAAAAATTATCTCAGATATTATCCGAATAATATGACACTTATTAAATTAAAAATAATATGATCTGATAAGTAGTAATATGATATCATCTCATTCACACATTATTTCCCCCAAAATTTAAAGTATAGTTTCCGCCGTAATTTTAAAATTGAAGATACAGTTGTCTTATAATTTTCTGACTTTTTCTCTTCTCCTTCTGATTTTCTCTTCTTCTTAAATGTATCTCTTGAGCAGTCCCGCTAGTACTTCTTCGTGGCTATAAAGCTTGTCTTCACTCTCTTTGTCAGCAACAGTTGTTTCTTCATGACCCTAAATCTTGTCTTCACTGTCTTTCTCAGCGCTTGAGGCACTTTAGCCTGGTTCCTTCTCAAGCTCCAAATCTTCCTTTTCGTTTTCTGTTTATTGGGATTCGTGCAATACTTGACCTTGTTTTTGTTTTATGTTTTAAAAATACATTTCTTTTTACGTTTTTGCCCTTCAAAACTAATCCAGAAGTACAAATAGTATTTGCCCTTCTCTCTCCATCTTCAGTAGAACCACATCGTCTTCTCTCTCAGCGGGAAGTTGACTACGGCCTCATCTCTCTACTTTGAATCTACATTGTCTCAGATCTCTTCCTGCATTCAACGGTAACCTCTCTATCGCCAAAAGAATCATCAAATATCATCTGCATTGTGAACGTATGACTATATATTATGAGTTTTACTATTTCTTTCGTTGCTTGTGTATTTGCTGCCTTGTTCAAATGATTCCTTATACTGAGTTATACTACTTGTTAGATCCTTGTTTTTATTTTTTATACTTATAGGTTTCTCAAGGTTTTTAGTTGGTGGTTTTGGAATTTAAGAGAGTAGTGACTAGGTTTTCATTTTTGCCTCTGGTTGTGTTGCTGGTGGCAGTATGTTGCTTGCTGGTGGCCCAAAGCTTTTTCTTTTCTTTTCTTTTTTTTTCCCATTGGGTTGAAAGTTTGCTCTGTTTCAAAGTTGATGGGTTGTTAGGTGAGGTTTCTAACCCAGCTTGTTAGTTTTTTAATCTACTGCTCTTATTTATTTATTTATATTTAGCATAAATCTCACTCCGATTTAACTTAATGCAAGAGAAGTAAAATTTATCAAAAAATGTTTAACTCAAATCGATCTTAAATCGCGTATAGAATGATTCCCATCTGGATTGAAATTGAACTGAGGATAATAAAGTTTAGATCAAAATTTTATAATAAATTTTTTACAACATTTCCACCTGCCCGAAATTGTTTGAGTCCTCAATATATATAGCAACAAGCACTTCATTATGGTTATAACTCTTGTCCTCACTCTCTGTCTCAGCACTTGAGGCATTTTCAATTTCCAAAACTTCCATTTTTTGGAGCTCTAGATTTTGTTGTAGCCAAGAAAAGTTAGGTTTTTAATCTACCTTTTTTTTAGCTGAAATCTCATTCCGATTTAACTTAATGCTAGAGAAGTAAAATTTAACCAAAAAAAAAATGTTCAAATGAAACGCTGTAATATCCTAAGAACTTTTGATATACTGAAAAGTTACGAGTCCCTCTTTTTTTTTTTTTTAATCTCAACTTGATATGTGTAAATTGAATTATAACTTATAATCATCATATAAATGATATCTAATTGAATAATTCAACAACTTGAGTTATCAAAATCTTACTTCAAAAATATTTATCATGTCATACATTGTAACTTCCTTTTCTCATTTTTATTTTTTATTTTTTAATTTTTGCCAACTATTATAGAATTTCTTTGTAAATGTAGCATTATTCTATATAATTTATTGTTAATAAAGGTGGTTATTATTATATTATATATGCAGTCACACAAATGGTCAATAATGTGTTTTGGAAGATAATAAATAGAATATTAATGATCTTGTTATTTTGTTAGTACTTTTGACATGTACCTCATCTTATATTCTATTGCCTATGTATCAAAGCCTATAAATTCAATCATTTGATGTAGACATTTAACAAAGTATACAAAGTTAATGTGATATCATTTGTTTAATGTCACATTACTCATAAATTTTTTGCTTTGATTTTTTTATATTCATCTTTCCTTTCATTTCATGCTACGTCAGCTTTATATACATGCTTTGCAAGTACAATATTATTATTTTGTATATGAAATTTTCATCTCACCTTGAATACATAAAATGAGCTGTAGATTTACCACACATGTCGACCAATGAAATCACAAGGAATGGCAATAGGTTAAATAACGGGCTATTTGAAGATGTTGAGAGTCCTCTTCCACCTCAAGGTAGACCAGGTCGTACATACATTTTGATATTAAAAGCATTAATACACTGATAAGCTATTCCCATCTTTTTTTTTTTTAAATATCCTTTTAATTGTACAAAATATTCATTTTCTTAAGCTCCTTTACTAAATTTTAAAAAAAGAAAAAAGAGGGACTCTTGTCCTCGCTTCCTTTCTCAGCACTTGAGGCATTTTCAATTTCCAAAACTTCCATTTTTTGGAGCTCTAGATTTTGTTGTAGCCGAGAAAAGTTAGGTTTTTAATCTACCTTTTTTTTTTTTTTGGCAGAAATCTTATTCCTATTTAACTTAATGCTAGAGAAGTAAAATTTATATAAAAAATGTTCAAATGAAACGCTCTAATCTCCTAAGAACTTTTGCTATACTGAAAAGTTACGAGTCCCTCTTTCCTTTTTTTTTTTTTTTAATAACAACTTGATCCATGTGAATTAAATTATAACTTATAATCATCATATCAATAATATCTAATTGAATAGTTCGACCATCTGAGTTGACAAAATCTTATTTCAGATATATTTATCATGCCATGCATTGTAACTTTCCTTCATCATTTTTATGTTTTGCTCTTTGGTAAATTTTTTCAACTATTATAGAATTTCCTTGTAGATGTAGCATTACTCTGTATAATTTATTATTAATAAAGGTGGTTATTATTATATTATATATGCAGTCAAACTCATAGTCAATGATGTATTTTAAAAGATAATAAAAAGAATATTAATGATCTTATTATTTTGTTAGTACTTTTGACATTTACCTCATCTTATATTCTCTTGTCTATGTATCAAATCCTATAAATTCAATCATTTTATATAGACATTTAATAAAGTATACAAAGTTAACGTGACATCATTTGTTTAATATCACATTACTTATATTATTTATTGCATTGATTTTTTTATATTCATCTTTCCTTTTATTTCATGCCACATCAGCTTTGTGTACATGCTTTATAAATGCGATATTATTATTTTGTATATGAAATTCATCTTACCTTGAATACATAAAATGAGCTGTAGATTTACCACACATGTCGACCGGTGAAATCACGAGGAATGGCAATAGATTAGATAACGGGTTATTTGAAGATGTTGAGAGTCCTCCACCTCAAGGTAGACCAGTTAATACATACATTTTGATAAAAAAGCATCAATACACTTATAAGCTATTCCCAATTTTTTTTTTATGAATATCCTTTTAATTGTGCGAAATATTCATTTTCTTAAGCTTCTTTGCTAGATGCTTTTACTATTCCGATGATCTGGTGGGGGTGCCTCGTAGATTTCTCACATTTATCCTATATTAAATGATAACCAATTAAATATATCATTTTAAAACTCAAAAAATATATTATTTATATTTAATGATTGTAAAATTAATACTGTCAATAGTTAAAAAAATATAAAATAAATTAAATATTATTTATTTAGTAAAATAATTATTTTAATAGTCAATAGTAATCGATTTTTTTTTTTAATCTAATGCATTTGAGGGGAAATTGTTAATTCAACTACAAATGGTTTGTAAGTAATTACTCTTAACAAAAATAAATGAACAAAAGAAACAAATATATTTACAAAGTTAGAATAAAATATTTGTGATGTACTATAACAAGTGATTTACGAATTTGCTAATTTATCAACAATTAGATGATTAAACTTGATTACTTGACAGGTGACGAAACAAGAAAGAGACGATTCAAATTGTGTGAGGTTGCACGGAAAGGTGATTGGAACATGGATGAAGATATTCTTAAGCAATTTAAGGTGGAGGATATTTTAGCTAGGATCTCGCTCAAAGGCGACACCGCTCTCCACATTGCAGCTGGAGCAGCATGCTCCAATTTTGGGATAAAACTACTGTTAGAAGTAGAAAAGATAAATCATCTGGAGTATTTACTCACGAAAAATGAAACTGGTAATACGGCTTTCTGGGTTGCTGCTGCATCAGGAAACGTGGAACTTGCCAGGAAAATGTTGCAGATGAACAGTGACTTAGCATCCATTCGAGGTAGAGAGGATTTACCATATAAAGGTAGAAAGGATAAGTTACCACTTTATATGGCAGCTATAACCGGCCGCGAAGAGATGGTAAACTACCTCTATGATGCCACTAAAGATCGTTTAAGAAGCGAGCCTAGCGAGGATTTGATTGAGTTACTTGTCACTCTCATAAAAGGGGGATCGTTTGGTGAGGAGTGACGCACTACTCTTTATATAAATTTGGGCTAATTTCATATGCACTTGACATATTTATATTGGATTAATTTGATGCAACACAATTTACAATTGAGTCCGCTTTATCTTTGATATTGTTGAGCCTTTTTGTTCTATGTTAACTTGGGTTTATAGATGTTGCGGCGAAATTGGTGAAGGATCACCCACAGATAGCCACTGCAAGCGACAAAAATCAAGGAATCTGGGAGACAATTTTCAAAAGCAGTTAGTTCTCTCTAGTCGCTAGTGACTCAAGCATTCCTTCATCATTACTTTATGTGTTGCTTAACTTTTGGGGTTTTATGATCAAAATTTTACATTTTTTCCAAATGGATGACTGGAATTCATGGTTCTCTGATCAAAATTTATTCGCTTTTGTTCAACCCAATGCAGTTTCAGAATCCAATATTTATGAAGTAGCCCCAGAAGCATTTGAAGAACTTGTCGAACTCCTTTTGGAAGAAGTTATGCGTTTGGTTGACTCCAAGACCTTTTTAGAAATTATAAGAAAACCAATGTTTGCTGCAGCGGAACAAGGAAATGAAAAGTTTCTAGAAATAATTCTTGGTAAATATCCTGAACTGATATTTGAAGTCGACGAAAATAACTATAGCATATTTCATTATGCTGTTATGAATCGTCAACTTAACATCTTCCGACGTATACATGAGATGGGTTCATCTAAGGATTTGTTAACTAAGAACAAAGATAAAGAAGGGAACACTATCTTGCATTTGGCTGCAAGGTTGCCTCCCTCTGATCGGTTAACTACTGCAGAAATACTACCTGTACATCTGCGTTGGGAGTGGTGGTGGTTTAAGGTACGTAATTGTTTACTCCGCTGATTTTCTTGTGGAAAACAATTTATAGTTGTTATCATTTTTCTTTTCTTTTATTTGATAGATAAAAGGGTCTTTATTATTTTTAACTCTAGGAAGTAAGGAAAATACTACACCCAAGGCTTGTTGGAGCTAAAAACAATGAAGGGAAAACGGCTCGAGCTATATTTACTGAGCAGCACAAAGAGATGAAGTTGGATGCCGAGAAATGGATTAAGGACACTTCGAATTCAATGCTGATGGCGGCAACAATAATTACCACCATCACTTTCGCTGCAATTTTCCAGTTACCAGGTGGCACCGACCCAAAGCGAGGTGTTTCTAATCTCGCTGGACATTCTTCCTTCACGGCTTTTGTCTTCTTCGATTCAATGTCGCTGATTTTATCCTTCGTCTGCATGGTCACCTTCTTGACGATTTTCCTATTGCCATTTAAAGAAAATGATTTTCTGCGGTTGTTACCTCGTATGTTGGTTATTGGACTTTTGGCATTTTTCTATTCAGTATGTGCAATGTTTGTAGCGTTTTTCATCGCCGTTCGCATTCTCTTCAACCAATGGACGTTATGGATTTTGCTGGCTCTTGGGATCTTCATTTGCTGGCTAATCATCGTTTTTCTGGGTTCGCGTAAAGAACGTCTTTTAGTGATTTTGACATTTGAACGTGGTAGCTTCTATCTCTTACGGTTAAATGGAGACCTTATGTCCCAAAAGGAAATTAAGAAGAAAAACAAATCAATGAAGCCCAAGGTGGGAATGAAAAATGTAATATTTTATGATTAGTATAGTAGTGCATGTTTGGTGTGACACTTATTTTTCATAATTGTATCGTATTAATTAGTGTTATTCAGAAGATTCTGTTATAATGCTTGATACAAGATGGTACAGTATTATTATTTTTATATTATATTAGATTGTTATAACGTTACTTTTTTTTAATTAAAAATTTACGAGAACATTGTTATATAAATTATATATCATTCTTATACTATAATTATGTTTTTATTATTTTATTTTTCACTATGGAAATTAAATATTAAATAAAAATAAATTATAACCTATTATAATAAATATTATCATTTTCACTGTACTAAACCAAATCTATATATATATATATATATATATATATATATATATATATATATATATATTGTCTTCTTCAAACTTCAAAAATAAAATCACATAAAAGCAACTTATGAAATATTACTATTCAAACTTCCATAAAGTTTTGATAAAATAAATAAAATGTTAATTGCTAGCAGGGAAAATTTATATTCTGGACTAAACAATAGGCAAATAACTCCCAACATAATATTTAACATTTTTTAGAGTTCAAAGTATACCAACATAATAATTATAAAAAAATGCTATAATTATAAAGTTTATATACAAATATTGTTTGTAAAGTTGATGTGACATCACTTGAATTGAACGATAAATATAAAAAGTCAGTGTAATATATAAATATCGTTGAGTTATGTATCAATAAATGAGCAGTGTCACATCAATTTTATAAGTATAGTATTACTCAACAACTACAGTTATTGTGAGAGCCTTGTAAATTTCATGGAGTTTAACTGATATCGAGGCATGCTAATGCATATATTTTTTTTTGTTTAACTTTTGGTAAATTTTATAGAATTTCAATTGAAATGATGACTCCAAAGAATGATATATAAATGGTTTTTTGTTTTTTTCAAATATTTTCTATAATTTTTAACTATACCAGGGAAAGCAACGACAAATTGTATCTTTAAAGAACTAGACAATGTGCCTTCATCTACGGCCAGCTTATTTTGTTTTAAAGATTTAATGTAATTTGATATTTTATTGAATCGCAGTAACGTAACTTTTGCATTCTCACTATTTAAATATATCTACACTTTTTACACAATTTAAAATGTTCAAATCTAAGAGCCTAAAGTTGTATAAAAGTAATAGAGCTAGCAATCTTGTACCTCACCTATATTAAGAAGTCATCAATAAATTTTTATTTATATAATTATTTTGTAGAAATTACATGGATGATGAATAAACTGATTAAGGATTAAGATAACTTTGGTTAATCAAAAATTATACACAAAATATTACCCTTAATTAACAATTGTTTAATCAATATACTTTTTGTCATGTATAATCTAAAAATTATATTAAAAATTTGTTACTTATTTAAGTTTTAAAAAAAAAAAATTGACATGCATCACATCAAATATCGACTGCTGAAACCATGATGGATAACATTGCGCCACAGAGGGTCTGAAGATGTTGGGGTGGTTTCACAACGTTATCTCCGTTGCTCGGATGGTAACCCAGAACCAAGCAACCGTATAAAGAATTTACAAAGAGTAAGGGTATTACAGACATTTCACATAACAAAACAATTAAGTAAACATTACATTTACAATAGATATATAAATTGTTTCTCAACATGTTTAGTAACAGTTTATCATCTTCTTTCTCTCTTAGAGTATGGTCTTTGTTGTTTGATCCCTCAAAAACTTGATGGTGCGAGACTAATTTCGGGAAGGGACATCCATGGCTGCAGCAGCCAAACACAGAGAATGAAGTTGAGGGACACCCATGGACGCGGCCACACATGAACCGCACAGGTTTGGTTTTTTTCGTTTTAATACAAAAAGGACACAACTTTTGTCGAGGGTTGTGACTTGTAATCCTCTATTTTTTTTTCACCAAATACTTTCTGCATCGATTGTTGGTGGAAATGGGTGTCTGAGATCCGGCTTCCCATTTGGTTACGTTCCAAAGTGGATGTTTAATTGAAGAAGATAACAAGGGTGAAATTGTCATTGCGTTATATCTTTTACGGATTTGCTTCTACAGTGTCAAAGTGGGGGTTAAATGTTATATTACTATCCAAGTAGCAGGGAGATGTGATTTGGACCAAAATGTTTTCCTGATACTTATCGTCATATATTAAAAAATCAAAAATACCCTTAATCCGGTATTTAAAGTGGTTAATTTGAAAAAAAAAATTAAAGGGTATTTTGAAAATAACTATAATAGTTCTAGAAAATCTAGACATGGTTACCACGTTAAGTTGGCCTCCACAACTTGATAATTTTTTTTATTGGTATCTTATGTTTGATGACTCGATAGTTTATTTATTTTTATTTTTTATATTAGGTTGTCGAGCTCAAGAGACCATTAATTCAACCCCTTTAGTTTTGGTCATATGTTGAAATTGTTTCTTTTTTTTTTTTCTTAGCGTTGCTTGATTTTGTTTTTTTTACGAATTGCTAATGGTATCATTAAAGCTTGGACTAATTGTCAGGCGTAGCCCTTTTAATAAAACAATATATTAATAAGTACACTGTCTGATGTTATCTCAGTCAAATAGGCCCAATTGGCAGCAGTTTGCTGAGCAAGAGTTGCATAAATTCATTAATGTTATCAGCTTGATATCTACTCTGTTGCTGCTGATGCTATAAAGTATGCATTGCCACACCCAACTTGCTATTCCTTCAGGAGTATTAAATCAGTTTCAATCTTAATATAATTAAAACTCAATCAACTATCATTTGAGAGTAAATCGGTATTTGTTAAATTCAATCAACTTTTATATTATGCGAAATATACGTTTCAGTCTCTCCAAAAGATCTTCTGTAACCAATGGAATCCATTCCATTGATTGGAAGATTAACTTAATAAATTAAAGCGATTTAATTGATTGAAAAATTAACTATAAATTTAAAGTGGAATCCAATGAATCAACCGATTAAAAAATATACGATTGCGATTATAATTCTTTTACACAAACTATTACATCAGTTTGTAAATGTAACATTATTTAAAGTCAAATATTTAAAGATTAATATTATTTTAAGTTAACAAAAACAATAAGTATAATTAAATGGATAATGCTATTAAGATATAATAATTAATTTGCATAAAAAATGTAGAAGTGTAGTATTATCCAAACTTGAATCAATCAAATTAGTCCTCCAATGGGATTCTGTGTTCTCCTTGGGTCAATTAATAATGTTATAAATGATACTTATTTACAAGTCACGTGTAATCTTAACACTAAATAAACGGACAAGAAGCTATAAAATTAAAAACACCAAAAACAGAAACACAAAACACTTGCCAAGTTTACGAGAAAATTCCTGGTTTCTTTCCTTAAATGCAACCGCATCATCCTCTTCAAATCTTGAATTAGTCTTATCTCACACAATCAATATCATTAACTTCCCCGTCAAGGATTCCTATTTTTATTATTTTTATTTTATTTTCGTGTACCAATGTATCATCACTAGGGAAGACTCAAAGGACTCAAAACCGTAGCAAAGTCTCTATCTTTCATTCATAAATCTAATTTTTGTGTGATTTTCTCTATTGGGTCGTCGTAAAGATTTTTTTTTTTTTGGGGTTCTGAATAATGGGGAGGGTTACATTGGTGGTAGCATGCGCGGCAGCCGTGGCAGTGGGGGCGATGGTGGTTGTGGTGGTGCGGCGGAGGATGAAGAGGGAAGGAAAGTGGGGGAAGGCAAGGGCGATATTGAAGGAGTTCGAGGAGAAGTGTGCAACGCCTGTTGCAAAGTTGAAGCAGGTGGCTGATGCCATGACTGTGGAGATGCATGCAGGGCTTGCCTCTGAAGGTGGCAGCAAGCTCAAAATGATCATCAGCTATGTGGACAATCTCCCCACTGGGTATTTTGATTCTTCCAAACGTATATAAATATGTTAAAAGTTGGTTATAACTCATGTATGTATATGTCTTTGTGTGCATTGATGTTTGCAATGAGTGTTTTTTTTAATCACTTTTTATTCACGTATGTGGGTGCTTTTATTTTTGTGTATGCAATGTATGATCCAGATTGATTATTGGAGGGTATTATTGGACTTGAACTTGCAATGGATTTTTTTTTCTCTGGTTGTTGTGCGTGTTTTTCTTGACAAAGCTGTTTGTTTATTCTTATGATTTTGCAATATCATGAGCTATTGATGAAAAGGTGATTGGTTTGTTTCTATGACTGCATGAGATCTTGATAAGACTATTCCAAATTCTCAAATATCTCGAATCTTGTAGTATCGGATATAAAACCTTAAGTCTCTGGTTTCTAGTACTTAGGGTATATTCACATTCATGTTTGTACAAATCTTATATTTTTCTTAGTGATGAATGTATTGTGACACATTCTTTTGGTGCCTCCTACTCTAGGATATACACCTAAAAGGCATTTAAATAACTATTCTTAAACAAACACCTGTTAGTCTTATTTGCTTATGCCCAGCAAATCAAAGGTTGGGGGGTTCAGACTTAACATATTACACTTATCGTGCCTCCATTCTGCCTTCTATGTTGAAGTTGAAGTGATTTGTGGTATCGTTAAGGTGATCTATTGTTAATTCTGTTGAAGTTGAAGTGATTTGGGGCATCATTAAGGTTTTTGGCTGGAGCAATAATAAATTCATCCAGAACTCCTTCGCTCCATGAACTTTCAACTTCTTGACCAAGAACTGTTTAATACCTGGCAATTGGCAAAATTTTTCTGCCAATGGCTTATATAATTAACAATTGATCACCTTAAGGTGGATAAGAATTTCTCTATTTATTCTATTCATGTTTTATTTTACATGCTACTAGTGAAAAATTGTTTAGTTGAGTCAGTCTTCTTTTTGTTTTATTTTATTATTATTTTTTTTTTAAAACTCTGTTTCAGTGATGAGAAGGGAGTATTTTATGCATTGGACCTTGGGGGAACAAATTTCCGTGTGTTGAGAGTGCAACTGGGAGGCAAGGGTGTTGGTCTTGTTAACCAAGAGTTTGAGGAGGTGTCAATTCCACCTCATTTGATGACTGGAACTTCAGATGTAAGTGTTGTATCCTTCAACCAGTTCAGAGAACCTAAAAAATAAAGGCTGCTTTGCAAATAAGATCTCTCATGTCTCAAAAAATGGATGTGATTTCAGGCTCTTTTTGACTACATTGCCGCGGAACTCGCAAAATTTGTTTCTGAAGAAGGACCACAGTTTAAACTTTCTCCTGGTAGGCAGAGGGAGCTAGGATTTACCTTCTCTTTCCCTGTGATGCAAACATCAATTGCTTCTGGGACCCTACTTAGGTGGACAAAAGGCTTTGCTATAAACGATACGGTTGGTACTAATTCCTGGGAGTCTTGTACATTCTTTCTCTTGATTAATTTCTTCATTTTGGAGCTCAATATTATCACTTTTAACATTCCGTCTTGAAATTTTTGTCGATATAGCTCATATCAAGTTAATTTATTCCTATATTCTTAACCAACCTGTAAAATATATATATCTGAAAGTAACTCAATCTCTGTTTAAGCTAGTTATAAGTGCTTCTGTTTCTTGAAAGGACAATATACTCTTTTGGTTTTAAACAATCACTGTGTTTCTCAAAACAGCTATTAGTTAATCTATTGCTGTACTAATTTTATATATTTGTGTAAGACCAAATATTAATCTTCAATATTCCTTTTTGACAGTTAATATTGAATTGCTGAACATGTTAAACCCTGCTAATACAAATGTTTCTGTTCGATGCTTAAAGGATTGTGAAGTTTGAGTAACTTCTTTTTCTATTAACACTGGTTCATTATTGTTTAAATTTTAAAATTTAAAATTTGTGTTCTGTTTCTCCATAACTGAAATTAGTTGTAGAAAGTTAAGTCTGCTTCATTCCTCTGAAATGTGAGTTTCAGAATTCACAAAATGCGTCTTGATATTTGAAGCCTATAGACTCTAGGAAGCAGAAAGTTCTTCTACTTCAAATGTTTACAATATTTAAGATATCTTCCCGGTGAATAGAAAAGGTTAAAGCACACTGTTTCTTTCTTTTACTATAAACTCTGTGTGTGTATATATATACATGATCGCTTTTCTGTTTGATGGATAGGTTGGGAAAGATGTGGTTGCAGAATTAACCAAAGCCATGAAGAAACAAGGCCTTGATATGTGCATCTCAGCTCTTGTAAGTTAAAAGCTGTAAATTTCATTTAATGACTGTCATGCTAGTTTATAAGGACTAGTATTTCATGTTCAGATGTCAACCTGGTGCACAATTGCTTTAATATTTTTTTACTTTTGAATTTAATCTTGATATGCATTGTTTTTGTTGACACTAGGTCAATGACACAGTTGGAACATTGGCTGGAGGTAGGTACGCCAACAAGGATGTTGTTGCTGCTGTGATCTTAGGCACTGGTTCAAACGCAGCATATGTGGAGCGTGCGCAAGCAATACCAAAATGGCATGGGTCACCATCAAAATCTGGAGAGATGGTTAGCAGTTATATGATTTGCCAATTTTATTGTAAAATCCACTCTCTTCATTATCTTGCACATTAGCCATCAAGAATGTGTGTATGGTTTGATTCATAGAAATTAAAAGGAGAAATGGATATTGATGGTAAATTGCTCTCTTTTCAATGTTTGGCTCCAGGTTATCAACATGGAGTGGGGTAATTTTAGATCATCACATCTTCCACTAACAGATTACGATCATGCCTTGGATGCTGAGAGTTTGAATCCTGGTGACCAGGTAACTCAAAGTGTTTGTACTTTTAATTTCTCTTGCAAACATGGGATATCTTCTTAGATTCTTTAATTAATTGTGGCAGATTTACGAGAAAATGATTTCCGGTATGTATTTGGGGGAGATTGCACGCAGAGTTTTATTGAGGATGGCAGAAGAAGCTGCAATTTTTGGTGAAACTGTTCCTCCAAAACTCAAAGTTGCTTTTGCATTGAGGTACATCCCAACAGCTATACAAGTGAATTTTTTTTTTTTTTTTTTTGGTTTTACATAATAGATTCTTTTCGGTGACATTGTATTTACACCTCCTGTCCCCTCTATACATAAACAGCGCAAGGAAAGAAAAAAAATTAGGTGATGAGTTAAAGATTGAAAGAGGAAAAGGCTAATTTATATTTTTAATATATTGATATTAACTCGACTTCAGTAAAGCATACTCGCAGCTTTTTAACTGCAGTGGAGTGGAGGGGTCAGAAGGGTTGAAAGTAAAAGCATTACTGTAGGGTGCAAGGCTTGTAGGTATTTTCAACCTACCTTCTGGATAGTCTTATTATTTCTTGGGATGGACAAAATAGTTGAAACAACTTGGCATAGTGAGAGCATGAGATGAATCTTTGAGGAAAGGTTGATGGTGCAAGGATGGATATTTTGGGAGTTCATTACTTGACATAGGGGTGGTGATGCCTGTGTATATATTGGTCCGATGAAATGCCTCTGTGTACAATCCACATACATTTGTTTAAGTTCTTCTGCATGTCAGTCTGATCAACTGGTCATTCTAGTATTCACACTTGAGGAGCCAGAAAATTGTAGCAGCATTTGTAGAAGGCTGAAATTTCAGTACCATTTAGGTTGTGTTACATTTTTCAAAAACTATTTTATGAAAACGTACACTTTTCAATGCATTTGAATTAATATCAATCACATATCATTTTCAAAATTCAAAAATATTTAAAACCAACCATATATTCTTTCCGAATTTTGAAAACAAAAACTTCAAATTCACAAACAAATAGCTACGAAATTATAGACACATGATTTAAGCAGTCTTGGGTAAACCTTGGATGGAACCTTGAGGTGAATTCTTTCTTCAAATCCATACATTGAGAGATAATCTCAAGCTTTATTGTCATCTGGCTAAGGTTTGCACAGACAATGGCCTCATTTGCCCGGCATAATGTTGGGGTACCGAGGCAACGTTACAAATGGCAGGCCATTAATAGCCTCATCAAAAAGTGCTGCCTTATTTTTCAAACAAAGTTATTACTTATTAGTTGCTCTTAATTGTGGGTTTTTCTCCAGAGTGACCACTCATTTTATTCCCAGTTCTGTATGCTTTCAATATTAGTAAATATTATTTGCTTGATTCAGTTTTTGTCTTCCAATTATTGAACTTCTATTCACATGGTAAGAATTTATAGAATGGTTACATTTTAATTGAATCTGCAGCACGCCTGATATGTCAGCTATGCATCATGACACATCGTCTGATCTGAAAGCAGTGGAGAAAAAGTTAAAGGAAGTTTTAGAGGTACTTTCTCATCTTGAAATCTTGTCTAGGTGGTTCTCAGTTGCCCAAGACTATATCTCTTCTTCACCTAGCTTCCAAACTGCATGATTTTGTCCTCGGTGTAGTGTCTACAGTTCTATTGTAGAGCTAGAGACAGGGTCCATTGGCCAGGAGAAAGTCCTCACCATCTTGTCTCATGGCCTTGTCTTGATATCAAGGAGATTTCTGTATTTAGGTATTTATGTTGTTTTTTTCCCTTTATGGCAGATATCTACCACCCTGAGACTGAGAAAAATCATAGTTGAGCTTTGCAACATTGTTGCCACACGTGGTGCCCGCATTGCAGCTGCGGGGATATTGGGTGTCCTGAAGAAAACTGGAAGAGATATAGCAAGGGAAGGGGATAAACAGAAGACAGTGATAGCCATGGACGGTGGATTGTATGAACACTACACTGAATTTAGCAAATGCTTAGAGAATACCCTGGAAGAATTGGTTGGGGAAGAAGTATTCAAAAACCTTGTTATTGAGCACTCCAATGATGGCTCAGGCATTGGAGCTGCCCTTCTTGCTGCCTCACACTCCAAGTATCTTGAATCCTGAAAATAGCTAGCGTTTTTGTTCAAAGTTCATTCTGAATTTTTGTCCACCTTGTCTCCTAATCATTTGACCTTGTTTTTCATATTTTTGATGCTTGCATTTCTGAATTTACTAGTATAGTAGGTTGTTACTTGACCTATTAAATTTTGGCTTGCAAAATTTGTTATAGAGGTGAATAGAACCTCTTAAGCAGGATTGAAAGTGACAATGCTTTTGCGCTTCACCTGCAATTTTTCTTTCATTCTAGTATTACCTATTCTTGTGACAGAATATCAATAAACTGGAAAATCATGTTTGCTTTGCTACATGCTATTTGTGGATGTCCTCCAAATTGTGGACTACTCTCTCTTTTGCATTCATTTATCCTACCTGGAATTGTTCGAATACACAGGTAACTGCCTTGTTAAAACTGAAACAGACCTTGGAATATGTTTATACTTCAAAGCAAAATGAACAACTGAAAGCATTTTAGGAGATGTTATGAATAATCCTAGTGTGCATGATGAAACCAGAAATGGCTTAACCGCAATGGTGTCTGCATCCTTTGCTCTAATTTTCAAGACCTGTATAGCAGGCTTAGACAAATTTCTAAATGACCTTTGACACAATACAAATCTATTCGATAAAAATGATATCGGATCTTGTTTTAGCTTAGTGGATCAGTAACGGGTCAATATATTTAATATCAAACTATGTTTACTATGTTTGGGTTTAGCCTCGGTCTACATTGGGTTGCAATGTCAAATAAAAATGATATGAGTTGGATCTTTGATTTGTAACGTCGAATAAACAACATCACCTAATAGGTTAGCCATCGGGTAAATGGCAAATGTCTGGTTCATGACGAGAGGTTTTATTACAAGAATGGATAAGTACCATCTCATACAATAATTTCTGGATGGACTATGAGTATCTGAACTGTAACAGTTGGAAATAAAGACAACTTAGCTAGCTGTGACTGCGTGAGAAGTCATGCTAGAATCAGACATGTATGCATGAATGCTGTCTGTGACAATGCAAGAATTTCATGGCCTAGACCTCTTTACAAGAAATAATAATCACTTGAGCATTCATTTTTGACAAAAGTGAGCAAAAGTATTTTATAAATAGACTTGGTGGAGACTTGGCCACAATGAAAACGACATTGTTTTGTCGACAAAGATCGAATAAGAAGCAACCCAGAAATGATGATATGCATTTGAAGAACTTATATAAAACATTATCACTTACTACTATCTCTATTATTATCATATCTTGGTCTGCTTTATATTGAACTTAACAGAATCAATGAAACGTTATACCAAATGCAGAGATTGACATGAAGTTTTTTATGAAAATTTTTAAAATGAAGATAGTGGAAATTTACCTACATGTAAATAAAGAATTTTCTAGTAAATGAGTAGAATTTGGAGGATTTGTAGAAAGGGATTTAGACTTTGAAGGAGGCTAGACTTGACATATTGATTATGTTTTGACCACGAGAGGGTCCATTAGAATACATATGTAAGTGGGAGTACCCATATTGTTGTTCTTTCAAAAGGGAATGAAATCACAGTTGAAATTTTTGAGAAAAGGTTTCATTATCACCACCACTTGCTAGACTTGGAAGAAATGGAAATTTATTTAAAGATTATATACTATCAAATTAAATAAATACTCTTCGTATACTGACGAATTGCATTATCATTTCGTCATCATCTCTATATATGATGCACATATATGCATCTATGTATATACGTTGATATCAAACTTTATTTTTGTTATTACTTATCAATATTTAGGTTAGACGTATATACGTTACACTTTGATGTTGAGTTTTTACTATTTATTTTTAGAAATTTATGCTTATAATTGAAATTCGTAAGCTATAGTGCTCATCTCCTAATTTCTTTTAATTCTTTTCCTGAATACTTAGCTACTAATTACTTTTTTTTCATTTTACATATTATTATAATAATAACAACTTTGATTATAAAAATATTATTTGGTAGTTAAGACACACAAATGGACAATTTTGAAATTGGAATAAACTAAAGCAAAACCCCACTTACAGAAGCCACTCAAGTGACCTTTCAATGCTTCCATAAATGATAAACCATAATAGAGATTGAGAGGGACTGTGGGAGAAAATCAAGAGACATACAAAATTCATTTTCAATGGCCACCCATGAACCCTTTTCCACTCTTAAACTCTGCCATGATCTCTGCCTCTGCAAGTGGCACCACCACCGCAATCCTTGGCTGCACACCATGCACATACACTACTGACTCCTCATCATACACACATGACAAGACATGCTGTGTTGAATGTATATGGCATACAGGATTTTCCCAGGCAGCTAACAAGATACTTATGATGGTATAAAATGCAGTTTTTACATGTATATGCATGCATGTATTTGTATTTTCGATGTATTTTGATAAGTTTTTGTTTTTGGAGATTATTGTTGTTTATCATGTCCATTTTCTAGGTTCTTGTAGAAATGATATATGCAGAAAATAGAGAGCCTTTTCTATACTCTATTAATCAATTAGATAGCTTTTATTGTTATTAGTATTATCATTAGTAAAGTTTGTCCTAGTTAGAATTTGATTATATAAGAGAAACCTCGAGAGATATAATTGGGATTTGTTTACATGTGTATGTGTTTCTAGTTAGTTGTTTTAATGAAAGATGATATTTTATAGTTATTGCCATACTGATTCATTGAAATTTGAAATATTATTTGTATTAGATGCCAAGCAAGCTCAAATTTCCATTCTTGAGAGTATTCTATATTTTTAGAAATTCTTTTTGTGGAAAGTTTCATATATCTTTGAATTACTTTTAAGATATTATTTTGCATTCTTGATAAAGTGGAACTACGATTTTTTAGGCATTAATCCTCTGCTTATTTTGGTCGAACATGTTTTTGTTTTACAGAAAAAAAACATTAATATTAGATTTCAAGGAAAGATTTTGAAGGAGAATTAATTGTAAGAATTTTTTTTCTGTAATAACAATTAATAGCTAATAAGATTAGTTAGGAAGTATTTTGATAGTTTCTTGGGGAAAGATTTTTTGAATAATTTTTTTTCTTAATTCTTGTTCAGAAATTGTTTAGCATGCAGTTATCTCTACTTTAAAGAAATCCCAGTTTTTTTTTTTTTTTTGGTGAACTATGAACGTTATACAAATCAAGTACTAATATTATTATTTTGGCGCTTGAAGATTCAGATTACCTTATATTAAACAAAAGATTTACAAAATATATAATATGAAATTTAAAATTTTAGAAATCGGAAAATAAGAATAAAAGAAGTTGAAGAAGAAGAAGAAGAACAGAAAAGTCCTCAAATTGAAGTCACTGATGATGGTGATAGCCACCAGGGTGGTGGGTGAATCTCTCTCTCTCTCTCTCAAGTGCAATTGGAGTGGAGATAGATTTTCCTAATCTAAATCCAATTTGGGGTTATAAATTTGTTTAACGGTTCCCATGTCTAATTGGTCATGTTAATTATTAACTCTTGTGAAGATTATCCAATCTTGCATCACATTTGATGTTCCAATAACTAATCATACTCTTCTAATTGTGCTTCAATAACCTTTTTGACATTTAGTTAAAAAAAAATGATATTCACATGATTGAAATTTGATTTCTTGGTGGATTTGCTTTATTGTTGAAGAGCATAGATGTACTATGAAATTATATTTTAATCCAAGTTAAAAGAGTGCCAACAAAACCCACTAAATTAGGCTCAAATCTTAATCCTATAAACGAAATTATTATGTTCTGTTTTAAAACATAATGAGCAAACCTGAAGCACCTCCAATAATCAATTTTGCCCATCAACATCTCACAGGGACACTGAAATTCAAGCAAATTCGAAAGGGTAATAAATGGATTTTCAATTGGCAATACCGCTTTTTATTACAACCGAAAACACAATTAATGAGAAGAAATCTGTAAAACGTTTGGATGAGACCATGCAAAAGTACTTCTGATAGAGGAAGTTGCTAATAACTTGAAGCTTTAAGTTTCTCTTTCAGGATTTGAATATCTAGACTACTGGCTTACCAGACCTGATCACAATGTAACAGCAACAAAATGCTGCAATCTTTAAACATCAAGCTAAACAGAATTAACCCATTTAAAGTCATTGGCTTAATAGCCCAAGTAATGGATAGCAAACTAATCAATGATTTACAATGACGGAATTTCAAACCCCCACATTCACCTTATCAGTCATCAAATCGTTCACTGAGTTCTTACTACGTCCACATCTCACAACTTGGTAGTCGAGAAACATGTGAAACATATATAGGTTTCAAGTAGATGGCTCAAAGGATTAGAACCTTGACCTCAATTTGGGGCCAAGTGCCACTAACCACTAAGCCCAATCCTCAGGATTATCAGTGGAGATAAGAGCATCCACGAAGCCCAAAACTCTTATATTGCATTTGGTTACAACAAACACTTGGTACACTTTGCCTACATTCAATGAGCGGTAATACTAAGTTCATTATTTGAATGGATGAGAGATATATTCCATTCCATGACTTTCAAGGTAGGAATACTGGGATATGCACCATCATTGTTGTGAAGCTGTCTTGTGGACTGCTGTGCAATAGGAATCCGCCTAGTTAGTGCAAAATGTGACTGGTGCATGTAACTCCCCCAACAAAAGAATAAAATAAGAGAAAAAGCATAGAATAACTATCCAAAACCGCCCACATAAACACTGTGCGTTGAAGTTAGACCAGTCCTAATTTTCTTCCCAAGTTAGGCAGTTCTCCATGACAATGACCCTTCAATCCTCTCCCGTAAACCTTCTGTTATTTCATTTCAACTTTTAGCCACGTTTTCTAGTGCTCATTTGCATGATGCACCCTAACAACCAAACAAATTCCAACCATTCAATTCACTCTTCTTCATGGTGGTCCAAAATCTGTAGCTCATCACCAACTGTTATAAGATTGATTTACTTGCAAGTAACAATGATAGACGGCACCTGATATATCATAACCATCTTGCGGGTGCAACAAGATATTGTTAAAGAGTTCTGGTACTATTAGGCTGAAAGTGTTTTTGTTTGGTCTACCATTTGAACAAAAAGGGCTTGACTTTTCTTTTCACTTTCTCCCAACCCAAAGCCATAAGGACCCCTTTGAATAGTGTACTTAACCAGCAGCACTGGGCACTGGATTACTGGCTTTCATGGAATCCAAAAAGAAAAAGAGCAAGAGCTTTACAACCCATCATTCTTGAGGGCACTAGACACTAGACAGATCGCACTGACACGTGTTATTATACACATATGCTCAGTGTCATTCCAAAGCACAAGTTCATCATTTTGTGGTGGCTATGCAGGCTTTGTGTTGAATTGGAATCTTTGTAGCAGAGAAGAAAGTAACAAAGAAATTATTATACAAGAAGCTCAAGATATTAGCTATTAAACATGGTCCAAAGTTTGCATTGACTGATGCAGGAGGGACAAATAGGGATAAAGGGAAGAGGTCAAAAATTACACATAATATAAGCTACATTATATATATTTACTGTGCTTGCAACAAGTTCATACAAAACAAGGAAACAAAATGTCAAAAAAACAAGAACGAAAATCAAGTCTCTTCTTCAAACTTTGGTGCAGAATCTTCACAGAAAAACTCATATTTCTTCTGCATTTCAATGCAGGGTGGTCAGGTCAAGCTGATATCTTGCCTTGCTTGCTGCTTCCAACTGCAAAACAACAAACAAATTTCTCATTGGAGGAAGGAAACCAAATTAATTAATCAAGATTAGGTTCTTCGTTTAATAGTTAAGTGCACTCACGACTTAAGGCAGAGACTTCAGAGCTCTTCAACACTCGCAGCCTCTTCACCGTTGATACAAACATGCTGCAAAATTCATATTAAGAAACAAATTCATCAATAAAAAATACTACATCACTAGCAAACGACAAACGCCAAATGTTCAAGTAGCGAACAACAAAATGCCATGCCATTATTTTAACCATTCAAATACAAGCACAATAGGAAATATAATATGTGATTATAAAGAGGGAATCAATCTAAACAGATTAGGAATCTAATGCTGTTTTGCCGGGCAAACTAAGCAACAACAAACCTATATATTAATTAAATATCATGTTATAGGCCAAGATCACCAAGTGTGAGAATATAATATGAGAAAAACTAAGCTAAATTGTATAAGATATCAAAATGATAGAGATGCTTACTGCCATGGGACATCCCCAACAAGCATCCTGTCCCCTTCATTATCCTCATAAACAAGGGTATATTCCCCACTTCCACCCAATACACCAGTAATCGCTTTCTCCTCCTCTTGCTTGTTCACCATTCCACCAGCAGAGGAATCTCTTTGAGCTACACAGAGTCACAAAAGACAAATATCATGAGCTTATTTCAAAGTAAACAAAGCCTTATTAACATGTTTTCAGGAACTAATCTATGCAAAACAACAAACAAATAGTCCAAAAATCTTCGGATAAGCAATTTGGAGAAAGATTACACTTAATGCTCCTTCCTTGGTTACAACTCAAGAAATTGTTAAATATACACTAAATTTTAAATGTTTCTGCAGCCAGGTTGTGCTAATGACACATTAACCATAGTCAATATATAGACTTACAACAAGGGTATAGCTATCAAATCAAGAAAATCTATGCCACGTGCATATTAATGCCAAAGCTAGTAATTGAAGCCATTATTGTACTAAGAAGTTTTACCAAAGTTACGGCTAGCAAAATCATTAATGCCCAAGATCAATTATATGCAGCAAAACATTATTGTACTATCAAGTTGTACAAAAGCTACTAGCTTGACCAAGTTTGTAGATAACCTGCAAGAAGGCCCCTGAAGAGTTCATCAACAGCAGTTGAGAGCTTTTCATAGCTACCATAGGCGCTGAGATCAACTTTCCTTCCAATAGGGACACCATCCATGTTGATCTTCACAAAAAGACTTTTCCTGCTTGGCTCAGCTGGCTTCTCAGAGATAGCCTTGTTGGGAACTGCATTTGGAGACTCAGCAGGTGGCTTTGAAGCACTTGTGCTTCCAAGATTCCTCCTAGATGAACGGATTGGAGGCCAACCCACTACTGGAGCGGGAGCAGTTCTGATCACAAGAAGCCATAGATGGATTGAGAATTTAGACCCATTAAGGATGTTCAAAATTAGTACATGATAAGCATATAAGCATATAAACAATAAAGAAGAAAAGACATAATGATTAACAGACAATAAAAGAGATAAGATTCAGACATAATACAAGTTGAAATGAAGAGAATAACAGCAAAAAAATAAATTGCATAATAGAAGAAGAAAGATAATTAATCATTAAGTGCCTAAAGAAGGCAATCAACCATCGTGAGCATGCAGAGAAAATAACAAGAATTTGGCTGAGTCATCCACTGAGCAGTAAATTTTTTAGAAAATATGGTAAAAAACAGTGAACACATGCACCAAAATGAGACAAACAAGTGAAAATTACACAGGAACGGAAAGAAAAATATATATTTGCATGGACCACACAAAAGAACATGAAACAATGTGACCTTCTGAGCGAATATACTGTCAAAAACAGATAAAAAAATGAAAACAGAAGTGAAGGAAAGAGAGAGAGAGAGAGGGAGAGAGAGAGAGAAGTAAAATTGTAAAAAGCTGTAATACCTTTTCTGAGAGGTGTTGGGCACAGCTGTATTTTTAACAGGAGCTGGGGTTGCAAATGCTTTCTTTTCTGCTCCTGCTGCTGCAGACTGTTGCAAGTCTACAACTTTGGTGCTACAAGGGTTTGAGGATTCCTTTGCATTGACAGGCAAGCTTTGTGAGGTGGCAGTAGCTACTGTTGTTGCCGGGGATTGAAACTGAAGAAATGAAAACCCATTGTTGTTGTGACTGTTGTGATTGTTGTTAGACATGGAAGAGAAGTATCCAAGAGATAGAAGAGACTTCTCATGATCTCTTTCTCTATTGTTGTTTTTTGTAGTTTCTCTGATTGACCAATCTTCACCACCTGGTGGACCAAGCCTCAGTTCAAGCTTCTTCTCCTCTGAGGACTTTTGATTCCTCTCTCCATCTCTCATCACAAGCCATTCTCTTTCTTTGGGAATCAAATCCAGCAGTTGAGGACAAGCCTCACCATTTTTTGAACAACCATCCATTCGAAACAGTTATACAACAATAACCCAGATAAAAAGCCAAACCTTTTCTTCAACTTTCAACACCAAAACCTTATCAACAAACTGAAACAATAAAAACAAGACCAAAAGCTAGAAACTCAGAAACCAAAAATATCAAAACACATAACACAATACAATTCAAAACACAGAAACCAGTCAAATACCTTATGACAAAAAATGCTTAACCAGAACTCAAACCCGAGAAAAACCCCATCTTGATCATCACAAACCAACGCTTCAACCCTCCAAATCAACACAACCTCAAAGATCTTCACTTCCCAAAAACGATAACACAAAACTTGACAAAACCCCACAAAAGAGAAAGCAAAGAAAACACCCAAAAACAAGACTTGGACAACTCAAAAGGCCAAAGCTAAGCTACTGCTATAAGAACAACAATAAAAGAAGAGTGAAGCTGTGGGTTGTTTATATATAAGAAAAACTACACAAACAAGAGAGCACAATAGTATTTAAGTTAATATAATTTGCTTTGTTGCAGGCCTAGCTAGTGGATGCTTTTTTCCTAATAGGTGAGAGTTGCGTTGTTATATAAGAGAAGCAGAGAGATTCCCTTAACTCGAGGACCCAAAAACAGGAAAACAGGAAGAGGCTTAGAAGCATAACACACACGCAACCAAAGAGAGGGGAGAGTCACTCTAAATAAACGTTAGGTTGGTTAGTTCAGGAAGCAAAGCGTGCTGTTTGTTGCTGACCTCTTTCTCTTTCTCTCTCTCTCTCAATATAGAAAAAGTGATTAGCTTTCTTGGCTTTGCTTTGATTTGCTTTTGTGTGTTGTGTCTATGCAACGCATACACACACTCTACATAAACCACAAGACCAAGACAGAGAAACAAAAACTTGGCAGATAGCTAGACTTGTTTGCACTCTATCCCAAACATCCATCCCCCTTTATTAGCGTCTTTGTTGTCCTGGAGAGAGAAAGAGAGAGCGTGTGTGTGTGATGGGAACATTGGAAAGCGACAAGATTACGATTGATGTTATTAATGTTAATCAAAGTCTCTTATTTAGACTTTCATTGCTTCTAGTTTGATAATTAAGGTAATTTAGTTCATCTCTTTAAAGACAAGACTACTTTTTCCCTTCGATAGCATATTTGCAATCCAATATCCCAACCATGAAAAAAACTTACATGAGACGATCATTCAAACATGCTGTATTTTCGATAATTTGTATGATCATTAATAGATTGTTATATGTTAAATGCATTCATATATATATTTTTTCTTTCTTATATTGATATGATATCTTTCATTTAACGTAGCACTACTCGTAATCATTTATTACGTTACTTGTTTTATATTCGTTTTTATTTACTTAACGTCACGTAAATTCAGCGTACAGATTATACTTTATAACTTTATATTATAATTACAAAATTGTCTTTTCTTTCTCTATTTTCTTAAATTGATAGACTTAATTGGTTACCGCTTAGATTGATAGACTTAACAAATGAATTAGTCAAGTGATATGATGACCTAATTAAATGGTTAGTACGTCGAGTATAAGTTTTTCTTCCAAACCAAACTTATGGTTTCATTCACTTAACGCCACGTTAATTCAGCATACGAACTTAGACTTTATAAGTGTATGTTATTAATATGAAATTGTCTTTTGTTCCTCTATTTTCTTAACTACCTATAATAATTGGTTCCCCTTAAATTGACACACTTCACAAATTTTTCAAGTGACATGATGCCCTAATTAAATAGTTAGTATATCGTACATAAGTTTTTCTTCCAAATCAAACTTTTTCTTCCTCAAACTTATATTATATTTATCATATACTTATGTAAGATAAAATAAGATTAATATGGTTCTAAGTTACATAATAGGACAACTTCTTTGGCCTTCCTTTCTCTATTCTGGGTCGAGTAAAGGTAACTTTTTTTTGTTATTTGAAGACATGTCATGCCCTTTATTGACAAAGAAAATTTTTTATATTTTAAGACTTATCCATAATTTAACCTTTTATTAAAAATTAAAAAACAGATCTTCAAATTTAGTTTTTTATTGTTGTTTGTAGTTGAAATATTCAAATGGGAATCATTGACTTCCTTGTGATAAATTATGTTATGAATATGTCATGCTTATGAATAAGAAATTGAAAGGTTACAATATAAACATTTTATCTCTAGTTTTAGGGATGTGATAGTTTTTTTATTAAAACAAATATAAATCTTATACAAGTTATACATAAATTATTTGATTTTTATACATAAATTATTTGATTTTTTAAGAATTATATCCAATTAAATAAACATCTTATTTATTTATTCATCACATGTTCAACAATTCTCTTTATTGTTATGTCTCAACCAGGGATTCTCTCCTAGTATTAGTTTTCATCAATAAGATTATCGAAGTTAGGAGAAATAACCGAAATTTAGATAGTGTTTTGAAAAATAACAAGTTCAATATTTTTTTACTTGCATAACAAAGTTCAGCGGTGGACAAAAATACTCTTATAAAAAAACACCTAAGCGCATCTATCTGTCAATACATTAGGATTGACAGTTTGAATACATTAATACGTTACAGATTGATGGGTGATTAGATGCGAAAAAAATTTGATTGGTTATTTTATGCACAAAGTTTATAATTAATATTAAGAATATAAGAGAAATTTGATTACGTTAATCAAGCCATTATTTTATTATGAAAAAAAATCTAATTAAATATATTATTTTCGAGATCAGTTACGTATGCAAATTTATCTATACATATAGATATACATGTACATATGAAATATGTGTAAAACATTTTTTTAATTAATATATACATAGGTGTGGTTGTTATACCTTATGGCATACAACATCTACACCAACATTCTCCACATTAGAAAAATATTAATAATAAATAGATGCTTAAACCTTCAAATTCGTGATTGAAAAGTTCTGCCAAATAGTGAGTGTACACAGAGATGGTAGCTATAGGTACGTTAGAGTTTATTCTACGTAAAGGCAAGTGAAGAAGAGTAAGCGTCGATTAATTAAGAGAATTGTTCGGATAAAAGAGACAATTAAAGAGAGGGTAAATTTAATTGATTAATTAAAGAGAGAGTGATGGGATGGGATGGGATGGGATGGGATGGGATGGCTTTCCATTTCGAATGTGGTCAAGAAAAGGATAGATGGGATGGGATTTGTTATTAATTTTTCATTTGATGAGTGAGAAAGAGGGAGAAAAGTTGATAGCTAAGTCAAGCAAGCAAGGGACCAAATAGATAGAATTTTATTTTGTTTATTAATTAATATTATATATGTACAATCAAATTATATAATTGATCTATTTAATAATATATTAAATAATATTAGATTTATAATTTGATATAATATTTAACAAAAAAAAATTAGTTATAAGAGAAAAAAATAAAAAAGAATGATCAAAATTAAATATCGAATAAGATTTTGTCTTATAAATTATTATATCAGGCTGTAAAATTTGAATTATATAAATGTTGCAAGTCTAACATTATCGTAAAATATTATAACAAATAATATAATAACTTTTTACGATCTAAATTATGAGTTAAGTTATATAAATTGGTGTTCATATATTATATTTTATCATAACTTATTTATAATAATAAGAATAACATTATAAATATAATTAATTTATACAACTAAATATATACAATTTAACCTAATAAAATATCACTAATGGGATAAAAATTGATAATAAATAATTTGATAATTATATATTCAATTATATTATATTATATCAAATTATATAATTTGATCGTATAAGTAGAATAATCCGAAAAATGAAAGATTAGGTGAATGATTTGCATATGATTTCACTTCCACGACTTGTGCAATAAAAACATGCACTTTCCCATGATTTCGTCTCATCTTCCCCTCCCTCTACCTACTGTCGGCACCCCACGTATGCCCTCGTATGGGTTGGTTGTATACGTAAGGTCAAAAATACTATCCACAAGTACATCAAAACAAAGTTGAATTTCTACGTTGTTTTTTTGCTCAAAACGCGTTTATTTAATAAAGGATTTTATTGAATAAAAGTTTTTATAAATTAATTTCAAACTTCATTCTTAATTATATGACAAGAAATAGGACAAAAATTACAAAAAGAGAAAATATCAATTAATAGTCTCAGATTTTGACTTAATTTTTAATGAAAATGACTATATCTTTTTTATCAATCACACTTCTAAAATTGTTCGTTTTTATCATTTCTACTTAAAATTAAGTCAAAACTCGATAATATTTATATTCTTATCTCGAAAAAAGTGATTACTCTATTGACCCTTATTTATAGAGTAATTCTTTGGTCTGTCTGCTGCACTGCAGCAGACGGTCCAAATTACGTCATGTAGACGTCTCACACTGATATAGCGTCTACATGAGGCCTCCTGGTTGCATCTGCTACAATGCAGCGGATGTACCACAGATTTGCTCTTATTTATGTTATAACAAATAAAGATACGAGAGAGCAATGATATACTTGTAAAGTAAATATTTCAAATGGTACAAAGAAGAATTAGTTATATTTTTACTTCTTTTTTCTAAATAATTCGCAAATTTTTTGAAGTTACAAATTTACCCACCAGCAGGATTCTACATACTAAACGATGCAAACAAAGAACGGACCTGCACATCACAGGAACCGTACACAATGATTCTCAGCCGTCTGATTGTCTGACAAAATTATGGGGATGTGAACTGACATGAATAGAATCTGACACAACACTTGTGCATCGACTTTCTGATCATAGCAGTCGCAGCTTAAAGGGGACACTCTTTTGCTGCTTTGCTTCTTTTGTTCTGTTTTTATTTTATTTTATTTTATATTATGGGAGTTGAACTATTTTAAAATTATAATCCTGTCCGTACCATGGACAACAAGAACATGTCAAATAAATCTGACATTTTTTTAAATATAATAAAATAAAAATTGGTTATGATCGCCAAGAATTTACGGGAGTGGCTTATAATATGGTACACATTTGTGATTAAATTAAATTGTTTTTATTTTATTTTTTGTTTTATTTTATTTATTTATTTTCTCTTAGTGGCTCACCAAACAAACCCAACTTTCATGACCATTATGTCCTTCCGTGTTTTTTTTAATGACTCGTTAAGCTGACCAATTTTTTTTATTCTTCAATAAATTTTCTAATTAGTTTTTAGATAATAAAATAGTAGATAGGTAACTTTCCGAACAAATGTTTCGATTTGCCAACATTTATAGTATATTGTATTTAGATAGTTTTGTTGCAATAAGATATAATGTGTGTATTTTTAAATATTAAGATAATTTTTACAAAATTCTTAAAAGATTTACCAAAAATATGAAAAAAATAATCGTTTTAAAATTAAATAAAATTGTAATTTTATTATAGCTTGGAATTTAACCTCTTAGTATAAATTTACCATTTTAGATCTTGTGTAATTATAAATATTCCTTGAGTAAGGGGAATTTTTAATCATTTGGAAAATATATTGATCTTATATGAATGCTTAGATTTTTTTAATATTTCAAGCCTCTCTATGACGTGAAGCATATTTTAAATACACATCCGAAATAGTCAAACCAATACAATGGTCCGTAGAAATTAAGGGTGTGTTTTTTTTCTTTGTTAAGACTCAAATCATATTTTTGGTACTACATATTTTTTAATATATTTTATATTCAACATCAAATTTAAAATAATTCAAAATCAATAGCATATTCTTAAATCCAATTAAAAAATACAAAATCACAAAAAGAACGTATAATAATATTTTATATTTATCCTACCTACTAAAAGAGAATTTTACGTCTGTTTTTTTAAGAAAATAACCCAATTTAGGGGGATTCTTTATAAATAATCTTTTTTCCGAAGATTTGCATACTATGATTCTGTCCAACATCCAACAACGTCTTATAGTGTCCAATTTTGGATACGTGTCCGACACTCGACAGAAATTCATAACATACAAATTTTTAGGGACAGCTATTTTACAATCCACATTTATATTTGGGGATTTTTTTTTTAATTTTTCATTTTTTTTTGTAATATAATCCATATAATCAATTTATATAACTGAATATATCAAAACAGCATCACCGAATATAGCAAAATATCATCAGGTAGATTAGATAAAACTAGCAATATAATGGAAAAGTTACAATAAGTAATTTGATATTGTTTATTAATAAATTATGGTACATGAAGTTGCATAAATTGGTTGGTTGCATGAGTTGAATTGTTTTACGTTGCTCTGCTGACAAGACAATTAAAAAATGAATTGTGTAAGTCGTGATTTTCTTCCCATTTCTGTCATTTGAATTTATGCTTATTTGCTTCAACTTTAAGGTCAAATTAGTTGACAAATCTCACTAACCCCCACGTGTGAAAACTAAATAACTAAAATTAAGAATTTGAAATATGCTATGTTTTCCTAATCCTAGCCATGATGTTGATTAGTAGTGAAACATTTCTACCTACACGTACGTTGTATTTGTTGCATTAAATATCAAATGTGGAAAAAAAATGTAAATTTTCAAACAAATCCGTGGGCAGGGACTAAAAAATTCTCTTACGTGACAATCAATATTTGTTTTTCAAAGTCACAACAATAAAAAAACGACCGAAAATGATATATGTGTTGCGTTACTTACTATTAAAGAAAATCGAGAGAGATAGACAATCAATTGAAATGAACTCTTTCGTATAACAATATTCTTTTAATTTGTTCTCTTAAATAGGGAACAATCAATCAATTTTTGTTGGATTTGATCGTGCCAATTCAAAGTTGTTACTAACGATGGGTCGGTCAAAAATATACACTAATCCCCAAATAACAAATAAGGGTTACCTAACATTAGTATTTTCATATTTATAAATGGAAAGATTGATGTAACATTGTAACTCACTCATGTAACACCTATCCATATCTCACATCTTTTCTTTTAATATTTTGTTAAGGAATATAAGAATATGCATATAATGACGTAAAAATCAACTATATTCGATCAAATATTTTCTCAAACGAGTCTATTATATCAAAGACTTTTACAACCCATCTCACTTTTTTTTTTTAAACTCGACGCATTTAAAGCTCATATTTAAATTATGAGACGATGTGATAGATGACATATAAACTTATCGTAGATATTACTTGAAAGCAAAAATTATATAATGCTCACTTAGAAGAAAATTATTTGCTTATGGTCATGTAATATAGGGCGTGTGTTTGATGCGCTATACAGTGCTGCGTAGTATAGCATTAAGAAATTATACTGCGTTTGATCAGATTTTAAACAGGATTGTATAGTATAACGCGGGTACTATAGCGGATACTGTAGCGGTACTATTTACATAAAAGTTGAGCGTTTTTATACTAAGCCTACCCATGGTATAACACTATATAAACTTATTTTTGTCTCAATTTTCACTAATAAATTCAAAAAAAATTATATAAATTAAATATTTATATATTTAAATAATTAATAAATAATTTATTAAATATTTAAATAAAAATTAATTATTTAAATATATAAAAATTAATTATTTAAATATATAAAAATAATTTTAATTATTATTTAAACTTATTTTATATTTAAATTAAACTTTTCACATTATAATTTTTTTTATGTTTTATCTAATACAATATTCTATCAAACATAGTATAGTATTATGTTTTATCCAATCTTATTCTATACTATTCAATCCAATCTAATCCAAATAAATTTATACTATCCTATGCAATGTTATACAACGCATTAAATATATTGATAATGTATATACTAAAAATAAATATGAGTAAAATTCTACTATGTGTATGTTTTTATTTTGCAAGTATCCAATCATTCTCGTCCACGTGTCCTCCAATTATTCCACTAACATCATTGCTGCCAAATCATGATCAAAATACTAGAGAAGAGGCACCACAACGTGGCGACCCAACAACCTTTAACTTGTCAACCAACCAAACCAAAGGGTTCACCCAAACCCGACCACGTGGTTAGCTTCTGGGTTCAGAAACCTCGAACCACGTGTAGCGAGGGCGGGCTGGTTCACCGTGGCCTGGGCTGGTGGGCTCGTCGATTTTCTTGCCTCCGTGTCTGGGTTTAGACACTGAGAGACGAAACCTCAGATTACGAAAAAGTAAACGAATTAGGATACAGACAGACATAAGCAAAACCGACACGTGTAATGATGTGGACCCCACGGGAGAGACGGGGAGGTCTCGTGACTGTGACCACTGAGTGGATGGGGCTTCGTCCAGTTTCGCTTTTGGCCTCCGACCACCCAACATGCTCGACCTTTAACGCGTCTATATCCACCTTTGGCTTTGCGAGTCGGCGGTATGTATTATTACGTACGGATACGATCCCAAACTCCGTCTTTCTTTTATTTTTTTAAATTTATCTTAGAAAAATATTCGGGGATTTATATCCACTCGAGAACCGAGCGCGTCTGCAGACTTTGATTTTTTAATTCATTTTTTTTTCAAGTTAATTATTTTTTTAAGATTTTTTTCAGACTTTTTAGTCACATGTGACATGGGCTTGGATTGTGGGTCCCACTACCTTGAGATTGTTATTTTACTTTTAAAATGGAACTTGGTATTGGTATTTGTAGTGGATAGAGGATAGGCTAGCATATTATTTTTGACATATTTTGTTTATTTTTATTTAATATGACGTAAGGCTAGGAGCTAGGTTATGAAATTAAACAATATTAAATTTATTTTTTGACTTTAAATAGAATAATTTATTTAGTGATAGTCAATAGTTTAATAAAAAATGTAAATTATAGACCCCTAAACTCATTTTTTTATCATATCATCTACTATTGTGTGTTTCGAAGGTAGTGGATATGTTTTTCTCACACATACCAAATAAAAATTTTAATTAATTCAGCTTGGATGTACATTAATTTAGAAAAAAATTCTATAGTTTGAATCCATAATTACCTATTAATGATAACAATTGATAAGATGAATCTAAAGTTTATATAAATTTTATATGTATAACTAATATAAATGAATTAAATTAAAAGAAAACTTTATTAATAATGGTGGAATATTAATTATTCCCATAATCTCCCACTTATTCCTCTCTATAATAGGTTCAATTTCTCACGTGCCATTTCCGCCGCGTGACAAAGGAATCCAAAACTGGAACCCGAATCTCTACTCCACCCATTAATCAATCAGCTTCAATCCGATACTTCGCGTACTACACTATTCAAATGTACCCCATCATCATCAAACAGAAAAGTACATCCTTTTGCCGATGCGCACACCACGTCCACCCGAAAGAGTATTCAATCATCCCATCATTCGGGATCAGCGGCCGTCTGCTCCACGACCAACGGCGATGATGATTGGTGAGTGGTGAGTGGGACAGCATAAAGGAGGGCGAACAACTCGTGAAATATATGTCAAATCAAAAGAGTAAGGGTCAGTACTGGCAATGATGCCTTTGTTTGTGGAGGACAAGTTTATTGGAAGTCAGACAAGGCGCACCGAAGGTGCCAATCTTATCATGGGTGGTCAGTTGATGGTGTGATCTCTACCGTCCGATTGCTTTTGATGTTTCCTGGCTTTTGATTTATGATAAGGATCTGTAAGGCAGAGGCATCTCATCTTAGCCCCAATACAGCTGCAAAAGGTTCCCTTTGGGTGGCTATTAAGCTTAAAAGTTATAGCTTATACTTATCTTTTTTGCCATTTTGTTGGTAAATGAATGGACCCCCTTGAGGTTTCTTTTAATAACATTCAGCCCCAAGATTTTATAAAATGATAGTTATCCGTTCTTTTGTTAGCAACGTGAGAAAATAACGAAATTAAAAGGTTTTTTTTTTAATTTTTGAATAAATCTTTTAAGCTAAATTGTTAGACCTACTAGTAAAATATTGCTCATCAGATTTGACGAGTTAAAGAGCGTCTCATCTATCTATTTTTAAGAGTTGATTCGAGTAACAAAACTTGAGTACATAATATGTAGTTAGGCGTATAGTCCTTGATTTGAGTCTCGCTATTGGATTAAACATGACTTGGCCTTGGGGTGAAATCTGGAAAGGAGGGGGGGTGACTTGTTATTAACCATTTTCTAAAACAATTTTCCTTAAAATATTCCTTAGTGTAAAAAGGGATGAAAAGGATCCTAATAGTGATATTGTACTTGGTAGAGTAGCGGCGCATGGAATAAAAAATACAGAAAGTAAAGGAGGAAGGGACCAACAAAAACCATCAAAAGACAAGTGATGGGGCAATCAATGAAACGAAGAAAAAACTAAGAAAAGAAAGCCACGGAAAAAGGAGATATGGGAATGTATCAAAATCACCAAAGAGATTTTGAGTTGATCATGATCATGATCATGAATTGTAATTTTGATGAGATGATGATAAAAGGGAAGTGGGTGGGGTCTCCCAATAATGGATATGGATCAAAGTTTTATGGCTCTAGTGATTCTTCGTGGTGTTGGTGTTGGCGTTGGTGTTGGTGATGAGTAAGTGAGAATAGAGTAAGTGTAAATACAACTTGGAATATTGGTGTTCAATTTTTTAAACATGTGCTAAAGAGGGGTTAGAAGCTGTAGCAAATGGGGCTATAAGCAGAGCCCTTTGTAGAGCACACGCAATGGCTTTTTTCTCACTAGGAGCCAACCAAGTTTCAACAATGTTAAATGCATGAGAGAGAGAGTGTTGATGTGGAGAGCACAAGCTACAGGGACATCAAGATAGAATGCTTTTTTTAATAATGGGATGAGAATGTGAGTGTTTTTTGGCTTTTTGGCTAGAAGAGATTCATTTTTTGATTACTATCAACTTTTTCTTGAAATGGGTTGTTAATTTTGATAAAAATATGTAATAAGCAGGGAAAAGATGTGGTACAGCTGCTGTATGGTGCAAATGTATCAAATGTATAAAATCGTAACAAATATATAAAAATTATAAATGAGTGGATAAAAGTTATAAAATTATAAATGAGTACATAAAGTTGTAAACATAATTTTTATTCATTCATTTATAAATTTTATATATTTAGCACAATTGTTATACCAGTACAATAACTGTACTATAGCGTATTATAGTAGAACTCTAAAAAGTATAAACATTTCTTGTCCTTTTTAATTATTTCTCAATAAATGATATGACTAAGGACCATCAAACATTTACCTATTAATTAATGTTGGATGAGCATGTCTCCAATTTCTCATTCAGAACTCATCTTAGATGAAAGAACATATTAGCTAGATATCTTACTAATTATGAGATACGTATCAATCATGTGCACTTATGAGGTACCTAATAATTGATCGAATTTATTTATGATGATTATAGTCAAGACTATATGTTTCTTATATGGAATTTAGAAGGAAGGTGAGAAGAAGTGAGAGAGAGCTAGAACTACCACGAAAAAGCTAAAGCTATAAATAAACAAGAGCATAATTAGTTGTGATTGTGATAATTAGAAGCATGAAGATGCTTGCTAAAAAGTAAGATATTGAGAACAACCATAAAGCTTCTTTAGTTGGTTGTTAATAGTTAATGGGTGGCTTGTATAATTTGTACCCATGATGCAATGCATACATGGGCTTCTTCTAAAAGCATTTTTTTTGCTTCTTGTACTAAAGAAGACTAAAGTTTAGACTAATATTTTATTCTCACTCTTTGATTATTTTAGTTAAGAACAACCCTCTTATGATTAGGGTTCAAGGCATACAAAGAAGTCTTGCTACTTTGAATTTAGTGATGATTTCTTTATGGGTTATGATTCTTGATCAAGTCAAGATTTACATTAAAAGGAAGACTCTTTGTCTCTAACAAGCATGCGGCCAAGAAGCAAAGTAGAAAGTGAGTTTGTGTGTGAGCGTGTACAATTTTTAGGCTAGCACATGTTGTAATGTTAGTGGTTGACACTTTACATGTGGGAACTTGGGATAAGTTACTTTCAACAAATCTTTTGAAAACAAACAAGTAAGATTGTTTTGTCAAATTGGAAATAATGTCAAACTTCACTAGTCTCATATTGAGCAGAAACATTTGAAGTCTATGTAACTTTTTTCCTTTTCGATAGAATTAAAAAAGGCGCAATACTTGACTATAAAAGATTAAGTAAATGAATGAACCAATTAGAGAGCTTAAGATTTAGTTAAATCTAATCATACTAGTTCATCAATTTCAATGATATTGAAAAGTTAACCTTATCAATTTCCTTAATGGGTTTTCGTTATCTAAGATCGTGAAATAGAAACAAAAATATACATCGAGATTTCGAATTCTTAAACACCAATATCAAATTATTCAAAATATAAAATCTTTCAATATGAATGCGACGTATAATTGTTATACATAAATTTTGTAATAGCATGTGAATAAACCATAAAATTTTTATAGCACGTTTGAGGCAAATCACGCTTTTTCCTTTTCAATCTCTTTCTCATGTTATCATAACAAAATTACAAGTGCTTTCTTTTCAAGTACCTATCTCTTCTATGTTTTTGGGTAAGAGATGAAATAGCCCTTGTGCTCGGAGTGAAGTGTGAACCCATATTGAGCCGTCAAAAGACTAGTCACTGTTCATTCATTAAAACGAAGAAAAACATTGCCAATGCTTTTGTTTTCACTTCCAAAATTAAAAGCTACATTCAGCAATCTCCCTTGCATGCTCTGTAGCATTTTCTATAATTCATCGACTTGGGTCTGGTTTCTAAATTTAATGATAACATACAACTTACTTGGGTCAATATATGTAACTAGATTTCCTAATTTGTGGCCAAAAATAGACACTCAACTTTTTGGATATCAATTTCATTATTGTTTCATTATAAGAAAAAAACTAAATGAAAAATGTGTTTGATTTTGTAATTTAGAAGATGAGAATCGAAAAACACAAACCCATGCGTAAAAGTTATACTTCAAATGAAAAAATGATCCTTTTTTGTGTTTTTTGAACACATTAATTCAAAAAGTTTTAAAGATGTTCACTGTTATATCAATACTTCTTCAAAAAATTGATGTAAGATGTTTTTGAATTTTAATCAAAAAATTCAAAGGGATGTTAACATTATACTTCTTCAAAGATCACAAATAGATATCAAGCGAGTAAATGTCTTTGATAAACTTAGAGAATTTTTTTCCGAAACGTAATTGTCATCCAATAATATATTCAATTTGATATCAATACGATATCATAGAACAACCGGTTATATTGACCTTTATATACAAATTTTTATTAGAAAAATTCAATGAAATGTTAACATTAAACATTGCTCAATATCGCAAATAGATATCAAGCAATTAGATATCTTTGAATGTAAAGATTTTTGTTTTTTACAAAATGTAATTTTTATCCAATAATATATGATAATTTGATATCAATACATTGACATAGAATAACCGATTGTATCGACCTTTGTATATAGTTTTGATTAAGAAAATATAATGAAATGTTAAACATTATACATTCCTCAATATCACAAATAGCTATCAAACAATTAAATACCTATGAATAAGATTAAAGTTTTTCTTTTTGACGAATCGTAACGGTCATCCAATTATCTATGACAATTTGATATCAATATATTTCAATATCATAGAATGGTTAGTTATATTGACCTTTATATCAAATTTTGATAAGAAGAATCAACGAAATGTTAATATTATATAATCATTACGATCACAAATAGATATCGAGTGATTAAATGTCCCAAGTTAAAGATATATTTTTTCGACAAACTTAAGGACATAATTTTCATCCGATACTTCATAACAATCTAATATCAATCCAGTATCATATAACAGATCAATTTAAGCATTATGGAATGATCCGTTATATTGACATTTGTCTGATTTTCAGATTAAAAAGTCCTAGAGAAAGGGATGCATCCAATAAGGGTCCCTCACATAATTTTTTAACAATAAACGTGATGATATCACTTGCACTTTGCACATCTAAGCAAGTTAATTCGGCCTAATTTGAAGGAAGGAAGAATAAAAGACCAACATGATCTCTACTTGCAACCTCAAATTCCTCCCAACAATTATATTCTTTTGAAGGCTTAAAAAGTGAGTTTGAGGACCCTCAATCAAAAGCAAAAGTTGTTCATCAAAAGGTTTTTTGATGATTTGATCATACATTTTTATCATTAAAAGAACTAAAAAGAAAAGAAAAAGAAACTTTCATTAGCTTGTACTAATTAGATGATGTTGTTAATGTTGATCTATGATAGTTTTAAGTCAAGCATAACGGTGACCTTAATTGATTTTGGTTCTCAAGTTGACATCATTGTGTCTTAATTGTAAAGCTTATCACGAGTCAAGACCTTCAATTTGCTTTTTGTTGAGGTTAAATCTCATTTATGAATTCATCATAAAGTAAAAGATCCTCATCATTTGACTCTCGATTTTTCTATTTGTTTAGGGTCGTTTAATGGTGTCTTTGCCAAGTGCCATTAATCTTATTGGTTCAAAAGCCCAATTGTACATTGGTGCCACTAGTATGGACCCAGATTCTGCATAGAGCAGAGCCCATTCATGAAGACTTCAAGTCCATTTATGCTCCCAGCAATTTTAAAATCAAAAGTTATAGCAAGGAATAGGGATTAGGCTTTCTTTTGCTTCTGTCGTGCACAGTTGATTGGCGTTGAAAGCCCCCAAAAAAAAGTTGTTATGCTACAATACAGCCGGTGGTGCATTCATACACTCTAAATTTTTTGGCATAAAATTCGGAAAAATACATATAAAGTTCAAGAATTCCATTAAAAAACTTAAAAAAAAAAAAACTCATGATTCTCGACGTTTATATTCATTTTCCCAAACTTAATGCAAAAAAATCTCAAACTTTATACAAAAAATACCGGGTACATGGTATGGAACCGATTGCGATGTAGTTTTTCCCTAAAAAAGAGGTCTCAATCGAATCAAGGAAAGTTTTCTAGCTATTTTTAAAATCACAGAGATTTGCCTGCATTGAAGCCAAACTTCTGGAAAACTATGAACGAATAATCTCTACTAAAATAGTCAATGAAAAGAAGCACAAAGATTTCGAGGACCCAATATACATTCTGCAGATAATTGATTCAATAACCCAAACCAAGCATAAGTGATGAACTTTAGATGTTCCAAGAATTTGGTTTGAGATGCCAATTGAACCCCTGAACCCTGGACACAAAGTTACCATATCCTAATCCACCGGGATTGTAACGCAAATTTTAGACCTTCAATAGGTTTTGAACAAGTTTGAGTTTTAATATTTCTTGCAATTGTGGATATGGGTCTAACCGGATTCATATTAGACTTACGAT
Source organism: Boswellia sacra (assembly GCA_013180625.2). Lineage (NCBI taxonomy): Eukaryota > Viridiplantae > Streptophyta > Magnoliopsida > Sapindales > Burseraceae > Boswellia > Boswellia sacra. The sequence continues at coordinate 439,542 of SNVD02012118.1, forward strand.
CGCTTTTATATTATCTGAACCCACCAACGAGATGTCAAGTTATAATATGATGATTTTAGGTTTAAAAAAATAATATTCAACCTCCATTTTCTAACTCTTCAGCTCCCATTTTTGTTTTTATATTTTTTTGACAAATTTACCCTAAAACAAAATTATTAACGAGGACAAAAAAAGTTCTAAATAATTAATTTAAGACTTTGAAAGACACTGAACAACAATTTTCCCTTGCAGCCGTCAATCACAAATCGCCACCTCAAAACCTGAAAGTCGTACATAACTAAGCTGTCAACAAAACAGATGCAAAATTTACAAAAATATTTGAGGAAAAAAGAAGATAATTCATAATGAACACCAAATTCTTAGCAAAATCAAATGAAAAATTTACAAGAAAGATAATATGAGCTTTCTAAAATCATGGAACTTCAACAATAAGTGACGATAAAATTGTCAATACATCTAATTAAATCCTACTTTTGATGATCAATTGCCTGATCCATGAGTTCTCTCTAATATATTGTGATATCAAAGTCAAGGTGGATAATGCTCTCAAGGTTTTTCCTTATAGCATAATTCACAATTTGAGATAACTATTTCATCATCTATCTTTTTTATGAACTATATGCTTCTATCTTCTACTTCTACCAAACTTCATGCTTCATAGCTGATTAATTACGTCTGTAGAAGTGGCAATGTCGCCTTTTCTGAAAGGAATAGGATAAAGAAGCGTGAAAAAAAATGGGGTTTTAAAATTTTTACTATGATGAATTTAAAAGTGGAGATTGAAAAGTTAAAAAGTGGGTTCTAAATAGAACAAATAAAAAAAAAAAAAAAAGTGAAGCATTAAGGTTTACTATTTGTCTAGGTTTCAATATTTTTCACATGTTTGGGACTAACAAATAGACTCAATACTATGGTCGGCCGTTGCCATTTCTCAAACCAATTGGGTAAGAATTAGTACAAATTGGGCTCAAAGTTCATAAACCTCAAGCTCTTCAAAAACTTTGCAACTGCATGAAGTTGGCCCAACACAACACGACTTGTTATGGCCATGTTCATAGACATTTTGGACCCAAGCATAGCCCAAAAAAGGCCAAGCCCAACATGCAACACTATTGTATTATCGATTCAATAACATTATAAGATCTCTACCAACACATCGTTTGGTGAACTTGCATTCTTTTAAGTATACAATAGCCTTGATGAAAGGTTAGAATTGATATATAATTACCAATTAAGTATCAAACAAAAGTGCTTTGTCCTAAAGGAGCCAACTTTAATCCAAATATAAACCACTTAGAGCAAGATCCAGGGTTTGTGGGGTCTCTCAACTCAAGAACACAAAAACATAATACTTGGAAAGTGGACATTAATATATTCTGTACCGTAAATCCAGTCTGGATGATTGATTGATTTCTTGTACTCAAACTCAAAGGCAAAACTTTGCAATTAGTGTTATATGGAGAAAACCAATACTATATTATATAAAGTTCATTAATTATAGGGGGTCCATTATCTTACTTAATATATAAAATTAAAATATTGGAAAGTCACATTATCCTGTTCCTTATGTCACATGATTAATCTTCCAGCTAACCAAATTCACAATCCCACATGCATATGATTCTATGATGTCGACAATTGCTTATTTGCTCTAGCTACCTGCTTCCTAATCTTTTGTTCTTTTGTTTTGAAAAGGAGAGGTTTAGGTTTCCATTTAAGCTTTCTATTCAAGTGATTAGTATGTACTTGGACATTTTTTCCTCATGTTAGAAATCTTAGTGTGGTGGGTAACTCATTGGATATCTCAGTGTTTCCTTCAAATTAGCTAGCAAATTAATTCAACCTAATACAACTCACATTAGGCTGTGTCTGTTTTTGAATTTCGAAACATGTTTTATGTCTTTTAAATTGTGGGACTTGTGTGCACATGTTTGCTATCGTTTTTATTTTCAAAATATGATTTGTGTTCATGTTTTTACCTTTCGGATTTAACTCCACTGTTAAAATAATATTGACTTACACTTGTACTAACATCTCTCGACCTTTCTCTCTATTTTCGTTTTCAGAATATCATTACTAAACGTATACCCTTAAGTGAACCTCAAATTCTCAGTCAATAATTCATCTTTCAAATCATTTAGAAACAAAAACACATTCATAAACAGATAGACTCTTGAATTTGCCTAATACTTTCGAAATTCTAATTAGATACATGTACTATTGACTATATATCTTAGTAAGCAAGGGAAAATGTGAACAAAGATGCTTGGTTAAAGTGCATTTACATGGTGCTTCCAAAATTTTGTTAATTAAAGTTCAACCAACGTGGCAAGGCAAGCAAAAAAATGAGGCAATCGAGCACCACAAGACAAGAGGAGCAACATAATGAGAAACTCATCTTTCAGCTGGAAAGCCAGGACATTGTTTTGGAAATTTAATTTTAAGATAAAACACAATCATTGTTTCTTTTGAACCACTTTCACTTCTATTCCAATTTTTTATTTATGGATTCCTTATAGGATTCTCAAAATGATGCTCACAATTAAAAACCCATTTCATGTTTTGAGCTAATAAAAATGAAAAAATAATAAAAATAATATTTGATTATTTAATAAAAAAATAAATGGTGATATCTCTCGATCTTAGAATGGGTTTGGGTATCTTTTATTTTGGCATTAGTAGATCTCATAAGCAACAATATGTTTACAGTTGTATCCTGTCCACGTGTGGCCCTACCTAGTCAAACCCCAAATCTCCTTTATTTTATCTTCAAATGATCGCCGACTTCGAGCTCCAATTCCCTGTCTTTCGCTCCATTGTTGTCACTTGCTATTATTATAATTATTCAAAAAAACAAGAAAAGAGGAAAGAAAAAAAAAACCTTCGAAGAAAGTTTTGAGTTTTAACGAAACATCTCCCTCTAGATATATTACTTTTGTTAAATTTTTGATCAAGATATTAAATTGTTGAACAAATCAATTTTATGGTTTGACATTTTACTAAATGCTTGTTGAATATCGTTAGTATTTATATAAACTATAAATATTTGAAAAAAATGAGAAAATAACTCAAATTATGAGATTCTTTAATAAGTAACTACTTTTTTAAAAAAAATTTGTATGTTATGATCATATTTAATGTTTAATAGTACTTGACACACTCGTCGAACAATGTTTGACAGTGTTTGACGGACGTATCTGATGATGTATGACACTCGACAAGGAATTATGATATAATTCACACTTAAACTTAGGGCATTTTTTGAATTTTTTTCAAATATTCTATCAAACTATTAACAAAAAGTAAATACAATGAAACTTTGATAAATTAATATTCGATAAATTAATAACCTCGATTAAATAATAAAATCTTTTAGTCTTGACTCGGGCCTTTGTAATAAATGAATAAATTCGCAAAATACATAAAATAATAATTTTTTTCAAATGCTTTAAGACCCAAGAAAAATATAAATTAATTGATCCAATATATAAAATATATAACATGTATATAAAATTTATAATATCAATATGATTTTTTTCGAAAAATTCTAGTTTCTCAGTTCTGCTCTATTTCAAAATATGCATCTAGAGTTTTTTTTTTTCTTTCTTTTGAATTTTTTTTTTCATGTTTTAGCAAGAAGATGTGTATGGTTGCTATGGCTTGAATAGCCTCTTTTGAATAAATATTTAGTAAAACATAACTATTATCTAAATCATTATCATTATCAATAGACATATCAATTACCTTTTCAGTAATCTCTTTAGTAGGCAATTCCATTACTGCATTATTCTCATTAGGATAATTTAAAATGTGCTCAACGTTTGTTGAATTCCTACAGCGTAGACAAAAAATGGCTTTATATAATTTATTGATGCTATCATCTTCACCAACTTGTTGTTCTACAACCATATATTTATCTGATTGTATTTTGCAATGTCGAAAACAATTTGCAATGGTTGTTGTTTTCACATCAATGTTTTAAGCCGCATTAATAAAATTGATAACATTCAACATGTTAATTTTTTCAATGATTTGTTGCTCTTACCTCATAGCCCTCCAAGATTTAGAATAAAAACCATGTCAATATTTTTTTTATTAGTAACACATTCATGAATTTTGGTAAAAAAATATTTATAAATAATTAAAACATATAATCTTCATGAACGAATAATAATTCATTTATCAATAAATTAATAAATTAGTCATTTATCGATAATTAAATAATCTCTATAAAATAATAATTTTTCATAGTCCTGATAATATTCATTTATTGAGATCTACTATATCTGTCAAGCAATATATTTAATTAATCAGTAACGTTAATCTTACAACCTTTATATAACACAAACACGATAATTTGATAGAGTAGTCTAAATGATAAAATCTTATTATAGATATAACTTCCTCATTCTATTTTGTTTTTTTCTTCTTCTAGTGAATTTTTATCAATTAAACTATTATATGAGGTTTTAGAGTTTGAGTTGTATGAAGATAGTAAATCTAGCACTACTCTTGATTAGCTGAGTTTTTTATTATATATAAGATAATTATGCTTAATTTTAATATTTTCATATTAAATTTAATTAACCAATAAAACAAAGGAATTAAATAGACAACAAAAAAAACTAAGATTTTTATATAATAAAAACAATCCCCTTCACATGATTATTATTTTATTTTTCTTAATTCCTTTCCGATCGGCTACAACCACCAAGAGATGGTTAAAATGATAGACAACGCAAAACTTAAACGTTAGTAGCAGTATTATACTTTAATCACTTTAATATTAAAATTAAAAATGTTTAATTTTAATATTTTTAACTTCACCCATTTCAGTAAATTCATCAATCACTTCAATCCAAGGGCTATAATTTTACTAATAATCATGTCAAAAAACATGTAGAAGTAGGGAATCATTAGCCCATCCTTTTCCAAGTGTCGGTAAGCGTAACAGGCAGTCAAAGAGGGAAAAGTCCACGAGAATTTACCGATTGACGTGGAAGTGTCCAATTAATCGTGAAGAAGTCGGCGAGGAAAAGGATATTGGCGGGAGCCACACAAGAGTCAGTGTCAAGTCCAGCTCTTCGCAACTTGTGCCCGTCCTTTTCCCCAAAACTACCCTTCATTACTGTCCTCGTGATTTCTATTTCCCAAAGTACCCTTACTGTTTTTGGCTTTTTATAAATAATTTTTTTTATTTAAAAAAATCATTTCCTCCCAAACTCAATTATTTTTTGGGCATCATTATTTTTTTAATAAAAAAAGAAGAATACAAAGTGGATTCTTTATTTAAATATTAAGATATATTTGATATGACCACTTGTAATTTTATAAACCACACAAATATTTTTGTTTATAACATATTTTATTAAAATAATAATATACTTTTATGAATGATTGAATATGTACAATTAAGTCTATAAAATCTATCATAACATAATTTTATTAGAGAAATAATTATCAAATAGTATATTATAATTTTTTACTTGGCTTTTATGTTTTATGAATTCAATAATATTTTACTAGGTCAGATTATGTGTATGATATTACTTATATTTATTATTATTTTATTATTTTCTCATTGTTCATGATAAAAATATAAGTGATAATAAGAGAAATATACAAAATTTTCAAAATTATATGTAAGCATATAATACTTGGACAAATTTTAAAATTGGTACAAGAGTTTGTGGGATTTAAATTTTACCCTATTAATATAAATTCTTTATTATTGGAACCAAAATTTCCTTATTTTAAGATTCTTTTTAGTAAATATAAAATATTATAGAATAGAATCTAAATCGTTTTTATTAATTATCACTATCATTAAAAAACCTATTCTTGGACTTGATTAATCAATCTTATAACGCAAAATGAATGCTATAATTTTCCATCTTTTTAATTTTTTTCAAAATCAAGATCAAATTTTTTCTATACATTCACTTCCATTTTTTTTTTCATAATAACACAACCCCAATATCATAATAGAGCAAACATTAAACATTAAATCCCAAAACATGTAAATGAAAAAAATAGAAGAAGAACAATGGTAGTTAGCTTAGTTGTTTTGTTTCATTAAAAATCAGTTAATTTCCTGAACTGCTTGATGTTTTCTCAGAAATGATAATAAATAAGAAAACAAAAGAAGCAAACTCCGGGGGCAGTTTAGTGTAGTTCTAGTTGTAGATCATTACATTTACAAAGATCGTATTGTACCTAAATATCTGCAAGTGGTGGGTGGTTCTGTAACTCCAACACGACATATCCCTCTTTTCTCTGACTGAAAGTCGCTTTCACTTTTACAGTCCCTCAGCGGCTCAGCTGTTACCAGACCACAACAACACAACAAAACATTACATAACAAAACAACTAACATAAAAACTTATCATGTTATTGCTTTTTTCAGAAGAGTCTTCTCTTCATTCTTTTCTTCTTCTGTGCTTTAAGCCCCCTTGAAAAACTTCACTTCTTGCCATCCCTTCCCTCCTTCCCCTTTTCACTCCAAAAACTCTCCATTTTCTCTCACTTTCTCCCCTCAGTTTTCCATTCTTCATTCATTTCTTCATTACCCTTTTCTTAATTTTACATGCATCAACACACCAATTACCAAATCAATCCACCTATACTCTAAAGAAGTTATTTTTCTTTACTTACTTGGATCAAGTTTTTGCTTTTTTAATTCTTTTGAATTTTTTTTACCTGTTTTTGCTGACCTTAGCTCAAAATTTGATCTTTTTGAGTTTTTGTAAGCTAAGATTGAAGTTATAGTGAGAGCTGAACACTAAAGGATGAGTCTTGGACGTTTACATTTCTTGGTTTCATTATGCTTTCTTGTTCTTGTTTTGCAAATCAAGTGTTTGTATGCATACACACAGCCCATGAACTGCACTGACACTACTCGGTTATGCACATCGTTTTTGGCATACAAGAAGCAGCCAAACCAGACTCTTGCAGTGATCCAAAGCATGTTTGATGTGTTGCCAGGAGATGTGACCGTTGAAGGGAGTGGAAGTGATTACATTTTTGTGAAGAAAAATTGTTCTTGTTTGTCAACCATGAATTATGTGACTAACACCACTTATACTGTGAAATCCAATGGTGGGTATGTGTATGATGTGGTTGTGAATGCCTATGATGGGCTTGGCTTCCTCAACAGTACATCAAGGGTTGCCAGAGCTGGGGCGGTGGTGTCACTGAGGCTTTTTTGTGGGTGCTCAAGTGGGCTGTGGAATTATTTGATGAGTTATGTGATGAAAGATGGGGATTCTTTGCAGTCTCTGGCTAGCAGGTTTGGTGTTAGTATGGATAGCATTGAGCAAGCGAATGGGATTGTGAATCCTAATAATATCACTATTGGTGATCTTTACTACATTCCATTGAATTCAGGTTAGTAATTGAATTTTTCTTCTGAAGGCAGTTTATGATTTTTTATGGTAGGGAAGGTTTGAAATTTGGATTAGAATATGCATGATCAGGTTATTTAGTTTTATTATTATGAAATCAAAGATAACATATGCATAATCTAGAAGAATTTTGTATGGATTGTCTATTTGTGGGAATTGAGATCAATTTGATAATGATTGACAATATGCAGTTGAGGAATAAAATACTGTCTTATAAACTTTTTCATGTGCATAAGTTTTTGTTAGTAGAGAATTTTCTGTCATGCTCGCAAAGGTGGAAACAGAAAAGAAAAGAACCGGCTGCTATGTGTTCATATAACCATTAGATTTCAAAACTAGGTATAAGTCTGAGTATATGTTGTTTGCATTTCTTATTATTGCTTCTGCAAACTGGATTTACCATTCAACCAATATGCTTAATGTGGAAATTCCCTTTTCCTAGGAGTTTTTCATTAATTAATTTGGTGATTTGTTTTATTTTGTAGTTCCTGGTGAGCCTTATCCTGTAGAGAATGACAGTCCTCCTGCTCCGACTCCTGCACCATCTGCTGACAATGTTGAAGGTATGTTGCAGAAATAAGTAAACCGTTTCTAGCAAGACAAATGCTCAAAAGCAATGTGATTAAGCACTTTCAATGGAAATTGTATGTGAGTGAGAGCTATTAACTTTTGAGACCATTACCAGTATGGTCTAAATGTATTGGGAACATAATGGATTAAATGTTACTGAGATAATTACAATTGAGTACTTGTTGCTTATTCTTGAGCTATTGGACATCATCATCAGTGTAAGTTAATAGGAAAGAAACCGAGTGCCATAACTATACTTTATCTCTTCAAGATTCCAATTTAAGTAAGTATATAGGTGTTCAATACAAAGCAAGATGTCCACATGGTTTAGATGTTTGATTTATGGCCAAAACTGTCGTATGCTATTTCACCTTGAGACAAATAGATGCTTATTGCTCAGGAAAATGTGATTGATTCACTGGTTGAACAGTCATGGGCTTGCAAAATTCCCCAGCATCCCTTCCATGAATTTTATAGTTTTTCCCAAATGGGATGATCTATGTGAGAAATATAATGAGCTAAGTGTTTATTTGCAGCGACTGAAGCAGATCATAAAGGTCATTTGCCATATGTATGGATCGTAGGCAGTTTAGGGATTGGGCTTGCTCTAATTATATTGAGCATAGTTGTTTGTATTTGCTTGAGGTCATCAAGCTGCTTTACTGAAGGAAGCTCTGCTAAAGATCCTGATGGCAAGAGTTCTCATAAGTTTCATATTCTTCGGAAGCCAAGTTTCTGTTGCACTTCAGGGAGGTACATCTGCTGCAAGTCTGGAGACTATAAGAAGACCCCTGTACAAGCTACGAGCAACCCCCCAGTTACCATTCCAAGAGGTATGAAGTGGTCAATTGATTGATTGCTAAGTTAGATTTAGCTCCAAACTGCAAGAATGGCTTGGGAAACTATTTTGTGGGGGCTTGTCAATGAACCAAAGCAGGGCTTCTCTATTTTCCAAATATTTCTGAATATCATGCTGTGCATAGATTAAACACTTAGTGGATACAGATAATAATTTTGTTCTTTGATTAAAGGCAGTCTATTTTAAGCGATTGTCACAGACTTACACTGCTTATCTGTTCCTTCACCTGACAGTATGATAATTTGCTTTTCAATTTGGAGCTTGGCAAGCTTATTTTGATCGTCTTTTCTTACTTCTTGCAGCTCTTGGTGATGATGTGTTTGACATGGAGAAGCCAGTAGTTTTCACATATGACGAAATTCTTTTTGCAACGGATGGATTCTCTGATTCAAGTCTTCTTGGCCATGGAACATATGGTTCTGTGTACTGTGGCAGCCTTCGTAACCAGGTTTGTGGTAGTTTATATCTGTTTAAAGTTACATTTCCCCGACTCTCTACAGTGAATTTTCATCATCATGTATTCTGAATTTGGATACTTTCAGGAAGTTGCTATCAAAAGGATGACTGCTACAAAGACTAAAGAATTCATGGCAGAGATGAAGATTCTCTGCAAGGTTCATCATACTAATCTGGTATGCACTTTGTGATTTGCATGATGACTGATTTTTTTAAGTTGTGAAGCTTGATATTTTCAGCATTTCAAGGCATTGACTCCTATCTCGGTTAAACTTTGTCAAGGTAGAATTGATTGGCTATGCAGCTACAGAGGATGAGCTTTTCCTTATATATGAATATGCCCAAAAAGGTTCTCTTAAAAACCACTTACATGATCCTCAAAGCAAAGGTAAGATTTGTGCTAGTATTTTCTTAAGAGTATGTTATAATGTGTTGGTTCTGGTCAATCTTGGTGTTAGATTTTGCATGATAGGATAATGAGTCCTTCCAGTACTGATATAGAATTGCAATTAGCAAGAGTCTCAATGACTCTAGCCAGGACATCTTAACTATTCAAACACTTGGAGATTGAGATGCTATTCTTGTTCTCCTGATTTTAATTTCTTTTGTCAAACATATTTGAGGGATTGAAAACTTTTTAGCCGAATTTTGCTCAATTAAGCTCCTTATTGAAATAAATATTGGCCAAGCATTTTAACTATATTCTGCTTTTGTAAGTTTCATGATACTTACAGTTGCGAGTTCCCAACTTGCTTGCAGGTCATACATCGTTATCCTGGATCATGAGAGTACAGATTGCACTTGATGCTGCTAGAGGTCTTGAATACATCCATGAACACACTAAAACACATTATGTCCATCGAGATATCAAGACAAGCAACATCTTGCTTGATGATGCTTTCAGGGCAAAGGTTCTAGCATATGCTTGTTGACTATTTATTTATTTACATTTTTTGAAAGTCAGAATATGTAATTGCATCTCATTGACCGTATATTCATCTCTGCATGTAGATCTCAGATTTTGGGTTGGCAAAACTTGTTGGAAAAACGAATGATGGAGAAGCCACAGCAACTAAAGTTGTTGGTACATTTGGTTATTTGGCACCAGAGTAAGTGATGATCCTTTTAGTTGGCTACTTGCTTCTGCACAACCTTAACAAGTTTTTCAACTTTTCAACTGATTTGCCATTGCCATGTGTAGATACTTGAACGATGGCCTGGCCTCAGCCAAAAGTGATGTGTATGCATTTGGTGTTGTTCTCTTTGAGATCATATCAGGAAAAGAGGCCATTATACGAACTGAAGGCATGGTGACAAAAAATCATGAACGGCGTTCTCTGGCATCAGTTGTAAGTTCTGCTATTGCATACTTTAAAAAGCAGATTGTTTAGTTCAATGCGTACACCATATGAGTTAGTGAAAGATGTCTATTCTTAGAAAGTAACATATCCTATTAGTTGGCCTTGTACATAGTGTTGAAGTTGTCTTTATGAGCAGCTTTTCACTTTAACTTTTGCAATCATTTTGCAATTAACAAAATTAATTTACTTTGTTTCTTATAAAGAACTTTTAGAGACAAATTTGAAAAATAAAAATGTTAGAACATGAAAACTTCCTCGTAGGTGGTAAAAGATGCATGGCCTTGGTAGCAATGTGGCACTTATACTTCAATTAGTAGCTGACAGCAAATTCCCAAACAATAAATTGGAACTCGTATACCATGCTTTCTGCTATACCTTGAAATTTATGCTAGCAAATTTGCCTTAAGCTGCCTAACTCCCATACTTGAAGTTTTTATTTTAGAAACATTGTATCATAATGGTGAGAAGTGTCTTGCAGTGTGTGTATCTGTTTCATGTATTATGATGTGTTAATATATATTAAGTTTTTCTGTGGCAACTATTCATTTAAGCAAGCATGTAACGCTCAATGCCACTTGAGCGATGGAGTCCTTTAATATTTCCAAATTTGCAGATATTGGCAGCTCTTAGGAATGCACCCGACTCAATGAGCATGTCAAGCATGAAAGATTACATTGACCCTAATATGATGGATTTGTATCCCCACGATTGTTTATACAAGGTATATTAAACCTCTTTTTTATTTTTATTTTTTATATAAATATCTTGTTTACTGTAAAACTATTGTGATGGTTGCGAGAAGGTCACCCAACAATATCTTTGAAGAGTATGGATTCATTTTTTTCTGACAAAAAACTCTCTCAAGAATGTGTATTTATATTTTGGACAAAACTATCGTATAAATTTCAGCGATGCCTTAATCCAATAAAAACGATACCTTAATCCATTTAAAAAAAAAAGGATGCCCTTTTTCTCTAAATGGCTTCTAAAGTGGGTGGATCCTATAATAATTTGAATATGACCGCTACCATGATCTTATAAACCTTTTTTATCTTCAAATATTGGTATGGCATCCTTGTTTATGTAACTCCTAAAACTTTTATTCAACTACTCGCAATAGTAGGGGAACTTAGCTGATAACTCTTTTTAAGTTCTAGGTTTCTGGTGTAAACCTATGAATTTTCTGCCAATGTTAAGGATAACAAATTTTTTTGCTTTTGGAATTTCATGTACAAGTTACAATGTAGTAACTAACGTTGTTGCACAGGTGGCAATGCTGGCAAAGCAATGTGTAGATGAGGATCCCATCCTACGGCCCGATATGAAGCAAGTTGTAATTTCTCTGTCACAGATCCTTTTGTCCTCTGTTGAGTGGGAAGCAACTCTAGCCGGGAACAGCCAAGTTTTTAGTGGCCTTGTCCAAGGAAGATAGGTTAGAGCAATGTTTTTCTCTGCCCACTGCCTTTATATCTTCACTTTTCTTTTACCCGACATTTGTTCCGTTATAGTCGTGTGTATAGTTGAAACGATTTCTGGTAAAGTTATTACGGGATCATGTTAATAGGTTATTTATCATTTTGTTGCCTTAGCCTTTGATTTGTTCCCTCTTGCCAATTTAATTGTCATATTGTTTTCTAAGTTTCAATTGTTTGGAAAAATTTTGATGTAATGTAAGATGTCATGATGTAGCTGAGGAAATGTTTAGTTACTTTGTAATACAAGTGAACCATTTGTCAGTTATTTTCAGAACATATTTTCTTCAGTGTTGTAGTGTTTTGACATCTGAACTCTTAATAAGTTACGATTTGTTTGAGTAAGCATCTCTGATACAAACTTTAACTCCTCCAATACGCGTCATGGCCACTGGATGGAAATCATGAAATCCATATGCAATATCATATGAATGCTATGGAGACAGTACGCAGGTTAGCTTTCATCCTGGATATAAGTAAATTATTAATTATAGGTTTTTGCATTCTAATATTAGACGACATCTGAAGGTGCTGCCAAGCATCTGCAGCAGGTTTTGTAAAATGCAGTTTGATGTATTAAAAAGTTAATGCTGGCACTATCTTCACTCAAAGCCATGCAGGCAATGAGTAACAGTGACAACTAACAACAGAACTCGAATTATGGCCATTGCATCATAAGCTTTTGGCATGTCAAGAGATGAATGAGAACTACAACTTTACTAAATTCGAAGACTTGCAGCATCCACGAAACATGAAATGGAATTACTTTAAAACGAGATCACGATGACAGTTGCTAAGAGCTTCATGTCTAAGTTTCGACCTTTTGACACTGAAAAGTAGGTTATCGCAATTAAAAGCAGCACTCTTATGTCGCACTCGACCACGAGTAATAGAACAAAAAAGAAAAAGAAAAAGAAAAAGGAAAAAAAGAAAAAAAAATCAACCGATTTAAAGGTGGCATTCAGCATTGCAGAGATGGTGTAAAGTGACACTTGTAACAACCGTAATTTTTCTAGGGCTATAATAGTTATTACGGGAGATTGGTCTAGGATAATAATAATAATAAAAGAAAAAGAGTTTTATTTATATTTAAATTAGAAGAGATTAATAGTGGTTGAATTTTATATCTTTTGAAATACTTTCACCTTATCTAGTATATATAAACATTATTATGACATCACAATTAGGGTTTTAAACATAAAAGATAGGTGGAGGCTTTGAAACTCAGAGAATTTCAAAGGTAAGATCGTATTTCCCTTAGTTTGATATAATAATTTTTACTAAAAATTATTGTTACCTAGATTTATGCTAGGATTTCTGCAAAGGTTTAAGGAACAGGTTAGAATTTTTGAATTTATTAAGATACTTAAAAATCGATTTTCAATCTTGTCTTTTTATATGTTCTTATAGACATATATATGAACGTGTAAAATTTTATTTCACAAAAAAATATTAAGATTTCAATTTATTACGAATTTTTGAACTTTCTGTTGAAATCCTAGAAAATACTGTGATTTCTGGATGTTACGAATTTCAGAATATCTTTTTCATATGCTAGATGAGTCAGAAATTTCTAAAATTTTATATGCTACTTTGTCAAGATTATATATATGTTTTTGTAAATTTTCATGATTTTTAAACGTGTAGAATAATTGTTATGAAATTTTGAATTTGAAATATCTTAATCTGAAAATTCTTGACAGACTTTACTGGCAGAAAATAAAAATCTTAATAAAATAGTTTCTGGTTGTAAATTACTTTGAAAAATTTTTAATTGAATACTTTATGTGTCTAATTCGCCTCTGCAAAATCTTAGGTTAATCGGATTAAGATATAAATTTCTAAAATTTCTGGAATTACCTCTGTTCAGGGATTAATAAATCTTAGGCAGAATGGTTTGTTAGGAAATTTTAAGGAAATTTTGTAGAACATATGAGGTGTTGAGTTTATGACTTTGTCAAAATATTTTCTGGTTATGTCTTAGGACAATCATTGGACGAGTAGGAGTTAGGATATTTCTCTTTTTGGATCGATCAAGGTAAGTAAAATCATACATGTACTATGATTAAAGTGTAATGTATTCTTAATAAATATTTTGATTTATTAGAAAATATTTTTATGTGATATCATATGGATTATTTTCTGGTTTAGAATATAAATTGTGGAATGAGAGTTTGAGCAAAACTTTTAAATTGATTCTCAAAAACCGTTTTTATGTTAAAGACAGTTTTTAATGAAAGGAACTTTTGACGAACTTATTATTATCTACGAAAAGTTATTAGTATATATACTTTGAGAATCGTATTATTTGCAATGGTTTTTGAATGTTTTGACTCATTGTCCATAGTATCTGAATATCGATATGAATTCTGAATCCAGCTGTGGTATTAGTGTGTACACAACTTTTGGGCCGGGTCACCGGGATTATAGGTGATATGTTTCTGGGCCGGGTCACCGGGATTACGGGTGACACTATGTGACATGAGTCGATAAATGTTTTCTGATCTTTAATGATTGTGAATGATTTCTTTGATCTTAAATGTTACAAATACTTATGACTATGTTTTTGTTAAGATATGATTTTTGGAATTGAAGTGTTAAACTATGAATTTTATAATATTTTTATAATTGTTTTAAGATACTAAATGGTTGTGTATAATTTTACTTACCGAGTTGACGGCTCACCCCTCGTCTCTAACATTTTATCAGAGTAGCGCAGCGGAAGAGTGGTTGGACTTGATGGTTGATGTCGAGGCTTTATTTCATTTTTGAAAATATGCAATAAGAAGACTTATTGAAGTTTTTGTTTAGAGGTTTATTGTTAGTAATTTTTAAACCTATTTTTATTTCGGTTTTGGGGCAATACAACACTTCTTGTGGTAAATAAAGCTTTATATTCAACACGTTTGGATAGCGTTATGCTCCAAGTTTATACAAACATTCACTTCAAATTCTTTCATTTGAACCAATAATGAAAGATTGATACAAGCGGAGAACAATGGTTTCCCTATTATAGAGCATGTAATATATACTTGAGGCAGATAGAAATCATACACAAGAAGAGAGCGCATGTTCATGACTACTTGCATAGTGAAGAAAATGTGCGGCGAGGACTGGATGGGCTTCGGTCATGAGGCACAGCCCAGTTATCAATCAGCAGAACATCATCTTTCTGCCAGGGAATGGTGACACTCTTCTTCAGGGATATTCAGACAATCATAGATAATATCAGTTGGCACTGGCTTGCCATCCCCAAAAGTGACTGTCTTAACAGGATCAATCCGTTCATCTTTCCAGCCTGTGTCAGATGCTACCATGCTGTTGAAACAAATTTTAAGTTGCCTCGATTTGTCATACTCGATAGCTGGAAATGGACACATTATTCCTTTCACTCCACCATCCTCCATCCACTCCAATTTCATACCCAGCTTGGCCACTCTGTTTGAAAGATAATCAAGAAACATATTGTTAATGAAGTGGTTCCATTATAATTTGAAAGAAAAATCCAAGGCTAACTAAGACATTGACAAGAATGCCATAACGGTTCAATCTTGAGCACTAGCAGATCATGGCTAAAGGTATTTGGCCATGGAAATAAATAATGAGGACTGAAAAATCATCTACGTAGACAAGCCTGCAACATAACATGGTTTCAGCACAAAAAATTTTCATTAATTATCTGATTTTCCACTGTCTCGACAGGTTGAAAATTTAGACAAAGTTCACCACATCATGCACATACCTATGCAGTCATATCATGCCATTACTATCCCCCTCGAACATTCGACTATAGACAGAAGATGCATATGAATTATTAATACAAGGAATAAAGACAAGCATTACAGATTTGACAGATCTCAATCATCCATCACATGATCAAATGTCATACCTTTGCTCAGCCACGCTCGTCTTTAGTAGAGAATGGAGATTTCCACCCCCGGCCAACTGTTGATGAAGGATTGCCATCCTCCTCTAATATCCTTGTATAAATCAGACCATGCTCCTCTATTTCTTCAACAAATTCAGGTTACCTCTAATTCATCCTTTGATAGACAATGTGGCTTAGGACGATAGGAGTTTCTTCCCCACTTGGTGGCTCTACTTCACAGAAGAAGAACAACTTGGATGGGAACTCAGGAAGCGCTGTTGAATAAGCCAAGTGAGTCTAAAGCAAAAAGACTGCAACACTAGCAGAAAGCAATACTAAAAATCTGTATGACAATTGCCACTGAAAGGAGCAAACAGAAATGGCTTCTCCTGCCGGCGAGAAAGGAAAAAAAAAAAGGGGGAGATAGGGAAGAGGAGATTAAGGATAGTCACTCCACTCCATAGATAGTGAACACAGATTCTTGTTTCATTTTCAATTGGGTCGAAAACGCGGGCTGCTGGTGGGGCTGTGCCCATTCTCCCTCTCCAAAAAAGGCCCATTTGACTCCCTAATGATTTCTCCTACCCTCTCTTTTTGTTAGCGATTCAAAATTCGTTACGTTTTTTCAATCCTATTTTTTACAATCCTTTTTTGGAAGCAGACTTATCCCTTCAATTGATTTTCTAGTTGAAGAATAGTTGAAGCCATACCCTAATCGAAAAAAAAGATATTATCCAAATGCATTCCAAGTAATCGTACTAAAACTAGACCCGTTGATCATGTGTAAAGCTACAACACATTCAGCCACATAAAGAGCCAAATAAGCAAATTCTCGAAAGTGACTACTCACTAACCAACATGAAACCAACTCAAGTAAACCCAGAAACAAGAAAGTCAAATATTACGAAGCAAACTAACCAGAGCCAGTTCATGGTGAAATGGAATCTCCTGATCAATAGAAGACTCATCCGCAGTAAAAACCCGACCAACAACGTGGGCCCGAACAGCTGCACCACCCACGTAAGGAAACTCCTCGTACCCAAAAGCCTCAACAACGTCGTTGAAGACTTGAAGTCCTTGGCTTCACATCAAACCCTCTGAAAAGCACAGCCCCTGTTGTATGCAGCAGAGATTCGAGAAACGGTTTCTGGGTACTGATTGTTTCGGTAAATAGAGACAGAGACAAGGGAACTTACATGCATCCACCATCACCAAATGTGGGATTTCAAGTCAACGTGCATTTAATGGCACATTTATATGATGGGACAGGTGATAGAGAACGAAATCTAGTACCAATCCACTATTAATGGATGTATCAGATTGTCATTCCAACCGGATACAATAAATATATACTACTTTTTTTCCAATCAAGAGATTATGAGGCTCCTGAAATTCATTGTTAAAAGATTCTTCTTTTCATTTAGTTGATTATTAAAAGGTTCTATATTTATACCAGCTAGCCCACAAATGAAGTGTACATGTGTGTGTAGTGAATTATCTACTCATTTTGAGTCAGAAAATCCAAACGAAAATGTATTGATCTAGTAAGTAAAGAATTATTCAAATACATATAATCAACTCGTAAGATTAAGTTCATATAACCTGATTTAGAATTTCACTCGTTTATTATTACTTCTTACTTATCTTAAATATTCTGTTACATTACGTTGTACGATGCTACGAAGATTGTACATTGGAAGCAATGTTATCCTAAAGCGTTGAATAATGACAGTTTTAGCTCTAAATCTTGCTTTACTGGTTATAACGAGGCTGGATGGAAGCAAATGATTGACTATAGGTTTTTCATTCTAATATTTGACATCTGAAGGTGCTGCCAAGCATCTGCAGCAGGTTCTGTACTCCAACAGCAATAAAATGCAGCAGGTTGATGTGTATTGAAAACTTAGTGCTAGCATTATCTTCACTCAAATTGTCCAAGTTTAAAACTGAAATGGAATTACTTTAAAACGACATAACATTGAAACTTATTAAGAGCTCCATGTCCACGTTTCAACCTTACAAAACTGAAAAGTGGTTGATGGTAAAAAGTGACACTTAACTATGGCAAATAAAGCTTTATATCAACACATTTGAATAGCTTTATGCTCCAAGGTCATATCAAAATTTACATATTCCAACTTTTTCAATGTTAACCAACCTAAACTGGAAATAAAAAAAGACAGAGATACAGGTATAGTATTACAAACAGAGAACCTGGCTTCCTTATTCTAGAGCATATAATATTTATTCCAGGCAGACAGAAATCACAGACAAGATGAGAGTGCATCTTCATGACTACTTACACAGTGAAGCTAATATGCGACGAGGAGGACTGGATGATCTTCGGGCATGAAGCACAGCCCAGTTATCTATCAGCAGAACATCACCTTTCTGCCAAGGAATGGCAACACACTCTTCTTCAAGCATTTTCAGACAATCATCGACGATATCAGCTGGCAATGGCTTGCCATTCCCAGAAGTGACTGTCTCAGCAGGATGATTCCCTTCATCTTTCCAGCCTCTATAAGCATCTACCAGGCTGATGCTGTTGAACCAAATTTTGCGTTGCCTCGATTTGTCATACTTAAAAGCTGGAATTGGACCCGTTATTGTTTTCACTAGACCATCCTCCATCCACTCCAATTTCATACCCCGCTTAGCAGCCCTGTTTGAAAGATAACAAGAAACATATCAATGTGGTTTCCATTGTAATAGGAAAGAAGAATCTGAAGCGAAACAAAAAATTCACAAAAATCAATCTTGAGCACTAGCAGATCATGGCTAAATAAGGTATTTGGCCGTAAAAATATAAAAGTCCCTGCTGAAAGATCATCTATCTAGACAACAAGCTTTAACATAACATGATTTTCTGCACAAAAAGTTTCCATTAATCATCTTGCTGTTAATTGTCTCGACAGGGTAAAAACTTAGACAAGTATACCGCAGCATGCACATACCTATCCAGTCATATCATACCATGTATCCCACTTAACATTTGTATCTAAACAGAAGATAAATATGCATTATTGATTCAAAGACAGACGAAAAGGCACGCATACCAATTTGTACAAATCTCGATTATCTATCAAATGATCAAATCACATACCTTTGCTCAGCCACACTCTTGTCATCAGTCAAGAACACGGATTTCCACCCACGGCCAATTGGTGACGGATTATCATCCTCCTTTAATACCTTCGTATAAATCAGTCCATGCTCCTCTAATTGTTCAACAAACTCAGGGTACTTCTGTTGCACCCTTTCGTAGACAATGTGGCTTAGGACTATAGGAGTTTCTCCCCGACTTGCTGGCTCTACTTCACAGAAGAAGAACACTTTGGAAGGGAACTCAGGTTGCTGTTGGATAAGCCCAGTGAGTGTAAAACTAAGGATTGTCACACTAATAAAAAATGAATACTACAAACTATAAAATCTGCATCACAATTGTAATTGAAAGGATCAAACTATAACCCATATGTAAAGCTATGACAAAATTGAACAAAATCAAACTCAATTAAAGAAGATTGCCTTGAACAAAGCGTTTTCATATTGTTTTTAAAAAATTTATTCGAAAAAACCATTTTCTGAAAAATCTCTTTTTGTGTTCCAAACACTTACCAAGTACTTTTCTTATCTGAAAGCTTATTTAAAAAAAATACCTATCAAATGATTTTCATGAGCAAAAATCCTTTTTTTTTTTAAAGGATATACATATGAACACTCTACGTTTGTTTCTCCACACACTAGAAACTAATCATAAAAGCACTTTTTGCTATTTAATAACTTTTATTCGCGTTAAAAAAAAAAAAAAACCAATTGCCTTGCTCTGATTCTGGAAATGGTATCACAACTTGCTATGTAAAGTTGCAAAAAATTGAGTCATATAAAGAGCCAAATAAATTCCAAAAGTGACTAGTCACTAACCAACACGAAATCAAGTAAACCCAGAAACAAGTTTAATATTACAAAACAAACCAACCAGAGACATTTCATGGTGAAAAGGAATGTTCCGCTCAGGTAGAGACTCATTGGCAGTAAAAACCCGACCAACAACATGGGTCCGAGGAGCGGTACCACCCAAATATGGCATTTCCTCGTAACCAAAAGCCTCAACAACGTTGTTGAAGTCCTCAGCTGTCTTCATGCCAAACCCTCTGAAAAGCACAGCCCCTGTTCTATGCAGCAGAGATTCTAGAAACGGTTTCTGGGTTGTGACTGTTTCAGTCAAAAGGGAAGGAGAGAAGGGAACTGTTGTTGTTGTTGCTGGATTTGGAGAGATAACTGAAGGGAAAGGGATGGAGTTGTAGCTTCTTTGTTGGGGGATCTTGGTTTCCATGAAATGATTCTCTTTCATGGTTTTGTTTTCGAGTTTTTGTTTCTGGGTTGAGTAAGCAAAACTCAACAGTGTTGCAACGTTTATATAAATGTGGAACCTTGGTTGTGGAAAGTACTGTGCGATATTACATTGTGTTTGAGCTAAGCCCATCAACGAAAAATGAATCTGGAGTCAGTGAGTGTCAGCAAAATATCAAGAACTGCTGAAATAATGACACCTGGAAAACTTATATGCTTCACTGAATGGCAAATGCAACATTACACACCGCTACCATTTTTTAAGTCAATGAGCACACCACCTGGGACCGGATTGTTTTGTTTGTGTCTCCCAAAAGGGTTACAGTCAAAATGAGTTGGTGGCTCAGTTGATATAAAGACAAAAATTTTGACACCGAAATATGAAAAGCTTATCCACGTCACTCACATCTTTAGCTTTGGATCACTTACACCTAAATCAGATATTTGTGAAACTGACACTGTAATTTCTGCAAAAATATA
Source organism: Boswellia sacra (assembly GCA_013180625.2). Taxonomy (NCBI): domain Eukaryota; kingdom Viridiplantae; phylum Streptophyta; class Magnoliopsida; order Sapindales; family Burseraceae; genus Boswellia; species Boswellia sacra. The sequence continues at coordinate 460,364 of SNVD02012118.1, forward strand.
AGAATCAAAATTTAGTTTTGAAAACTTTTGAGTCTAAAGAACTTAATCCGAATATAATACTAGTAGTGTTTGTATATCTAAATAGTAAAACTTACGTTAGACAAGGCTTACTACTTCGTCTTGTTGGTTTGATAAGCACATTGAATTAAGTATTGACAAATAATTATTAAAAATATGAAGATGTATTAGGTTATGTTAATCCAACAGTAACAAAATTAAAGCGGATTATGGCAATTTTATCAAATGTTGTTGGCATGTCAAGAGATGAACAATAACTTGCCAGCACTACCCAAATTCCAGAAGTTGTAGCATCCATGAAACATGAAATAGAATTACTTTGAAACGAGAACACACTGAAACTTGTTAAGAGCCTCATTTGAAATAGGTGGTGGCAGGTTTTTCAAAGATGATGGTGTAAAGTGACATTTTCTGTGGTAAATAAAGCTTCATATTGACGAATTATGGAACAAATTCAATACATTTGGATAGCTTTATGCTCCGAGTTTATGTAACCATGTACATCTTCCAAGTTTTCACTGTGGAGTAAGCATAAACAGGCAATAAAGGATGACAAAGATACAGGTATAGTATAGTGTTACAACCAGAGACCATGAATTCCTTATTCCAGAGCATCTAATATTTATTCCAGGCAAACAGAAATCATAGACAAGCTGAGAGCGCATCTTCATGACTACTTGCAAAGTGAAGCTAATACGCGGCGAGGAGGAATGGTTGGTCTTCGGGCATGAAGCACAGCCCAGTTATCTATCAGCAGAACATCACCTTTCTGCCAGGGAATGGCGACACACTCTTCTTCAAGTATTTGCAGACAATCATGGACGATATCAGTTGGTAATGGCTTGCCATCACCAAAAGTGAGTGTCTCAACAGCATAATTCTCTTTCTCGCCTGTAGTAGACACATAGGTGATGTAGTTGAACCAAAGTTTGCGCTCCCTCAATTCATCATACTTAATAGCTGGAACTGGACCGGTTATTGTTTTCACTCCACCGTCCTCCAGCCACTCCAATTTCATACCCAGCTTATCAGCCCTGTTTTTGAAAGGTAATCAAGAAACATATTATAATCTGAGGCTAAACAAAACATTGAAAAAAATCAATCTTAAGCAGATCATGGCTAAATAAGGTATTTGGCCATGGAAATAATGAAAGTCCCTGCTGAAAAGATCATCTATCTAGACAGCAAACAAGCCTGCAAAATACATAACATGGTTTCCTCCATAAGAAGTTTCCATTAATTATCTGGTTGTATCCATTTTCTTGACAAGTAATTTACTGCATCATCCATAAAAATATCTAGTCATATCATGCCATTGCCATACATCTCAGTTAAGATTTCTCTCTGGACAGAAGTTGCAAATGCATTATTGGTTCAAAGAGGAAAAGGAATGCGCACCCATTTGTACAAATCTCAATTATCTCAGAATTATCCACTAAAATGATCAAATGACATACCTTTGCTCAGCCACGCTCTTGTGTTCAGTCAAGAATGTGGATTTCCACCCCCGGCCAATTGGTGATGAACTGTTATCATCCTCCCCCAAAACCCTTATATAAATCAATCCATGCTCTTCTAACCGTTCAACAAACTCAGGGTGCCTCTGTTTGATCCTTTCATAGCAAATGTGGCTTAGGACTATAGGAGTTTCTCCTCCACTTGCTGGCTCTACTTCACAGAAGAAGAACAACTTGGATGGGAACTCAGGAAGCTGTTGGATAATCCCAGTGAGTCTACTGCTAAAAAAAAAAAAGGCAGCTAATAGAAGGCAATATTACAAACTATGAAATCTGTTTCAAAATTTTAATTGTAAGGATCAAACTATAACCCATATCTAAAGCTCAATTAAAGATTGCCTCCTATAAAGCATTTTCATACTATTTATTCCAAGAACCAATTTCTGAAAAATCTCATTTCATATTCCATACATTTATAAAAAAAATTTCTTATCTAAAGCATATTAGAAAAAAACACCAATCAAATAATTTTCTTAAGCAAAAACCTTTATAACTTAAATTAGACTTAAATTTTTAATCATTCACCTTACCTAATCAATGATTGAGATTTATAAGTTAAAACTAGTATTCAATGATAACAACTTATCAATCATCCTAATCATTAAATATGTGAAATCAATTGTTAGAAATTTAAGTCTAATTTTAAGTTAAAAATTTAAATCACAAGTATCCTATCCCTATATATATATAGCACTTTTTTCGTATATAATCACTTTTATTAATGTAAAGAATAAACCCAAATTCTTTCCTCTCAAGTGAAGGAGCCACTTCGTAACATCTGGGCACTATTGCCCCCATAGTATTGCAAATCTCCACTAAATCCCCCTAAAAATTATTCTTATAGGATTTATTTTGTTTACTTCTTTGCCCCCACAAAAAATCAGTTTTTTCTTCCATAAATCAACTCTCTACTCACTTTTTTTTTATATAATTCAATTCTATTAAATTTCTTGTTTCAACAATTTCTTTTCTTTTCTTTTAACTAAATATAAAAGATTTTCAACTTTCCATTTTAATCTCTAAACATTGCATAAAACTCTTTGTAAGTTGAAATCTCTAAACATTAATAGAATTCTTTGAAGCTTTTAAACTTCGGTTTCCTACATATATAATAAGACTATTACTCAGTTTTCAAAACATGAAAAATGTTTCATAAAAAAGGTAAATCTATTAATGCAAGAATAACGTCTTCCCCAAAAAGTAACTTGAATTATCATATGTCATAATATTAATTACCACATCATTCAATCATTCATCTAATAAAAGTTAGATCACTTAAAACACCGTTTGTAATTAAATGTGAAATAATTTCTTTATTCTTGTTGTTATTAATATTATTATTTTATATTCTGTCATTTATCAGATTTTGCCCCACTAATTAAATTTTCTGACTCCACCACTTTCTCAGACATGAAATCAAATAAGTAAACCCAAAAATGCGTTAAGTCAAATATAAAAAAGCAAACCAACCAGAGCCATTTCATGGTGAAAATGGATCTTCTGATCAGAAGGAGACTCATTGGCCGTAAAAACACGACCAACAACGTTGGACCGAACAGCTCGACCACCCACGTACGGAAAATCATCGTACCCAACAGCCTCAACGAAGTCGTTGAAGTCCTTAGCTGTCTTCACATCAAACCCTCTAAAAAGCACAGCTCCTGTTCTATGCAGCAAAGACTCCAGAAAAGGTTTCTCAGTCGTAATTCTTTCAGTAACGGGAACTGTTAATGCAGTTGCTGGGTTTGGAGTGAGAACTGAAGGGAAAGCAATGGAGCTGCATGTAGTTTCTTTGTTGTGGGGTTTGCGTTTCAATGAAATGACTCCCTCCCATGGTTTTGTATTTGAGGTTTTTGTTTCCGTTTTTTCTTTCTGGGTTGAATGTGGCAAAACTCATAACTGCTCCGGGCTCCATGAATACGTACACACACTCAATCAACACATTTGGATAGCTTTAGGGGTGGCCTTCAGCTATTCAGAGTGACACCACATGATAATGCTTTTATCATTATGAAGTTGCCTTCAGCTATTCAGAAACATATTCATCAAGTGATTGCATTGTAATATGAAAGAATAATATGAGGCTGAACAAAACATTCAAAAAAATCAATCTTGAGCACTAGCAGATCATGGCTAAATAAGATTAATTGGCCGTAAAAATAAACAAGTCCCTGCTGAGAGATCATCTGTCTAGACAACAAGCCTGCACATAACATGGTTTTCTGGATAAAAAGTTTCCATTAATCATCTGGCTGTCCACTCTCTTGACAGGGTAAAAACCTTGACAAGTTTACCGCATCATGCACATACCTATCCAGTCATATTATACCGTATATCCTGCTTAAAATTTGTCTCTGGACAGAAGATACATATGCATTATTGGTTCAAAAAGGAAAAGGAATGCATACCAATTTGTACAAATCTCAATTATCTCAGAATTATGATCAAATGACATACCTTTGCTCAGCCACGCTCTTGTCTTCAGTCAAGAATGTGGATTTCCACCCACGGCCAATTGGTGATGAAGGATTATCATCCTCCCCTAATACCTTTGTATAAATCAGTCCATCCTCCCCTAATTGTTCAACAAACTCAAGGTACCTCCGTTTCATCATTTTTCATATACAATATGACCCAGGGTACTCTATAAGCATCTACCAGGCTGATGCTGTTGAACCAAAATTTGCTTTGCCTTGATTTGTCATAACCTAAAAGCTGGAATTGGACCCTTTATTGTTTTCACTTGACCATCCTCATCCACTCCAATGTCAGACCCTGCTCAGCAGCCCTGTTTGAAAAATAACCAAGAAGCATATTAATGAAAGTGGTTCCATTGTGAACGTGGTTCCGTTGTAACGTGAAAAAAGAAGCTGAGTCTAAACAACACGTTGATAAAAATCAATCTTGAGCACTAGCACATCATAGCTAAATAAGGTATTTGGCCAAAAAAAATAAGTCCCTGCGGAAAGATCATCTATCTAGACAACAAGCTGCAACATAACATGATTTTCTGTATAAAAAGTTTCCATTAATTATCTTGCTGTCAATTGTCCCGACCGGGTAAAAACTTAGACAAGTATACCACATCATGCACATACTTATCCACTCATGTCATACCATGTATCCCACTTAACATTCGTCTCTAAACAGAGCATGCATATGCATTACAGGTTCGAAGACGGGCGAACGAAAAGACATGCATACCGATTTGTACAAATCTCGATTATCTATCAAATGATCAGATCACATATCTTTGGTAGCCACACTCGTCTTCAGTCAAGAACATGGATTTCCACCCGCGGCCAATTGGTGAATGATTATCATTCTCCCCTAACACCTTTGAAGAAATCGGTCCATGCTCCTCTAATTGTTCAACAAACTACGGGCACCTCTGTTGCACCCTTTCTTAGACAATGTGGCTTAGAACTACAGGAGTTTCTCCTCCACTTGTTAGCTCTATTTCACAGAAGAATAACAATTTGAATGGGAACTCAGGATGCTGTTGGATAAGCCCAGTGAGTGTATAACTAAAGATTGCAACACTAATAAAAAAATCAATACTACAAACATAAATCTGTGTCACAATTGCAACTGAAAGGATCAAACTATAAACCATATGTAAAGCTATCACCAAATTGAACAAAAATTAATCACAATTAAAGAAGGTTGCTTTGAACAAAGCATTTTCATATTGTTTTTAAAAAATTTTATTTGAAAAAACCATTTTCTGAAAAGTCTCTTTTTCTACTCCAAACACTTACCGAATACTTTTCTCATCTGAAAGCTTATTTTAAAAAATAGCTATCAAATAATTTTCTTGAGCAAAAACCCATTTTCTTTAAAAGCATATATATATATATATATATATATGAACACTTTATGTTTGCTTCTCCACACACTAGATACTAATCATAAAAGCACTTTTTGCTATTTAATAACTTTTATTAGTGTAAAAAAATAAACCGAATTTCTTTGCTCTGAGTCTGGAAATTGTATCACAACTCTGCCATGTAAAGTTGCAGCAAATTGAGTCACGTAAAGAGCCAAACGAATTCTCAAAAGTGACTAGTCACTAACCGACAGGAAATCAAGGAAAAACAGAAACAAGTTAAATATTACAAAACAAACAAACCAGAGCCATTTCATGGTGAAAAGAGAAGCTTCCTCTCAGGTGGAGACTCATTGGCAGTAAACTGTAAAAACCCGTCCAACAACATGGGTCCGAGGAGCTGTACCACCCACATATGGCATTTCCTCGTAACCAAAAGCCTCAACAGCGTTGTTGAAGTCCTCAGCTGTCTTCATGCCAAACCCTCTGAAAAGCACAGCCCCTGCTCAATGCAGCAGAGATTCTAGAAACGGTTTCTGGGTTGTGATTGTTTCAGTCAAAAGAGAAGGAGAGAAGGGAACTGTTGTTGTTGTTGCTGGATTTGGAGAGACAACTGAAGGGAAAGGAATGGAGTTGTAGCTTCTTTTTTGGGGGATTTTGGTTTCTATGAAATGATTCTCTCTTATTGTTTTCTTTTTGAGTTTTTGTTCCTGGATTGAATTAGCAAAAGTGTTGCAAGTTATAAGTAAATATGGAGCCTAAGCCTGCTATTTCATGTGGTTGAGGAGAGTGATGTGTGATGATACATTATATTTGAGCCAAGCCCATCAACCAAAAACGAATTTGGAGTCACTAAAGTGTCAGCAAAATATCAAGAACTGCTGAAATAATAACACCTGGAAAACTTATATGCTTGGCTGAGTGGCAAATGCAACATTACATGCCACAACCATTTTTGAAGTAAATGATTATGAGCATGCACCACCGGGGACTGGATTGTTTTTATATTCCAATAGGGTACCATTCAAATATGGGTTTGTGAGTTAGTTGATATAAAGACAAAGAATGTGACACCAAAATATGAAAATCTCTACATCTTTAGCTCTGGACTACTTACACCTAAATCAGATATTTGTGACACTAACACTTCAATTTCTGCAAAAATATAAGAAACAAAATTTAGTTTTGAAAACTTTTTAAGTCTAAAGAATTTAATTCGAATCTCAGTGCTAGCAGTGTTTGTATACCTAAAAAAGAAGGCTTACATAAGACGGGCTTGCCACTTCATCTTGCTGATTTGGTGAGCCCATCGAATTGAGTCTTGACAAATGACTATAAGAAATATGAAGATGTATCAGATTATGTTAATCCAACAACAATTTAATGTGATTTTATTATTCAAAAGTCGATGCTATCAATATCTGCGCAAAAGCCATTCAAGGGTACGAGTAACAGTAACAAAATTAAAGCAGATTACAGCAATTTTATCAAATTTTGTTTGCATTTGAAGAGACGAATGATAACTTGCCAGTTCTGCCCAAATTCTAAAAGATGTAGCATCCATGTAACATGAAATGGAGTTACTTTGAAACGAGAACACATTGAAACTTGTTAAGAGCTTCATGTAAATAGGTCGTGGCAGGTTTTTCAAAGATGATGGTGTAAAGTGACATTCTCTATGGTAAATAAAGCTTCATATTGTTGAATTATGGAACGAATTCAATACATTTGGATAGCTTTATGCTCCAGGTTTATAAAAACATTTACATGTTCCAACTTCTACAATGTGAACAAAGCCTAAACTGGCAATAGAGAAAGACAGGAGATACAGGTGTCGTGTTACAGGCACAGAACCTGGCTTCCTTATTCTTGAGCATCTAATATTTGTTCCAGGCAGACAGAAATCATAGACAAAATGAGAGCGCATCTTCATGACTACTTGCAAAGTGAAGCTAATACACGGCGAGGAGGAATGGTTGGCCTTCGGGCATGAAGCACAGCCCAATTATCTATCAGCAGAACATCACCTTTTTGCCAAGGAATGGCGACACACTCTTCTTCAAGTATTTTCAGACAATCATGTACGATGTCAGTTGGCAATGGCTTGCCATCCCCAAAAGTTACTGTCACAGCGGCATAATTCTCTTTCTCACCTGTAGTAGACACAAAGGCGACGTAGTTGAACCAAATTTTGCGTTCCCTCAATTCATCATACTTAATAGATGGAACCGGACCGGTTATTGTCTTCACTCCGCCATCCTTCAGCCACTCCAATTTCATACCCTGCTTAGCAGCCCTGTTTTTGAAAGATAATCAAGAAACATATTCATCAAGTGATTGCATTATAATATGAGGCTAAACAAAACATTGACAATGAGTAGATCATGGCTAATTAGCTAAATAAGGTCTTTGGCAATGGCAATAAATTATGTCCTTGCTGAAAGATCATCTATCTAGACAACAAACAAGCCTGCAACATAACATGGTTTTCTGCATAAAAAGTTCATCTGGTTATATCCATTGTTTTGACAAGTAATATACTGCATCATCCATACACCTATCTAATCATATCATGCCATTGCTGTACATTTCACTTGAGATTTCTCTCCGGACAGAAGTTGAAAATGCATTATTGGTACAAAGAGGAAATGGAATGCACACCAATATCTACAAAACTCAAATTATCTCAAAGTTATCCACTAATATGATCAAACGACATACCTTTGCTCAGCCACGCTCCTGTCTTCAGTCAAGAATGTGGATTTCCACCCCCGGCCAATTGGTGATGAAATGTTATCATCCTCCCCCAAAACCCTTATATAAATCAATCCATGCTCCTCTAACCGGTCAACAAACTCGGGGTACCTCTGTTTCATCCTTTCATAGACAATGTGGCTTAGGACTACAGGAGTTTCTCCTCCACTAGCTGGCTCTACTTCACAGAAGAAGAACAGCTTGGATGGGAACTCAGGAAACTGTTGGATAATCCCAGTGAGTCTAATACTAAAAGGAATTGCGACAGCTAACAGAAAGCAATCCTATAAACTATGAAATCTGTTTCAAAATTATCATTGTAAGGATCAAGCTATAACCCATATGTAAAGCTCATTTAAAGATTGCTTCCTACAGAGATTTCAAACTGTTTTGAAAAATTATTTATTCCAAGAACTATTTTCTGAAAAATCTCATTTCATATTCCAAACATTTAACAAAAACTTTTCTTATCTGAAAGCCTATTTCAAAACAAATACCTATCAAATAATTTTCTTAAGCAAAAACCTATTCTCCCAAATTCTTTCCTCTGAAGTGGAGGAGCCACTAAGTAATGTAATATCTGGGGCAACTGCCCCCAAGTATTGCAAATCTCCACTAAATCCCCCTAAAATTTATTCTAATAGGATTTATTCTGTTTACTTCATCGCCCCCTCAAAAAATCAGCATTTTCTTCCATAAATCAACTCTCAACTCACTATTTTTTTAACTCAATTCTATTAAATTTCTTGTTTCAATAATTCTTTTTTCTTTTAGCTAAATATAAAAGAATTTCAACTTTCCATTTAAATCTCTAAACATTACATAAAACTCTGTCTAAGTTGAAATCTCTAAGCATTAATAGAACTCATTGAAGTATTTTAACTTTGGTTTCTCAAGATTCAACCCCTCAACCATGTTGTTAACGACATATGTGATTATATATACATATATATATATATATATATATATATATATATATATATGTATGTATAAAATAAGATTATTATTCAACGCTTTCAAAACAAGAAAAATGTTTCGTAAAAAGGGTAAATCTATTAATATTAGGGATGGTAAAAAAAATCCGGGTAATCCGGGTACCCGGATAGTGAAAAAAACCCAGATTTTGCGGAGAAAAAATCGGGATGCGGGGATTTTTTTAAAAAAAGTCTGGGTGTGGTACGGGTACTGTATTGTCAATAAACCACTCACCCGCACCCGCATAACTCAAAGTATTTATGAAAAAAAATTAAGAAAAAAGTGGGAAAAAATCTGAAGAAATCCGGGTTTTTTTCGGGTGAAGAAAAAAGTAGGAAAAATCCGGATTTTTTTCCTGGTGCAGTGCAGGTGCGATATGCACAATCTCAAAACCCGTAAATACCCGCATCCGGAAAAATCCGAAAAAAATCAGAGATTTTCCGAGAACCAGAGAGGGAATTTTAAATCCAGTGCGGGTACGAAAACGCAAAACTCACTCCCGCACCCAGATTTTATCATCCCTAATTAATACAAGAGTAATCATCTTTCCCACAAATTAACTTGAATATCATCCTAAACGATAAATATGTTATAATATTAATTACCAAATTCAATCATCTAATAAAAGTTACATCACTTAACACATCCTTTGTGATTGAATGTGAAATAATTTCTTTAAAAAGAATAGTAATTTTTGAATAAAAATATATAAATAAATATTCTTGTTGTTATTAATATTATTATTTTATGTTGTGTCATTTATCAGATTTTGTCCACTAATTAAATTTTCTGACTCCACCACTTTCTCATCATGAAACCAAATAAGTAAACCCAGAAACGCGCGAGTCAAATATAAAAAAAGCAAACCAACCAGAGCCATTTCATGGTGAAAATGAATCTTCTGATCAGGAGGAGAATCATTAGCGGTAAAAACACGACCAACAACGTTGGTCCGAACAACTGTACCACCCACGTACGGAAAATCCTCGTACCCAAAAGCCTCAACGAAGCCGTTGAAGTCCTTAGCTGTCTTCACATCAAACCCTCTAAAAAGCACAGCTCCTGTTCTATGCAGCAAAGACTCCAGAAAAGGTTTCTCAGTCGTAATTGTTTCAGTAACGGGAGCTGTTAATGCAGTTGCTGGGTTTGGAGTGAGAACTGAAGGGAAAGCGATGGAATTGTAGTTTCTTTGTTGCGGAGTTTGGGTTTCAATGAAATGATGCCTCCCTGATCCCATGGTTTTGTTTTTGAGTTTTTGTTTCCGTTCTCTCTTTCTGATGGCGTCGGGTGTCACCCCTATGCTTAATTTGTCTCTTTTTTTTTTTTTTTTTTTTTTATACAAATAATCACCAGTCAAACCCCCATTTTTCACACAGGGAGAAATGAAATTTTCCTGGAGGCCGTGAAGAGCATGAACCATGCGCGAGCTTGATTGACTAGGTAGTGTGGGCAATGGAGTGGTTGCACCAGCCAACACTCATCTACGTATTATCGTAACATCTGCTGTAGCAAAGTTTTCCAGCTATCCTTTAACTGAATTTTCTAGAGGTATTTGCCAGGCTCTAGGCTTTGGACTTTGAGAGAGCCCAAACCCAAATAATAGCCCAGGTCATTTGCTCCATCTGTGGACCTGTCCATGTAAAAATGATGGTCCCACGTAGTCCCCCGTATTTGTACAAAGAACAAATACTAAGATAAATTGACATATTTCTTATCCAAGAAGACCTCTTTTTTTTTTTTTTTTGTCTATCATGTACACATACTTTGTATTTTAGTTCTAATTTGAAAATTGTTTCTAGAGAATTTTTGGGTGTGTCGAATAGACATTCAAACATATAAAAATCTGATTTTTCTAGACTAACAAGACACTGTATAATATTAATTAAAAGCAAAAGATTTTAAAATATTTGTGCTTTTTAGAAACTAATCAGGGCTTTTTAAGATAATATGTTTGGCTCAAGAATATTTATGACTTTAGCATACTTATGTTTATAGAGTAATCACGATTTTAGAATATTTATAGCTGAGAGTAATCATGGCTTTAGAATATTTATGCTTGAAAAGAATAATCAAGGCTCTAGAATATTTATGCTTTAAAAGAGTAATCAGGGCTTCAGATGTTTGGTGCCTTAAGATTAATTAGGACTTCAAAAAATTCTTTGATTTATTAAACACTTATATTGTCAGGGCTTTATTTTTTGCTTGAGCTTATACATTTTCAAGACTTACATTATTTTTGGCCTGGGCTTGTATATTGCCAGGGCTTACGTCATTTTTACTTGTTTAAATGCATTCGGAGCTTACAATATTTTTTATTGCCTGAATGCACTCAGGACTTACAACATTTTTTGTCATCTGAAAGTTCTCAGGGCTTACAATATTTTTGATTGCCTGAATGCACTCAGGGCTTACAATATTTTCGTGCCTGAAGAATGAGCAAGGTCTCATATTGAGTATCTGTCAGGGTTTATACTGTTTTGCCTGTGCTTTTGTACTTTCGCTCTGAAGAAGTGCAACTTTAATTTAAGCTAAACTTTTTCTTTATGCTTCTCCAAATCTATTCTCCAAACTGATTGATTACAAGCATTCTGACTTTTTGTAAGTGGAGCTACATATGCAGGACTGATTCAAACTAGTTGCCATTGTATAATCGTCTTCCCACATAAGTTAGAGAAATCAGGAAATTGGAAACTCAAATAAATATTGGAGCTGTTTTGTAGTAATTGCTATTCGTTTTTGTAGATTAAGTAAACAAGTTCTTGATCTACAACAAATTTCGCAATACTGAAATTTGTAATTTCTTCTCGTAATTTTGTTGAACGCTTCTTCTTGCTTTGAATAATGAGAACATATGCCAAAACGAACTTGCATAACATAAATACAATATTGCATATGTAGCATATTTTCTCCTTGTATTATTTGCTCATCATTCTAGATTCTAACTGGGGATGACAAATATACCCGAGCGGGGTTGGGTACCCCGATCCCCGGGCATGCCAGGCTAGGAAATTGCTTAGAATTCTAAGGAATTAGACCGGAGATAGGGAGAGGTATCTGGGGAATTGCCCAGGGCCGAGCTGGGGAGGGGGACTATGCTACCCTACCCAAACCCGACCCAGAATAAAATAAGAAATTTTAAGTTTATAAAATATGCAGTTTATAGAAAGCCCAATTCTAACTATTTTACTTGCCATTTAGCCCAAAATGATATTATAATAAATGTCCAAAGATTAAAATAATCATAAACCAGTCAAATCCAATTCAAATATTCAATTTATTAATTTTTTTAAACAAAATTTATAATTTATAAACAAGACAAAACATAAAATAAACCCCTAAATCCTAATTGAAATTTTATGTTCTTTTATGAATCCAAATCCTGTTTTATGTATTGCACATTTTTCAATACATTTTATATTCAATCTCAACCACATATCCTTTTTAAAATTCAAAATAATTTAAAATCAACCACATATTTTTAAATTCAATTGAAAACAAAAATACTAAATTCGTAAAAGAACACATCTTTAATTCCATTTTGAGCCCACTACCCAGCTGCCAGCCGCCTTGAGCTTCTTTCATGCCTTATCGGCGGCCGCTCCTTCACGCCTCGCCGGCCACCGCTCACGGAATCGCAGACGGCTTCACTAATCTCATTTTCAACGAAGCACAGCTGGATGCATAACCATCTCCGACGTTGCCGCATGCCTATGCCATCGACCAGGAGCCCACCACCACGCATTTCTAAGTCTCTCTCTATCTCTTTTTTTTTTTTTTTAAATCTATAATATTCTCGAAGTTCTTTGCTTATTTGATTTATTAGTACTTCAATAATTTGGATACATTTTAAATAACAATACAAATTCGCAAGAAAAGAATACAAATTTGGAAGAAAAAAATGTCAAAAAGCATGCAGTTGAGGTGGTTCGAACCTGGTCTCTGGTTAACTTTTATTAGTGTAAAAAAATAAACCGAAATTTCTTTGCGCCGAGTCTGGAAATTGTATCACAACTCTGCCATGTAAAGTTGCAACAAATTGAGTCACATAACGAGCCAAATAAATTCTCCAAAGTGCTACAAACTATGAAATCTGTTTCAAAATTGTCATTGTAAGGATCAAGCTATAACCCATATGTAAAGCTCATTTAAAGATTGCTTCCTCCAAACCATTTTCATACTGTTTTGAAAAATTATTTATTCCGAGAACTATTTTCTGAAAAATTTCATTTCATAATCCAAACATTTAACAAAAACTTTTTTCGTATTTTATTAATTTAAAGAATAAACCCAAATTCTTTCCTCTGAAGTGGAGGAGCCACTTAGTGATATCTGGGGCAACTGCCCCCAAGTATTGCAAATCTCCACTAAATCCCCCTAGAAGTTATTCTAATAGGATTTATTCTGTTTACGTCATTGCCCCCTCAAAAAATCAGTATTTCTTTCCATAGATCAACTCTCAACTCACTATTTTTTTTTTTAACTCAATTCTATTAAATTTCTTGTTTCCACCATTTTTTTTAGCTAAATATAAAACAATTTCAGCTTTCCATTTTAATCTCTAAACATTACATAAAACTCTCTCTAAGTTGAAATCTCTAAGCATTAATAGAACTCATTGAAGTATTTTAACTTTGGTTTCTCGAGATTCAACCCCTCAACCATGTTGTCAATGATTACATATATGTGTGTGTGTGAAATATGATTATTATTCAACGTTTTCAAAACAAGAAAAATGTTTCGTAAACAGGATAAATCGATTAATACAAGAGTAATAATCTTCTCCACAAATTAACTTGAATCTCATCCTCAATGATAAATATGTTATAACATTAATTACCACATCATTCAATCATCTAATAAAAGTAACATCATTTAACACATCCTTTGTGATTAAATGTGAAATAATTTCTTTAAAAAGAATAGTAATATTTTGAATAGAAATATATAAATAAATATTCTTATTGTTATTAATATTATTATTTTATATTTAGGCCTGACAAATTCTATACGACCCGTTAACACGACACGAACCCATTCGATAAAAACGTGTTTTGGATATAATATTATTGGATTAGGTCGTTAATAGATTAACACGATAAAACTGGTTTGATATCGGACCGTGTTTGGGTTTATACTATAAAAAACCGTTTTACCCGTTTAACCCGTGAATATTAAAGATAATATAGTAAATTTATTTATGATACATAAAAAATATAATAAAATGTAACAAATACTAATTTATAACTATATTTAACCTAATTAAAATTATTCTAATACAATTACGTCATTTTTTTCTTATGCGTATATGAGTATGACATTTTGATGAAAAATATAAATAAGAAACTTATAAAATGTTCTATTTTATTTTCAGAAATCATTCAATAATTGGACATTATTAATTATTTATCTTAAATACACTCTAGATGGATATTTAAATGATATTTGATACAAAATTTTGTTTATATTTTCGTATTATATTAAATTTAGATATTTCGATAGATTTCAAAATATTTGTTAGATTTTAAATTTATAAACTATTGGTTGTATTATTTGTTTAGAATTTATACAAATCATGTTACACATATTATTGTCTAACTTGAAAATAAAAAAATGGGTTAAATGGGTTGGATTTAGGTAACACGCTAAGTTAACAGTCGAGTTTGGGTTAATAGATTTAGATCCAATAAATTAATAGGTCGAATTTGAATTAACATAATTTAACACGATACAAATACGAAACCATACGAAATCGCTCTAACACGATTTGTTGTCAGGACTATTTATATTGTGTCATTTATGAGATTTTGCCCACTAATTAAATTTTCTGACGCCGCCACTTTCTCAACATGAAACCAAATAAGTAAACCCAGAAACGCGGAAGTCAAATATAAAAAAAGCAAACCAACCAGAGCCATTTCATAGTGAAAATGAATCTTCTGATCAGGAGGAGACTCATTGGCGGTAAAAACACGACCAACAACGGTGGTCCGAACAGCTGGACCACCCACGTACGGAAAATCCTCGTACCCAAAAGCCTCAACGAAGTCGTTGAAGTTCTTAGCTGTCTTCACATCAAACCCTCTAAAAAGCACAGCTCCTGTTTTATGCAGCAAAGACTCCAGAAAAGGTTTCTCAGTCGTAATTCTTTCAGCAACGGGAACTGTTAACGCAGTTGCTGGGTTTGGAGTGAGAACTGAAGGGAAAGCAATGGAGTGAGTTTCTTTGTTGTGGGGTTTGGGCTCCAATGAAATGATGACTCCCTGATCCCATGGTTTTGTTTTTGTGTTTTTGTTTCTGTTTTCTCTTTCTGATGGCGTCGGGTTTCACGTATGCTTAATGTGTCTCTTATTTATTTATCTATTTTTGATGCCCGCCTGCACGTCTCCAGCTGTAATCATATTACTCTTTGAATAACTTGACTAGGCAGTGTGTCAAGCAAAGTTTTCCAGCTGTCCTTTAACTGAATTTTCTGGAGTCATTTGTAAAAAAAAAAAAATATGAAGATAAACTGATATATTTCTCATCTAAGAAGACCCGAATTTTTATTTATTTACATATTTTTTGTGTGTCTATCATGAACACATACTCTTTTTTTTTTTTTTTTTAGTTCTAATTTGAAAATTGTTTCTGGAGAATTTTCAATGTGAACTAAGCTTAAACTGGCAATAAAGAAAGACAGAGATACGGGTATCCTGTTACAAGCGGAGAACTTGGCTGCCTTATTCTAGAGCATCTAATATTTATTCCAGGCAGACAGAAATCATATACAAGATGAGAGCGCATCTTCATGACTACTTGCAAAGTGAAGCTAACACACGGCGAGGAGGAATGGTTGGCATTCGGGCATGAAGCACAGCCCAGTTATCTAGCAGCAGAACATCGCCTTTCTGCCAAGGAATGGTGACACACTCTTCTTCAAGTATTTTCACACAATCATTTACGATGTCAGTTGGCAATGGCTTGCCATCCCCAAAAGTTGCTGTCCCAGCGACATAATTCTCTTTCTTAGCTGTAGTAGACACAAAGGCGATGTAGTTGAACCAAATTTTGCGTTCCCTCAATTCATCATACTTAATAGCCGGAACCGGACCAGTTAGTGTTTTCACTCCACCATCCTTCAGCCACTCCAATTTCATACCCTGCTTAGCAGCCCTGTTTTTGAAAGATAATCAAGAAACATATTCGTCAAGTGATTGCATTATAATATGAGGCTAAACAAAACATTGACAATGAGTAGATCATGGCTAATTAGCCAAATAAGGTCTTTGGCAATGGAAATAAATTATGTCCTTGCTGAAAGATCATCTATCTAGACAACAAACAAGCCTGCAACATAACACGGTTTTCTGCATAAAAAGTTTATCTGGTTGTATCCATTGTTTTGACAAGTAATATACTGCATCATCCATATACCTATCTAGTCATACCATGCCATTGCTGTACATTTCACTTGAGATTTCTCTCTGGACAGAAGTTGCAAATGCATTATTGGTTCAAAGAGGAAAAGGAATGCGCGCCAATTTCTACAAAACTCAAATTATCTCAGAGTTATCCACTAAAATAATCAAACGACATACCTTTGCTCAGCCACGCTCCTGTCTTCAGTCAAGAATGTGGCTTTCCACCCCCGGCCAGTTGGTGATGAAATGTTATCATCCTCCCCAAAACCCTTATATAAATCAATCCATGCTCCTCTAACCGGTCAACAAACTCGGGGTACCTCTGTTTCATCCTTTCATAGACAATGTGGCTTAGGACTATAGGAGTTTCTCCTCCACTAGCTGGCTCTACTTCACAGAAGAAGAACAGCTTGGATGGGAACTCAGGAAACTGTTGGATAATCCCAGTGAGTCTAATACTAAAAAGAATTGCGACAGCTAACAGAAAGCAATGCTACAAACTATGAAATCTCTTTCAAAATTATCATTGTAAGGATCATACTATAACCCATATGTAAAGCTCATTTAAAGATTGCTTCCTACAGAGATTTCATACTGTTTTGAAAAATTATTTATTCCAAGAACTATTTTCTGAAAAATCTCATTTCATATTCCAAACATTTAACCAAAACTTTTCTTATCTGAAAGCCTATTTCAAAACAAATATCTATCAAATAATTTTCTTAAGCAAATCCCAGTGAGAGAGAGAGAGCACATTTTTCGTATTTTATGAATGTAAAGAATAAACCCAAATTCTTTCCTCTGAAGTGGAGCAGCCACTTAGTAATATCTGGGGCAGCTGCCCCCTAGTATTGCAAATCTCCACTAAATCCCCCTAAAAGTTATTCTAATAGGATTTATTCTGTTTACGTCATTGCCCCCTCAAAAAAATCAGTATTTTCTTTCATAAATCAACTCTCAACTCACTATTTTTTTTTTAAACTCAATTCTATTAAATTTCTTGTTTCAGCAATTTTTTTTTCTTTTAGCTACATATAAAAGAATTTCAACTTTCCATTTTAATCTCTAAACATTACATAAGACTCTCTCTTAAGTTGAAATCTATAAGCATTAATAGAATTCATTGAAGTATTTTAACTTTGATTTCTCAAGATTCAACTCCTCAACCATGTTGTTAATTTTATATATATAGGGGTAATTCTAATTTGCCCCCTGAGGTTAGGCCTAAAAAAAATTGAGGACCTCAGTTTTCTGAAATCTAAGATTGCCCCCTGAGGTTACTGTAGCACCGTTAGATTTAACAGGAAATGCATTAAACCGTTAGATTTAATGAAAAATGCTACTGTTTAGTTACTATTTAATACATTTTCCGTTAAATCTAACGGTGATACAGTAACCTCAGGGGGCAATCTTAGATTTCAGAAAACTGAAATCCTCAATTCTTTAGGCCTAACCTTAGGGGGCAAATTAGAAATATCCTATATATATATATAGTATGTGAAATAAGATTTTTATTCAACGTTTCCAAAACAAGAAAAATGTTCTGTAAAAAGGGTAAATCTATTAATACAAGAGTAATCATCTTCCCCACAAATTAACTTGAATATCATCCTAAATGATAAATATGTTATAATATTAATTACCAAATCATTCAATCATTCATCTAATAAAAGTTACATCACTTAACACATCCTTTGTGATTGAATGTGAAATAATTTCTTTAAAAGGAATAGTACTATTTTGAATAGATATATATAAATAAATATTCTTGTTGTTATTAATATTATTATTTCATATTGTGTTATTTATCAGATTTTGCCCCACCAATTAAATTTCTGACTCCACCACTTTCTCAACATGAAAGCAAATAAGCAAAACCAGAAACGCGCGAGTCAAATATTAAAAAAGCAAACCAACCATAGCCATTTCATGGTGAAAATGAATCTTCTGATCAGGAGGAGACTCATTGGCAGTAAAAACACGACCAACAACGTTGGTCCGAACAGCTGGACCACCCACGTACGGAAACTCCTCGTACCCAAAAGCCTCAACGAAGTCGTTGAAGTCCTTAGCTGTCTTCACAGCAAACCCTCTAAAAAGCACAGCTCCTGTTCTATGCAGCAAAGACTCCAGAAAAGGTTTCTCAGTCGTAATTGTTTCAGTAACGGAAGCTGTTAATGCAGTTGCTGGGTTTGGGGTGAGAACTGAAGGGAAAGCAATGGAGTTGTAGTTTCTTTGTTGTGGGGTTTGGGTTTCAATGAAATGATGACTCCCTGATTCCATGGTTTTGTTTTTGAGTTTTTGTTTCCGTTCTCTCCTTCTGATAGCGTCGGGTGTCACCTGGATGCTTAATTTGTCTCTTCTTCTTCTTTTTTTTTTTTTTTATACAAATAATCGCTAGTCAAACCTCCATTTTTCACACAGGGAGAAATGAAATTTTCCTGGAGGCCGTGAAGAGCATGAACCATGCGCGAGCTTGATTGACTAGGTAGTATGGACAATAGAGTGGTTGCACCAGCCAACAATAATCTACGTACTATCGTAACATCACATCTGCTGTAGCAAAGTTTTCACATCTGCTATAGCAAAGTTTTCCAGCTGTCCTTTAATTGAATTTTCTATAGTCATTTGTCAGGCTTTAGGCTTTGGACTTTGAGACAGCCCAAACCCCAATAATGGCCCAGGTCATTTGCTCCATCTGTGGACATGTGCATGTAAAAATGATGCTCTCACATAGTTCGCCGTATTTGTACAAAGAACAAATACTAAGATAAATTGACATATTTCTTATCTAAGAAGACCTCATTTTTTTTTTTGTGTCTATCATGTACACATACTTTGTATTTTAGTTCTAATTTGAAAATTATTTCTAGAGAATTTTTGGGTGTGTCGAATAGACATTCAAACATATAAAAATCTGATTTTTCTAGACTAACAAGACACTGTATAATATTAATTAAAAGCAAAAGATTTTAAAATATTTGTGCTTTTTAGAAACTAATCAGGGCTTTTTAAGATAATATGTTCGCCTCAAGAATATTTATGACTTTAGCATATTTATGTTTATAGAGTAATCACGATTTTAGAATATTTATAACTGAGAGTAATCATGGCTTTAGAATATTTATGCTTGAAAAGAATAATCAAGGCTTTAAAATATTTATGCTTTAAAAGAGTAATCAGGGCTTCAGATGTTTGGTGCCTTAAGAATAATTAGGACTTCAAAAAATTCTTTGATTTATTAAACACTTATATTGTCAGGGCTTTATTTTTTGCTTGAGCTTATACATTTTCAAGACTTACATTATTTTTGGCCTGGGCTTGTATATTGCCAGGGCTTACGTCATTTTTGCTTGTTTAAATGCATTCGGAGCTTACAATATTTTTTATTGCCTGAATGCACTCAGGACTTACAATATTTTTTGTCATCTGAAAGTTCTCAGGGCTTACAATATTTTTGTGCCTGAAGAATGATCAGGGTCTCATATTGAGTATCTGTCAAGGCTTATACTGTTTTGCCTGTGCTTTTGTACTTTCGCTTTGAAGATGTGCAACTTTGATTTAAGCTAAAGTTTTTCTTTATGTTTCTCCAAATCTATTCTCCAAACTAATTGATTGCAAGCATTCTGACTTTTTGTAAGTGGAGCTACATATGCAGGACTGGTTCAAACTAGTTGGCATTGTATAATTGTCTTGCCACATAAGTTAGAGAAATCAGAAAATTGGAAACTCAAATAAATATTGGAGCTGTTTTGTAGTAATTGCTATTCGATTTTTTAGATTAAGTAAACAAGTTCTTGATCTACAACAAATTTCGCAATACTGAAATTTGTAATTTCTTCTCGTAATTTTGTTGAACGCTTTTTCTTGCTTTGAATAATGAGAATATATGCCAAAACGAACTTGCATAACATAAATACAATATTGCATATGTAGTATATTTTCTCCTCGTATTATTTGCTCATCATTCTAGATTCTACTGGGGATGAAAAATATACCCGAGCGGGGTTGGGTACCCCGATCCCTGGGTATGCCAGGCTAGGAAATTGCTTAGAATTCTAAGGAATTAGACCGGAGACAGGGAGAGGTATCTCGAGAATTGCCCAGGGCCGAGTTGGGGAGGGGGACTATGCTATCCGACCCGGACCCGATCCAGAATAACATAAGAAATTTTAAGTTTATAAAATATGTAGTTTATAGAAAGCCCAATTCTAACTATTTTACATGCCATCCAGCCCAAAATGCAATTATAATAAATGTCCAAAGATTAAAACAATCATAAACCAGTCCAACCCAATTCAAATATTCAATTTATTAATTTTTTTAAACAAAATTTATAATTTATAAACAAGACAAAACATAAAATAAACCCCTAAATCCTACTTGAAATTTTTTGTTCTTTTATGAATCCAAATCCAGTTTTCTGTGCTGCACATTTTTCAATATATTTTACATTCAATCTCAACCACATATCCTTTTTAAAATTCAAAATAATTCAAAATCAATCACATATTTCTAAATTCAATTGAAAACAAAAATACTGAATTCGTAAAAGAATACACCTTTAATTTCATTTTGAGCCCACTACCCAGCTACCAGCCGCCTTGAGCTTCTTTCATGCCTTATCGGCAGCCGCTCCTTCTTGCCTCGCCGGCCACCGCTCACGGAATCGCAGACGGCTTCACTAATCTCATTTTCAGCAAAGCACAGCTGGATGCATAACCATCTCCGACGTTGCCGCATGCCTATGCCATCGATCAGGAGCCCAACACCACGCATTTCTAAGTCTCTCTCTATCTCCTTTTTTTTTTAAATCTGTAATATTCTCGAAGTTCTTGGCTTATTTGATTTATTAGTACTTCAATAATTTGGATACATTTTAAAAAACAATACAAATTCGCAAGAAAAGAATACAAATTTGCAAGAAAAAAATGTCAAAAAGCATGCAGTTGAGGTGGTATGAACCTGGTCTCTGGTTAACTTTTGCTAGTGTGAAAAATTAAACCGAAATTTCTTTGCGCGGAGTCTGGAAATTGTATCACACTCTGCCATGTAAAGTTGCAACAAATTGAGTCACATAACGAGCCAAATAAATTCTCAAAAGTGCTACAAACTATGAAATCTGTTTCAAAATTGTCATTGTAAGGATCATGCTGTAATCCATATGTAAAGCTCAATTAAAGATTGCTTCCTACAAACCATTTTCATACTGTTTTGAACAATTATTTATTCCACGAACTATTTTCTGAAAAATTTCATTTCATATTCCAAACATTTAACAAAAACTTTTCTTATCTGAAAGCCTATTTCAAAACAAATACCAATCACATAATATTCTTAAGCAAAAGCCTATTCTCTCTCTATCCCCCCTAGATAGGGGTGACAATTTTTGACACGACACGTAAATACGACTTGACACGACATATATTTAAACGGGTTTAAATTTTGACATATTCGGGTTCGTGTCATGTTTGTGTCGAAGATGTTAACCAGTTTAATAATCGTGTCGTGTTCGAGTTGAGAGTCTTCAACACGCGAACACGATTATGACACGACACGATTGTGATACGAACACGATTATGACACGAGTTACACGAACAACACGAATACATATTATACACGATTGACACGATAACACAATTAACACGAATATTGACACGAGCACGATTATGACACGAGTAACACGAATAACACGAATACATATTATACACGATTGACACGATAGCACGATTAACATAAATATTGACACGATTACAAATTAAATTTAAAAATACTAAACTTTTTAGATATTTTAGCCTCTACATGTATCCAAATTTTAAAATAAAAATAGAATTTTAAAAATCTAATAAATTTTAAAATTTAGGATATTTTTGTCATTTAACAAAAGTTGAAAACCTAATTCTGTACATGTTATAATCGTGTTAACGGGTCATAATCGTGTCAATCGGGTCGTGTCAATAATGTAAACGTATCTTAATCGTGTTAGACGGGTTGTGTTCGTGTTTAACACAATTACGACCCGTTTATTATTTATGTTAGCGTGTCGAGTCGTATTACCCGTTTAATAATCATGTCGTGTTCGTGTCATGTCATAGTGACACGAATAATAAACGGATCGTGTTCGTGTTAGATCAATCTTTATCATGTCACAGCTTCATACGACATGAACACGACCCACGAACACGGATTACCACCCCTACCCATAGAACACTTTTTTCGTATTTTATTAATTTAAAGAACAAACCCAAATCTTTTCCTCTGAAGTGGAGGAGCCACTTAGTAATATTTGGGGCAACTGCCCCCAAGTATTGCAAATCTCCCCTAAATCCCCCTAAAAGTTATTCTAATAGGATTTATTCTGTTTACTTCATTGTCCCCTCAAAAAATCAGTATTTTCTTTGTAAATCAACCCTCAACTCACTATTTTTTTAACTCGATTCTATTAAATTTCTTGTTTCAACAATTTTTTTTTCTTTTAGCTAAATATAAAAGAATTTCAACTTTCCATTTTAATCTCTAAACATTTCATAAAACTCTCCTAAGTTGAAATCTCTAAGCATGAATAGAACTCATTGAAGTATTTTAACTTTGGTTTCTCAAGATTCAACCCCTCAATCATGTTGTCAATGATATATATATGTGTGTGTGAAATAAGATTATTATTCAACGCTTTCAAAACAAGAAAAATGTTTCATAAACAGGGTAAATCTATTAATACAAGAGTAATCATCTTCTCCACAAATTAACTTGAATATCATCCTAAATGATAAATATGTTATAACATTAATTACCACATCATTCAATCATCTAATAAAAGTTACATCATTTAACACATCCTTTGTGATTGAATGTGAAATAATTTTTTTAAAAAGAATAATAATATTTTGAATAGAAATATATAAATAAATATTCTTATTGTTATTAATATTATTATTTTATATTGTGTCATTTATCAGATTTTGCCCACTAATTAAATTTTCTGACTCCACCACTTTCTCAACATGAAACCAAATAAGTAAACCCAGAAACGCGGAAGTCAAATTTAAAAAAGGCAAACCAACCAGTCCCATTTCATGGTGAAAATGAATCTTCTGATCAGAAGGAGACTCATTGGCGGTAAAAACACGACCAACAACGGTGGTCCGAACTGCTGGACCACCCACGTACGGAAAATCCTTGTACCCAAAAGCCTCAACGAAGTCGTTGAAGTTCTTAGCTGTCTTCACATCAAACCCTCTAAAAAGCACAGCTCCTGTTCTATGCAGCAAAGACTCCAGAAAAGGTTTCTCAGTCGTAATTGTTTCAGCAACGGGAATTGTTAACGCAGTTGCTGGGTTTGGAGTGAGAACTGAAGGGAAAGCAATGGAGTTAGTTTCTTTGTTGTGGGGTTTGGGCTCCAATGAAATGATGACTCCCTGATCCCATGGTTTTGTTTTTGTGTTTTTGTTTCTGTTTCCTCTTTCTGATGGCGTCGGGTTTCACGTATGCTTAATGTGTCTCTTATTTATTTATTTATTTTTGATGCCCGCCTGCACGTCTCCAGCTGTAATCATATTACTCTTTGAATAACTTGACTAGGCAGTGTGGCAAGCAAAGTTTTCCAGCTGTCCTTTAACTGAATTTTCTGGAGTCATTTGTACAAAAAAAAAATATGAAGATAAACTGATATATTTCTCATCTAAGAAGACCCGAATTTTTATTTATTTACATATTTTTTTTTGTGTCTATCATGAACACATACTCTTTTTTTTTTTAGTTCTAATTTGAAAATTGTTTCTAGAGAATTTTCAATGTGAACTAAGCTTAAACTGGCAATAAAGAAAGACAGAGATACGGGTATCCTGTTACAACCGGAGAACTTGGCTTATTCTAGAGCATCTAATATTTATTCCAGGCAGACAGAAATCATATACAAGATGAGAGCGCATCTTCATGACTACTTGCAAAGTGAAGCTAACACACGGCGAGGAGGAATGGTTGGCATTCGGGCATGAAGCACAGCCCAGTTATCTAGCAGCAGAACATCGCCTTTCTGCCAAGGAATGGTGACACACTCTTCTTCAAGTATTTTCACACAATCATTTACGATGTCAGTTGGCAATGGCTTGCCTGTTGTTTTGGCTCATATGAAGAAAATCAAGAATCCCACATCGGTAAGTTGTAAAATGTGGGTGTCATGTGGCCCTTATAAAAGGAAGTCATATGAGAAATTTTTAGTGTCCCAAATTGAAATATCTTTCACCCCCTAAAGTTGTAAGGTCTCGCAAATAAGACCTCATAGTTTAAGGGCCTTTCCGTAAGGACCTTAAAGTTTGTAATATTTATTTTTTTCCCATTTGATTTTGGGTATTTGTAGTATTGCCCAATTGTTTGGGTAATTACAGTTTGGCCCAACTATTCGGGTAATTGTAGTTTGACCCAATAGTTGTGGTATTTGTATTGTGATCCAAAAGTTTGTAATTCTCTTTGAAGATAGTGGAAAGTTTCTTCAGCGGCGCCCGAGGACGTAGGTAGTAATACCGAACCTCGTTAAATCCTGGTGTGTTTTCTATTTCTGTATTGTGGTTGATTGGTTGCCTCTTTTGTTGCTATTATATTCAATTATCTGGCATAGTTATGGTTGTGCATTTGGTTGTTCTGTTGGTTATCACTTCCGCTTGTGCATAACAATTGGTATCAGAGCCGAAGGTTTTGGATAGTTAGTGGCTATTTCTTTGAAGCACTTGCTACTATTCTGGGCTGTTGATTTTGGATTGCTAGTTATTGAATATAATAGTTTGTTGGAGCTTGGTTATTGGTGATTTGTGTATCGAGCTTATTTGTGAGAGGTAGTAATGGCTTCATCGTCTACTGTATCTGAGAAGACAGTGACTGTGACAAATGCAAAAATAGATGTTGAAAAATTTGATGGTCGAAATAATTTCGGCTTATGGCAGAGTGAGGTGTTGGACGGGTTGTATCAGCAGGATTTGGATATTATTCTGGAAGAAACAAAACCAGAAGATATCAATGCAAGAGATTGGGACAAGCTTAATATAAAAGCTTGTGGGTTGATTCGCTCTTGCTTTTGTAGAGAACAAAAGTATCCGTTCACTAAGGAGACATCTGCAAGCAAATTGTGGAAGGCGCTGGAGAACAAATATATGAAGAAAAGCAATGAGAATCGGCTGTATCTATTGAAGAGATTGTTCCGTCTCCAGTTGAAACCAGGTACGAGCATCAGTTCTCATATTGATGAGTTTAATAAGTTAATTGCTGATTTGTTAAACTTAGATGAAACCTTCAAAGATGAAATTAAGGCTATGCTATTGATTGGCTCACTTCCGGATGAATTAGATCATTTGTGCATTACTCTTATCCATGGAAAAGATAAACTGTCTTTTGAAGAAGTTTGTTCTGCTTTGTTGAATTATGAAATTCGTAAGAAAGATCAAAGGGAACATAGGGATGAGTCAGTAGATGCATTGACAGTGAGAGGGCGTAGTCATAGTAGGAAACCAGGAAAAAGGGGAAAATCTTTGTCGAGGGGTAGATTAGGAAAAGATGAGTGTGCCTTTTGTCGTGAGAAAGGGCATTGGAAGAAAGATTGTCCTAAGTTGAAAAAGAAAGATAAGGGCAACGCTGTTTCTGATGCATGTGTTGTTGAGCGTGAGGATGATAGTGATTCAGATATTTGTCTAGTTGGTCATCCATCCACTTCTGTTTCTGATGAGTGGATTATGGATTCGGGTTGTACTTATCATATGTGTCCACATCGGGATTGGTTCTTTCAGTTTGAAGAGCTTGATTGTGGAGTTGTGTATATGGGCAATGATGACATCTTGCCATACTGCAGGGATAGGTTCGATCCGTTTGAGGAATCATGATGGACTGACTAGAGTTCTGACAGATGTTCGGTATGTACCGAAGTTGAAGAAGAATCTCATCTCTTTGGGAGCCTTGGAATCTAAAGGCTGTGGTATATCTATTCGAGATGGTATTCTGAGGGTCACTTCAGGCGCTCTTGTGGTATTGAAAGGCACTATGAGGAACAACTTGTATTACTATAATGGTAATACGGTTATTGGATCAGCTGCTATGGTTTCTGATAATGAAGCAGATTCAGAGATCACGAGACTGTGGCATATGCGTTTGGGACATGCAGGTGAGAAAGCCTTATTCAGTTTAGTGAAACGAGGCTTATTGAAAGGTGCAAAGACCTGCAAGCTGGATTTTTGTGAGCATTGTGTTCTGGGAAAGCAGAAGAGAGTGAAATTTGGCACCGCTATTCATAATACCAAGGGTATTCTTGATTATGTTCACTCAGATGTGTGGGGACCTACCAAAACGCATCTATGGGAGGTAGACACTACTTTGTTACTTTTGTTGATGACTTTTCCAGAAGAACTTGGGTGTACTGTTTGAAATCAAAAGATGATGTACTTCGTGCTTTCCTTAAATGAAAAAAGATGATTGAGACACAGACTGGCAAGAAGATCAAGCATCTCAGAACAGATAATGGTGGTGAGTATTGCAGTGATCAGTTTTTGAAATTGTGTCAAGATGAAGGTATTGTACGTCATTTTACTGTTAGAGGTACACCGCAGCAGAACGGGGTGGCAGAACGCATGAACCAGACATTGCTAGAGAAGGTTCGGTGTATGTTGTCCAATGCTGGGTTGGGCAAAGAGTTTTGGGCTGAGGCTGTGACTTATGCATGTCATCTCATTAATCGTCTACCTTCAGCTGCTATTGGTGATAGAACTCTATTGGAGGTATGGTCTGGACAACTTGTTTCTGATTATGATTCTTTACATGTTTTTGGCTCCACTGTATATTATCATGTGAAAGAATCTAAGCTGGATCCTAGAGCCAAGAAAGCGATTTTCTTGGGATTTGCTTCTGGAGTAAAAGGATATCGTCTTTGGTGTCCTAGTTCGAGAAAGATTGTATCCAGTAGAGATGTGACATTTGATGAGTCTTCAATGTTGAAGAAATCAGAAAACCAGACAAAGGTGAATGGTACTCCACAACAGGTGGAGCATACTCAGCAGCAGGTGGAGTTTGAAACGACGACATTGAGCCCAGTTAGATCTGTTGAGACAGATAATGGTACTCCTATGACAGAGGAGGATTTGGGAGATGATGGTGAGGGTTCTACTCAGGAACCTCTACAGCAACAAGAATCTATTACAATTGATAGGCCAAGACGTGAGATTCGAAGACCTGCTCGATTTGCTGATATGGTGGCCTATGCACTTCCAATTGTAGATGTTGATGTTCCTTCCACTTATAGAGAGGCAGTCAGATGTTCTGAAGTTGATGAGTGGAAGACAGCTATGAGTGAAGAGATGCAGTCTCTTCAGAAGAATGAAACTTGGGAGCTAGCTCAACTACCGCAGGTAAAAAGGCAATTAGGTGCAAATGGGTATATGCAAAGAAAGATGGATTTCCTGACAAGAATGACGTCCGCTACAAGGCAATGTTGGTGGCTAAAGGCTATGCTCAGAGGGAAGGAATTGACTACAATGAGGTATTTTCTCCAGTTGTGAAACATTCTTCTGTTAGAATTTTGTTAGCCTTGGTAGCTCAGATGAATATGGAACTAGTTCAATTGGATGTAAAAACTGCATTTTTACATGGTGACTTGGAAGAGAAAATCTATATGACTCAGCCAGAGGGATTCAAAGTTGCTGGTAAGGAAAATTTGGTTGCAAACTGAAAAGATCGCTTTATGGTTTGAAGCAATCTCCCAGACAGTGGTATAAGCGATTTGATCGGTTTATGATGGGTCAGAGGTACACAAGAAGTAAATTTGATAATTGTGTGTATTTTCGGAGGCTACGTGATGGTTCTTTCATTTATCTGCTCTTGTATGTTGATGATATGTTGATAGCTTCGACGAATGTCGAAGAAATTGCAAAGTTGAAGACTCGGTTGAATCGAGAGGTTGAGATGAAAGATTTGGGTGAAGCTAAGAAGATTCTTGGCATGGAGATTAGCAGAGATAGAAGGAGAGGCAAGATTTGTTTGACTCAAAAGCAGTATCTGAAGAAGGTATTACAGCGGTTTGGCATTACAGAGCAGTCTAAACCTGTAAGTACCCCACTTGCTCCTCATATGAAGCTGAGTGCATCTTTATCTCCTAGTACAGATGAGGAACGAGAGTATATGTCTCGAGTTTCGTATGCTAATGCAGTTGGTAGCCTGATGTATGCTATGATGTGTACGAGACCGGACATTTCACATGCAGTTGGAGTTGTGAGCAGGTATATGCATGATCCTGGTAAAGGACATTGGCAAGCGGTGAAATGGATTCTACGGTATTTGTTGAAAACCGTAGATGTTGGCTTAGTCTTTGAGAGGGATGATACATGTGGTCAGTATGCTATTGGTTATGTTGATTCTGATTATGCTGGTGATTTGGATAAACGTCGGTCGACAACCGGTTATGTGTTTACTCTTGCAAGAGCACCAGTGAGTTGGAAGTCTACTTTACAGTCTACAGTGGCTTTGTCTACTACGGAGGCAGAGTATATGGCTATGACAGAGGTTGTGAAGGAAGCTATTTGGTTACAGGGATTGCTGGATGAATTGGGAATTGGGCAGAAGAAGATCAGTCTTTATTCTGACAGTCAGAGTGCTATCCACTTAGCGAAGCCAGTGTTCCATGTTCGTACGAAGCATATTGATGTTCGGTATCATTTTGTGCGGGAGATCATTGATGAAGGGAGAATCTTACTTCAGAAGATTGGGACTGCCGAGAATCCCGCAGATATGTTGACTAAGGTTGTGACAGCGATCAAGTTCAGTCATTGTTTGGACTTGATCAACATTGTGCCTGTTTGACCGCGCCATTGGGCGCATTTGGAGGCGTTGCAGTTGTGATAGAGAATATAGGAAAAAGAAGATTTTTGTGGTGGGTCGGCATATTCGCCAAGGTGGAGATTTGTTGTTTTGGCTCATATGAAGAAAATCAAGAATCCCACATCGGTAAGTTGTGAAATGTGGGTGTCATGTGGCCCTTATAAAAGGAAGTCATATGAGAAATTTTTAGTGTCCCAAATTGAAATATCTTTCACCCCCCTAAAGTTGTAAGGTCTCGCAAATAAGACCTCATACCTTAAGGGCCTTTCCGTAAGGACCTTAAAGTTTGTAATATTTATTTTTTCCCCATTTGATTTTGGGTATTTGTAGTATTGCCCAATTGTTTGGGTAATTACAGTTTGGCCCAACTATTCGGGTAATTGTAGTTTGACCCAATAGTTGTGGTATTTGTATTGTGGCCCAAAAGTTTGTAATTCTCTTTGAAGATAGTGGAAAGTTTCTTCAGCGGCGCCCGAGGACGTAGGTAGTAATACCGAACCTCGTTAAATCCTGGTTTGTTTTCTATTTCTGCATTGTGGTTGATTGGTTGCCTCTTTTGTTGCTATTATATTCAATTATCTGACATAGTTGTGGTTGTGCATTTGGTTGTTCTGTTGGTTATCACTTCCGCTTGTGCATAACATTGCCATCCCCAAAAGTTGTTGTCCCAGCGACAAAATTCTCTTTCTTAGTTGTAGTAGACACGAAGGCGATGTAGTTGAACCAAATTTTGTGTTCCCTCAATTCATCATACTTAATAGCCGGAACCGGACCAGTTAGTGTTTTCACTCCACCATCCTTCAGCCACTCCAATTTCATACCCTGCTTAGCAGCCCTGTTTTTGAAAGATAATCAAGAAACATATTCGTCAAGTGATTGCATTATAATATGAGGCTAAACAAAAAATTGACAACGAGTAGATCATGGCTAACTAGCCAAATAAGGTATTTGGCAATGGAAATAAATTATGTCCTTGCTCAAAGATCATCTATCTAGACAACAAACAAGCCTGCAACATAACATGGTTTTCTGCATAAAAAGTTTTTCTGGTATAATATACTGCATCATCCATATACCTGTCTAGTCATACCATGCCATTGCTATACATTTCACTTGAGATTTCTCTCTGGACAGAAGTTGCAAATGCATTATTGGTTCAAAGAGGAAAAGGAATGCGCACCAATTTCTATAAAACTCAAATTATCTCAGAGTTATCCGCTAAAATAATCAAACGACATACCTTTGCTCAGCCACGCTCTTGTCTTCAGTCAAGAATGTGGCTTTCCACCCTCGGCCAGTTGGTGATGAAATGTTATCATCCTCCCCCAAAACCCTTATATAAATCAATCCATGCTCCTCTAATCGGTCAACAAACTCGGGGTACCTCTGTTTCATCCTTTCATAGACAATGTGGCTTAGGACTATAGGAGTTTCTCCTCCACTAGCTGGCTCTACTTCACAGAAGAAGAACAACTTGGATGGGAACTCAGGAAACTGTTGGATAATCCCAGTGAGTCTAATACTAAAAAGAATTGCGACAGCTAACAGAAAGCAATGCTACAAACTATGAAATCTGTTTCAAAATTATCATTGTAAGGATCAAGCTATAACCCATATGTAAAGCTCAATTAAAGATTGCTTCTTACAAAGCATTTTCATACTGTTTCGAAAAATTATTTATTCCAAGAACTATTTTCTGAAAAATCTGATTTCATATTCCAAACATTTAACAAAAACTTTTCTTATCTGAAAGCCTATTTCAAAACAAATATCTATCAAATAATTTTCTTAAGCAAAAACCTATTCTCTCTCCCTCTCTCTCTCTATATATATAGAGAGAGAGAGAGAGCACTTTTTTCGTATTTTATGAATGTAAAGAATAAACCCAAATTCTTTCCTTTGAAGTGGAGGAGTCACTTAGTAATATTTGCCCCCTAGTATTGCAAATCTCCACTAAATCCCCCTAAAAGTTATTCTAATAGGATTTATTCTGTTTACTTCATTGCCCCCTCAAAAAAATCAGTATTTTCTTTCATAAATCAACTCTCAACTCACTATTTTTTTAACTCAATTCTATTAAATTTCTTGTTTGAGCAATTTTTTTTTCTTTTAGCTAAATATAAAAGAATTTCAACTTTCCATTTAAATCTCTAAATATTACATAAGACTCTCTCGAAGTTGAAATCTGTAAGCATTAATAGAACTCATTGAAGTATTTTAACTTTGGTTTCTCAAGATCAACCCCTCAACCATGTTGTTAATGATATATTTATTATGTGAAATAAGATTATTATTCAACGCTTTCAAAACAAGAAAAATGTTCCG
Source organism: Boswellia sacra (assembly GCA_013180625.2). NCBI lineage: Eukaryota > Viridiplantae > Streptophyta > Magnoliopsida > Sapindales > Burseraceae > Boswellia > Boswellia sacra. The sequence continues at coordinate 492,028 of SNVD02012118.1, forward strand.
TAAAAAGGGTAAATCTATTAATACAAGAGTAATCATCTTCCCCAGAAATTAACTTGAATATCATCCTAAATGATAAATATGTTGTAATATTAATTACCAAATCATTCAATCATTCATCTAATAAAAGTTACATCACTTAACACATCGTTTGTGATTGAATGTGAAATAATTGCTTTAAAAGGAATAGTAATATTTTGAATAGATATATATAAATAAATATTCTTGTTGTTATTAATATTATTATTTCATATTGTGTTATTTATCAGATTTTGCCCCACCAATTAAATTTTCTGACTACACCACTTTCTCAACATGAAACCAAATAAGCAAACGCAGAAACGCGAGTCAAATATTAAAAAAGCAAACCAACCATAGCCATTTCATGGTGAAAATGAATCTTCTGATCAGGAGGAGACTCATTGGCAGTAAAAACACGACCAACAACGTTGGTCCGAACAGCTGGACCACCCACGTACGGAAACTCCTCGTACCCAAAAGCCTCAACGAAGTCGTTGAAGTCCTTAGCTGTCTTCACATCAAACCCTCTAAAAAGCACAGCTCCTGTTCTATGCAGCAAAGACTCCAGAAAAGGTTTCTCAGTCGTAATTGTTTCAGTAATGGGAACTGTTAATGCAGTTGCTGGGTTTGGAGTGAGAACTGAAGGGAAAGCAATGGAGTTGTAGTTTCTTTGTTGTGGGGTTTGGTTTTCAATGAAATGATGACTCCCTGATGCCATGGTTTTGTTTTTGAGTTACTTGTTTCCGTTCTCTCTTTATGATAGCGTCGGGTGTCACCTGTATGCTTAATTTGTCTCTTCTTCTTTTTCTTTTTTTTTATGAAAATAATCGCCAGTCAAACCCGCATTTTTCACACAGGAAGCAATGAAATTTTCCTGGAGGCCGTGAAGAGCATGAACGATGCGCGAGCTTGATTGACTAGGTAGTATGGACAATACAGTGGTTGCCGTTGCACCAGCCAACACTCATCTACGTATTATCGTAACATCTGCTGTAGCAAAGTTTTCCAGCTGTCCTTTAACTGAATTTTCTAGAGTCATTTGTCAGGCTTCAGGCTTTGGACTTTGAGAGAGCCAAACCCCAATAATAACCAAGGTCATTTGCTCCATCTGTGGACATGTCCATGTAAAAATGATGCTCTCACATAGTCCCCCGTATTTGTACAAAGAACAAATACTAAGATAAATTGACATATTTCTTATCTCAGAAGACCTCATCTTTTTTGTGTCTATCATGTACACATACTTTGTATTTTAGATCTAATTCGAAAATTGTTTCTAGAGAATTTTTGGGTGTGTCGAATAGACATTCAAACGTATAAAAATCTGATTTTTCTAAACTAACAAGACACTGTATAATATTACTTAAGAGCAAAAGGTTTTAAAATATTTGTGCTTTTAGAAACTAATCAGGGCTTTTTAGGATAATATTTTTGCCTCAAGAATATTTATGACTTTAGCATATTTAATAATTTATGTTTGTAGAGTAATCACAATTTTAGAATGGTTATACCTGAAGAGTAATCAAGGCTTTAGAATATTTATGCCTGAAAAGAATAATCAAGGCTTCAGAATATTTATGCCTTAAAAGAGTAATCAGGGCTTCAGATGTTTGGTGCCTCAAGAATAATCAGGACTTCAAAAAATTCTTTGATTTATTAAACACTTATATTGTCAGGGCCTTATTTTTAGCCTGAGCTTATACGTTGTCAGGACTTGCATGATTTTTTGCCTGGGCTTCTATATTGCAAGGGCTTACGTCATTTTTGCTTGTTTAAATGCATTCGGAGCTTACAATATTTTTGATTGCCTGAATGCACTGAGGGCTTAAAATATTTTTGTGCTTGAAGAATGATCAGGGCTTCAGAATTTTTTCTCATATTGAGTATATGTCAGGGCTTATACTATTTTGCCTGTGCTTTTGTACTTTCACTCCATGTAGAAGTGCAACTTTGATTTAAGCTAAAGTTTTTCTTTAAGCTTCTCCAAATCTAGTCTTCAAAATGATTGATTGCAAGCATTATGGCTTTTTGTAAGTGGAGCTACATATGTAGGACTGGTTCAAACTAGTTGCCATTGTATAATTGTCTTGCCACATAAGTTAGAGAAATCAGGAAATTGGAAACTCAAATAAATATTGGAGCTGTTTTATAGTAATTGACATTCATTTTCACAGATTGAGCAAACAAGTTCTCGATCTACAACAAATTTCGAAACTGAAATTTGTAATTTCTTCTCGTAATTTTGTTGAACGCTTCTTCTTACTCTGAATAACGAGAACATATGCCAAAACGAACTCGCATAACATAACTACAATATTGCATATGTGGTATACTTTCTCCTTGTATTATTTGCTCACCATACTAGATTCTAACTAGGGATGACAAAAATACCCCAGGGGTGGGGAAGGGAGGGGGAAGGGGAGTTGGGGGAGGGGGGTGGGTTTGTTGGTTGTTGGTTTAATTTTTTTTTATTTTTTTGGTTGGGGGGTGGGGGGGTGGTGGTGGGTGTTGGGGGTTGCGTTTGTTGGTTGTTGGTTTGGGGAGTTGGGGGTTGGGTTTGTTGGTTATTGGTTTGGGGTTCGGGTACCCTGATCATCAGGCGTGCCATGCCAAGGAATTGCCTGAACTTTTGGGGATTTAGATCGACGACGGGGAGAGGTTTCTCGGGGATTGTCCGAGGCCGAGCCGGGTTGCAGGGCTATGCTTTCTTGCCCGAACCTGGCCCGGAATAAAATAAGAAATTTCAAGTTTATAAAATATGCAGTTTATAGAAAGCTCAATTCTAATTATTTTATTTGCCATCTAGCCCAAAATGCTATTACAATAAATGTCCAAAGTTAAAACAATCATAAACCAGCCCAACCCAATTCAAATGATCAATTATTAATTTGTTTAAGCAAAATTTATAATTTATAAACAAGACAAAACATAAAACAAAACCCTAAATCCTAATTGAAATTTAATTTCATTTTGAGCACACTGCCCAGCTGCCAGCCGCCTTGAGCTCCCTTCATGCCTCATCGACAACCGCTCCTTCACGCCTCACCGGCCACCGCTCACAGAATCACAGAACGGCTACATGCCTCACCAGCCACCACTCATGGAATCGTAGATGCCTTCACCTCTCTCATTTTCAACGAAGCACCGCTGGATGCATAACCATCTTCAACGTTGCCGCATGCCTATGCCATTGACCGGTAACCACGCCTAACCATCTTCGCCGGCCACCACTAAACCTCCTTGCAGCCACGCACATCGAACTCACAACCGGCCACCGGCTCACCGATTGCCTTTTAATTCTCTCTTTCTTTTTTTTTTTTTTAAATCTGTAATATTCTCGAAGTTCTTTACTTATTTGATTTATTAGTACTTCAATAATTTGGATACATTTTAAATAACAATACAAATTTGCAAGAAAAAAAATACAAATTTGCAAGAAAAATAATGAAGTTGAGGTGGTTTGAACTTGGTCTCAAGTTAACATCAATGAGTCAAGGCGCCACTTGGTTGGCCTTAGTTATCTGATATGGGTGGCAATTTAAATATAAGTCACAATCAATGTTTGACATGCCACTGTATACCAGGTAATAACCTGGGTAACTAAAATCCCGAACCCAGACTCAATATTCCCGGCCCAGCCTCGGTCCGGAATTTTCGGAAATTTTTTCGATAATGGGGATTCAAATGCCTTATCGGCCAAAGATAGGGATTGAGGTCCCAGCTCGGCCTCGAGTTTTTGTCATCCCTAATTCTAATCATAATCTTTGTCTCATATGTAACATGACTTTATCATGGCCCTTCTCGCTTCTCTTTCTTAGAGTATAAATATCTAATTCACGTAGAGCATAATAGCCTGTTTCATATGTCTTCTAGCTTCTCTTATTTGAGTTCGCCTAAGGTGCAACAGTTTAAAGGTGTGTTCGGGCTATAGAAAATGACCGTAGAAAAACACTGTAAGACCGTAGAAAAACACTGTAAGAAAAACCAGTTGTTAGTTGTTCTGTCTCCAAAAGTTTAGAGTGTTTGATAAATTAGTTTTTCAAAATTACTACATTATCCAAAAACCATAAATAAAATATTTTTAAATTTTTATTTTCAATTGAAATTTATAATACTAAGAATAACTAATAAATTAATGCAACAATAAATTTATCTTCATTAATATTAATTAAATTAAAAATTATAATATTAAAATATTTAATTAATAAATATAACTATTCAATATTTATAATTATAAAAATAAAAAAAGTTTTCAACAACCAAATAACACCGTCCGGCCACCGTCTGTCAATCATTGGCCGCCATTGATCGGTGTGTGCAGGACATCGTCAATTACAACAGAAACCCAAAAGTTTAACCGTTCGATCCCACTTATTAATGTCAGAAACGTCAACGGATCGGAGAATGGCGGCTTCTAGCAATTCTGCTGGACTTGGAGGTGTCTTCCACGTGCCAATGAATGGCGGCCAACATCTAATGGATGGTGGTCAGACAATATTGCTCCGATTGCTGTTTTTAATTTTTTAGAAAAAATAATTTAAAAAAATATAAAACATATTTAATTTTATTATTAACTAATTAAACAATTTTAATATTTTAACACCTAGGGATATTTTTGGATTTATTTTAAATCATATGGATGATTTTGATATTTTAGTCTATTTAAATTTTAGTTTTTCAAAAGTTGTCTCTTACTTGTTTTTGCAATCAAATACCAAAATAAATTCTTAAAACAGTAGTTTCTTGAATGGTCAATTTGTAAATGATTTATTAAATACTAAAATAGTTATAGTTAATAACAGAAAAAAAATTTAAAAAAAAAAAAATGATATACAACGACCGACCAAAACCCACTCAAAGTCTCAAGCCAAGTTATGGACAGAATATCGAGTTGAATATTGAATCAGCTCTTATACATAGTTGACCAATCGAAAAGCCAAAGCTTAAGTGAGACATCTCATTTGATGAAAGCTAATAATCTGGTCTAACTCTTGGAAAGATTCGTTAACGTCCTCAAGATTGGTTTAACCAGGACACTTCCTCTGTAAAAGGCTTAAAATCAGTATCACTGTTTGGAATTAATGTAACTAAGACCTTTATCTCTTTCGAGTAAAGTTTCCGATCTGTTAGTTGAATCTTTCACCACTCGATCACCTTCACAAGAGTCCAACCATAATCTTGTCGTTAAAGCCAGAAGCTTTGTTCTTTGAAAGCGTTGCTACTTTGGCCTGATTTCTTTGCGTTGTAATTGTAGTAGCTGAGGCCTTTCGCAAGTAAAACGTATATCCAGACCTTTCTTTTTGTGGTTCCCCCATTCTAGCATGATGACACGCTTCCAGGCAACAGCTGATATTTATTTTCGTTTCAATCGGTGCTCATGTGAATTTCTTGCGAGGTTACAGAAACACTACAGGCATCTGTCTGCGAGGGTGCAACATGGTCCGCCTTCAAATGAATAATGAAACTGGTTTACAAATCTAAATTTATTACCTAGGTGATGACAATATGTGATTGTATTAAATCATATCCGCAATCTTCAATTGCTTATGAAAGATAAATTGACTGCGATAATATGAGAGGAGAGAAAACTGGGAACTCTGTTTTCTTGAAAGAGAAACCAAAGCACTGTAACAGCTCTTGGCTTGGTTGCTTCTGCTTTTGGCTTACTTCTTCCTTAATTGTTCTTTGTCTTTATTTGATAACCTTTGGAGAACCTTGAATATCTCTTCTCTTATCTTTGCTTTGGCTTGACGTTAAATTGAAAGGTTCAAATTACTTTCCCCTTCTTGCCTTGGGCACAAGCTCATGTTCTTTAACGCTGCATGATTGGAGGCTACTATTGATTGATCACCCTGTTTTGCTTCATTCGTTTGCTCCCATGCCAAGTGCTGCATGTCTTGGATTATGGCAATTTTATCAAATTATGTTGGCATTTGAATAGATGAATGATAACTTGCCACCTCAACCCAAATTCCAAAAGTTGTAGCGTCCATGAAACATGAAATCGAGTTACTTTGAAACGATAACACATTGAAACTTGTTAAGAGCTTCATATTGTTGAATTATGGAACAAATTCAATACATTTGGATAGCTTTATGCTCCAAGTTTATAAAAACATTTACATCTTCGAACTTCTACAATATGAACTAAGCCTAAACTGGCAAAGGGCAATAAAGAAAGACAGAGATAAAGCTATAGCGTTACAAGCACAGAACCTGGCTTCCTTGTTCTAGAGCATCTAAGATTTATTCCAGGCAGACAGAAATCATAGACAAGATGAGAGCGCATCTTCATGACTACTTGCAAAGTGAAGCTAATACACGGCGAGGAGGAATGGTTGGCCTGCGGGCATGAAGCACAGCCCAGTTATCTATCAGCAGAACATCACCTTTTTGCCAAGGAATGGCGACACACTCTTCTTCAAGTATTTTCACACAATCATGGATGATATCAGTTGGCAATGGCTTGCCATCCCCAAAAGTGAGTGTCTCAACGGCATATTTCTCTTTCTCGCCTGTAGTAGACACATAGGTGATGTAGTTGAACCAAAGTTTGCGTTCTCTCAATTCATCATACTTAATAGCCGGAACCGGACCGGTTATTGTTTTCACTCCACCATCCTTCAGCCACTCCAATTTCATACCCAGCTTAGCAGCCCTGTTTTTGAAATATAATCAAGAAACATATTCATCCAGTGATTGCATTATAATATGAGGCTAAACAAAACATTGACAAATATCAACATCGAGCAGATCATGGCTAATTAGCTGAACAAGGTATTTGGCAATGGAAATAAATTATGTTCTTGCTGAAAGATCATCTATCTAGACAACAATCAAGCCTGCAACATAACATGGTTTTCTGCATAAAAAGTTTATCTGGTTATATCCATTGTTTTGACAAGTAATATATTGCATCATCCATACACCTACCCAGTCATATCATGCCATTGCTATACATTTCACTTGAGATTTCTCTCTGGACAGAAGTTGAAAATGCATTGTTGGTACAAAGAGGAAATGGAATGCGCACCAATTTCTACAAAACTCAAATTATCTCAAAGTTATCCACTAATATGATCAAATGACAAACCTTTGCTCAGCCACGCTCCTGTCTTCAGTCAAGAATGTGGATTTCCACCCCCGGCCAATTGGTGATGAAATGTTATCATCCTCCCCCAAAATCCTTATATAAATCAATCCATGCTTCTCTAACCGGTCAACAAACTCGGGGTACCTCTGTTTCATCCTTTCATAGACAATGTGGCTTAGGACTATAGGAGTTTCTCCTCCACTAGCTGGTTCTACTTCACAGAAGAAGAACAGCTTGGATGGGAACTCAGGAACCTGTTGGATAATCCCAGTGAGTCTAATACTAAAAAGAATTCTAACAGAAAGCAATGCTACAAACTATGAAATCTGTTTCAAAATTGTCACTGTAAGGATCAAGCTATAACCCATATGCAAAGTTCAATTAAAGACTGCTTCCGACAAAGCATTTTCATACTTTTTTGAAAAATTATTCATTCCAAAAACTATTTTCTGAAAAATCTGATTTCATATTCCAAAAATTTAACAAAAACTTTTATTATCTGAAAGCCTATTTGAAAAAAAAAAAAAAAAAAAAAAAAGCCTATCAAATAATTTTCGTAAGAGAAAACCTAATCTATATATATAGAGCACTTTTTACGCATTTAATCACTGTTATTAATGTAAAGAATAAATCCAAATTCTTTCCTCTCAAGTGTAGGAGCCACTTTAGTAGCATCCGCCGCAATTGCCCCCAACTATTGCAAATCTCCATTAAATCCCCTTAAAAATTATTCTTATAGGATTTATTGTGTTTACTTCATTGGCCCCTGCGCCACAGCACCACCACCACCCGCCACAACCTTCCCCCACCAACCCCCACCACCGCCACCCAACCAAAAAAAAACAAAAAAATCAGTTTTTTCTTCCATAAATCAACTCTCTAACTCACTTTTTTTTTTAAATTCAATTCTATTAATTTCTTGTTTCGACAATTTTTTTTTGTTTTTAGCTAAATGTGAAAAAATTTCAACTTTCCATTTTAATCTCTAAACATTACATAAAACTCTCTTTAAGTTGAAATCTCTGAGCATTAATAGAACACTTTGAAGTATTTTAACTTTCATTTCTCAAGTTTCAACCCCTTAACCATGTTGTTAATGATGTATGTGTGTTTGATATATATATATATAATAAGATTATTGTTCAATGTCAAGAGTAATCATCTTCCCACAAATTAACTTGAATATCATTGTAAATGATATATATGGTATAATATTAATTATCATATCATTCAATTATTCATCTAATAAAAGTTAAATCACTTAACACATCACTTGTGATTGAACTGGTATAATTTTAGAATAGTAATATTTTGAATAGAAATATAAAAATAAATATTTTTGTTGTTATTAATATTATTATTTTATATTCTGTCATTTATCAGATTTTGCCCCACTAACTAAATTTTCTGACTCCACCACTTTCTCAAACATGAAATCAAATAAGTAAACCCAAAAATGCGTTAAGTCAAATAAAAAAAAATAAAAATTAAAGCAAGCCAACCAGAGCCATTTCATGGTGAAAATGGATCTTCTGATCAGGAGGAGACTCATTGGCTGTAAAAACACGACCAACAACGTTGGACCGAACAGCTCGACCACCCACGTACGGAAAATCATCGTACCCAAAAGCCTCGACGAAGTCGTTGAAGTCCTTAGCTGTCTTCACATCAAACCCTCTAAAAAGCACAGCTCCTGTTCTATGCAGCAAAGACTCCAGAAAAGGTTTCTCAGTCGTAATTCTTTCAGTAACGGGAACAGTTAATGCAGTTGCTGGGTTTGGAGTGAGAACTGAAGGGAAAGCTATGGAGTTGTAGTTTCTTCGTTGTGGGGTTTGCGTTTCAATGAAATGACTCCCTCCCATGGTTTTGTATTTGAGGATTGTTTCCGTTTTTTCTTTCTGGGTTCAATGTGCAAAACTCATAACTGCTCCGGGCTCCATGAATACGTACACACACTCAATCAACACATTTGGATAGCTGTAGGGGTGGCCTTCAGCTATTCAGAGTGACACTACATGATAATGCCTTTATCATTATGAAGTTGAATTCAGGGGCCACACCACATGACATGCAATGCAATAATTTTATAAAGCGTGTTCGCTCTTAACAAGTGCAATTGGTTCGACACTATTAATCGCTTGTCTGAAAGTAATGATTCTTTGCAATTGTTAATCTACATGTAACACTATCCATATAACTTTTGAGTTCGATTCAACTTAAATTTTGATTGATTTTATCCCTAATGGACCCCCCTATTGCCTGATTGCCTCACTAACTCATTTGTCAACCAGATCATTATCTAATATTTGCAATCTAGTATTTATGTTACACGTCTCACTTTATAGTTTATTTAAGCAACCCAATTTCCCATTGCTAATTATGAGAACTTCGACTATAAATGAAACCTATGAAGATGCCCATTACACATCAATTAAAGTAATTTAGAATAATACTTTATTAAATAAAGTGTCATCCTATTCCCATCCAAATATTCTTATTCTATTAATTAACGGGTTAATTTTATTCAATATTATTATCAATCTTTCTTCTCCAAATTTCAAAATTCAGTAAAAATGACGCATTAATCAATGCCATTTATATGTGTTGATTAATTGTTGGCCTTTGATGTATACTTGGTCTCTAGTAGAGATATTTTTTGGGGTGTTCATGCATAGCAGGGCAGTGCACAATCAAATTCAATATCTTAGTGTTTAATTTTGTTTTTTGAGTTTTTATTTTTAAAATTTTGAAAGAATACGGAATCGATTCTAATTTTTTATTTTAAAAATGATATGTAAATGATATTAATTTAAATACATTAAATTTTGAAAATGCTAACAAACACACGATAACGGAGTTCGATTGTCATTTCCTATGCAAACAAAGCTTTATATGGACGAATTGTGGATCATATTCAACGCATTTAGATAGCCTTACGCTCCAAGCTTATGTAAACATTTACACGTTCCAACGTTTTCTGTAAACTAAGCCTTTAATGGCAACAAAGAAAGAGAACGAGACAGTCTAGTGTACAAGCAGAGAACCTGGTTTCCTTATTCTAGAGGGAGCATCTAATATTTATTTCAGACGGATAGACATAGACAAGATGAGAGTGCACCTACATGACTACTTCCAAAATGAAGCTACTATGCAGCAAGGAGGACTGGATGATCTTCGGGCATGAAGAACAGCCCAGTTATCTATCAGCAGAACATCACCTTTCCGCCAGGGAACGGCAACGCACTCTTCTTCAAGGACATTCAGACAATCGTAGACGATATCAGCTGGCAATGGCTTGCCATCCACAAAAGTGATTGCCTTAACAGGATCATTCTCTTTATCTTTCCTGCCTGTATAAGTAGCCAAAAGGCTGATGTTGTTGAACCAAATATTGCGTTCCCTCAATTCATCGTACTTAAGAGCTGGAATTAGAACAATTATTCTTTTTTACTCCACCATCCTCCATCCACTCCAATTTCATACCCAGCTTAGCAGCCCTGCTTGAAAGATAATCAAGAAACATATTCATGAAGTGGTTGCATTATAATGAAAGAATAATGTGAGGCTCAAGAAAACATTGACAAAAATCAATCTTGAGCCCTAGCAGATCATGGCTAAATAAGATATTTGGCACTAAAAATAAATAAGGCCGTGCTGAAAGATCATCTATTTTGACAAGAAGCCCGCAACATAACATGGTTTTCTGTGCAAAAAGTTTCCATCAATCATCTGGCTGTCCATTGTCTTGACAGGGTAAAAACCTAGACAAGTTTACCGCATCATGCACATACCTATCCGGTCATATTATACCATATACCCCGCTTAACATTCATCTCTGGACAGAAGATGCAAATGCATTATTGATTCAAAGACAAAAAGACATGCATAACAATTTGTACAAATCTCAATTATCTCATAATTATCCACTAAAATGATCAAATGACATACCCTTGCGCAGCCACGCCCTTGTCTTCAGTCAAGAATGTGGATTTCCACCCGCAGCCAATTGTTGATGAAGGATTATCGTCCTCCCCTAATACCTTTGTATAAATCAGCCCATGATCCTCTAATTGTTCAACAAACTCAAGGAACCTCTCTTTCATCCTTTCATATACTATATGGCTTAGGACTACAGGAGTTTTTCACCCACTGGCTCTACTTCACTGAAGAAGAACAACTTGGAGGAGAACTCAGGAAGCTGTTAGATAAGCCCAGCGAGTCTAAAACTAACAGAAAGACTGTAACACAAACAGAAATCAATACTACAAAATATGAAATCTGTATCACACTTGTGATTGCATGGATCAAAATATGACCCATTCTTAAAGCTCTCATCAATTTGAACAAAAATCAAGCTCAATCGAAGAAGATTGCTTTGTGCAAAGCATTTTCATACCATTTTGAAAATTTTGTTTAAAAAACCATTTTCTGAAAAATCTCTTCTTATATTCCAAACACTTACCAAATAGTTTTCTTATCTGAAACCCTATTTGATAAAAATACTAGGCCAATAATTTTTTAAGCAAAAACCAATTTTTTTGGAAGCACGCATGCACACACATAAGCACACATACATATAGACATAGATAGATACATACATAGACATTTTATGTTACTTCTTCACACACTACAAACCAATCATGAAGCACTTTTTGCTATTTAATAAATTTTATTAGTGTAAAAAATGACCCAATTTCTTTTCTCTGAGTCTGGAGACTGTATCACAACTCTGTCATGTGAAGTAACAACAAATTCAGTCACATAAAGAGCCAAATAATTTCTCAAAAGTGACTAGTCACTAACCAACATGAAATCAAGTAAACCGAGATAGGGGTAGGTTAAATATTGTAAATTATACCAACCAGAGCCATTTCATGGTTAAAAGGAATCTTCTGATCAGGTGGAGACTCATTCGCCATAGAAACCCGACCAACAACTTTGGTCCGATGACCTGCTCCACCCACACATGGCAGTTCCTCATAGCCAAAAGCCTCGACAACATCAATTAAGTCCCTGGCTGTCTTCACATCAAACCCTCTAAAAAGCACAGCCCCTGTTCTATGCAGCAGAGAGTCAAGAAACGGTTTCCAATTCATGATTGTTTCGGTCAAAAGAGACAGAGAAAAGGGAACTCTTGTAGCTGCTGGATTTGGAAGGAGAGAATTGTAGCTTCTTTGTTGGGGTTTTTTGGTTTCTGTGAAATGATTATCTCTCATGGTCTTGGTTTTGAGTTCTTGTTTCTGTTTTCTGTTTCTGGGTTGAATGAGGTAAAAGGTTTGCAGGGTTTAAATGAAGGTGAAGCCTGAGCCTGTTCTGTCATGTAGTTGAGGGGTGTGATGTGTGGATAATGTTAAGACACTGGTGCCGAGGTTCAGATAATGGTGGTGGTTTGGACTGGGTAGTTTGTGTGATTACAAAATGGTGACATCCAAGATGCTGATACAGAGCCAAAAATTAGACACCAAAACATGTCTCTAAAAATATGAGAGGCATATTGACATCTTTAGGTTTGGACTACTTACATCTGGCTTAGATATTTGTAAAACTAACAGTTTTATTTATGCTTTATAGTGAGTTAGTTTTGGAGGCATTAACATTAGTTTCTGGAAAAATATAAGAACCAAAATTTAGTTTTGAAAACTTTTGAGTCTAAAGAATTAAATCCACATCTCTTTTTTTGGAAAAATTAATTAAATCCACATCTCAGTGCTACCTTGTTTATATCTCTAAAAGTAACTATAAGAAATATAAAAATGTATCAGGTACTGTAATCCAACAGCAATAAAATGCAGTTTGATTTGTTAAAATTTAATGCTAGAATTATCTCCATTCAAAGCCATGCAGGGGATATGAAAAACGGTAACAAAAACAATCGAATAGTGGCCTTCGTATCAGAAATTTTTAGCATGCCAAGAGATGAATGAGAACCATACCAACTTTACTATATTCCAACACTTGTAGCATCCATGAAACACGACATGGTATTACTTTAAAACAAGGATGTATTGAAACTTGTTAAGAGCTTCATGTCCAAGTTTTGGCCTTAAACCACTGAAAAGTAGGTGACAGTAATAAAAAGCAGCACAGATATATGAAGCACTTGACCACAAGTAAGAAGGGAAAAAATAAATCAACAGATTTAGGGTTGGCATTCAGAATTTCAGAGATGATAGTGTAAAGAGACACTTTTTATGGTAAATAAAGCTTTACATTTATGAATTATGGACCGTATTCAACACATTTGGATAGCTTTACGCTCCAAGTTTATATAGACATTTACACATTCCAACTTTTTCAATGTGAACTAAGCCTAAACTGGCAACAAAGAAAGACAAAGATACAGGTATAGTGTACAAGTAGAGAAAATGTTTTCCTTATTCTACAGCATCTAATATTTATTTCAGGCAAACAGAAATCATTCACAAGATGAGAGTGCATCTCCATTACTACTTGCAAAGGGAAGCTAATATGCGGCGAGGAGGATGGAATGATCTTCTGGCATGAAGAACAGCCCAGTTATCTATCAACAGAACATCACCTTTCTGCCAAGGAACAGCAACACATTCTTCTTCAAGGATTTTCAAACAATCATAGATGATATCAGCTGGCAACGGCTTCCCATCCCCAAAAGTGACTGCCTTTACGGGATCATTCCGTTCGTCCTCCCAGCCTGTATAAGCAGCTACCATGCTGTTGAACCAAATTTTGCGTTGCCTCAATTTATCATACTTAATAGCTGGAATTGGTCCCATTATTGTTTTCACTCCGCCATCCTCCAACCACTCCAATTTCATACCCAGCTTAGCAGCCCTGTTCGAAAGATAATCAAGAAACACATTTATGAAGTGATTTCATCATAGTATGAAAGCAGAATCCAAGCCTAAACAAAACATTCACAAGTACAAAAAGTTCAATATTGAACACTGGCAGATCATGGCTAAATAAGGTAATTTGACCATGGAAACAAATAATTCCCCGCTTAAAGATCAACTTTCTAGATGACAGGACTGCAACATAACATAGCATAAAAAGTTTTCAATTTTCAATAGTTATCCAATTGTCCGTTGTCTTGAAAGGAGAAAAACTTAGATGAGACAAATGTACCACATCATATTTGTACAGATCTCAATCATCTGAAAATTATCCATCACATGATCAAATCACATACCTTTGCTCAGCCACGCTCTTGTCTTCAGTCAAGAATGTGGATTTCCACCCACGGCCAATTGGCGATGAAGGATTATCGTCCTCCCCTAATACCCTGGTATAAATCAGCCCATGCTCCTCTAATTGTTCAACAAACTCAGGGTACCTCTGTTTCATCCTTTCATAGACAATGTGACTCAGGATTATAGGAGTTTCTCCCCCACTTCCTGGCTCTACTTCACAGAAGAAGAACAACTTGGATGGGAACTCAGGAACCTGTTGAATAAGCCAAGTGAGTCTAAAACTAAATACTGCAACACCAACAGCAATACTACAAACTTTGAATTCTGTATCCAAATTGTAATTTAAAGGATCAAAACTATTTTCCCACAAGTAAAGCTCTCACCGAATTGAACAAAAATCAATCTCAATCAAAGAAGATTGCTCTGTACAAAGCATTTTCATACCCTTTTGAAAAGATTATTTATTTAAAAAAAAAAAACCTTCTGAAAGATCTCTTTTTATATTCCAAACAATTACCATAGTCTTTTCTCATCTAAAAGCCTATTCAAATAAATAACTATCACATGATTTTCTTGCCAAAAAAAAAAAGATTTTTATTGTTTGAAAAAAAACTTTTGCTATTTAATCACTTCTACATTCCCAAGCTGAAACCAACCTGAGCCATTTCATGGTGGAAAGGAATCTTCTGATCCGGCGGCGACTCATTAGCAGTAAAAACCCGACCAACAACGTTGGTCCGAGGAGCCGCACCACCCACGTAGGGAAGTTCCTCGTACCCAAAAGCCTCAACGACGTCGTTGAACTCCTTGGCTGTCTTCACCTCAAACCCTCTAAAAAGCACAGCCCCTGCTCTGTGCAGCACAGAGTCGAGAAACGGTTTCTGGGTCGTGATCGTTTCGGTGAAAAGAGACAGAGAGAACGGAGCTTCTCTAGTTGCTGCTGGGTTCGGAGAGAGGACTGATGGGAACGGAATGAAGTTGTAGTTTCTTTGTTGTGGGATTTGCGTTTCCATGAAATAATGATGAGCTTGACCTGTCATTGTTCTGTTTTTGAGCTTCTGTTCTTGTTCTCTGTTTTGTGTTTCTGTGTTGAGTCTGGCATGTGAAGGTGGAGGCTGACGCTGAGACCGGTGTGTCGTGTACTGGAGTAGTGTGGATAATGTTTAGGCACTTGGCGGGTTTCACCTGGACGGCAATTGCGTCCAGGTTCGGGTGATGGTGGTGGTTTGGACTGGATTTTTTGTGGATTCCGAAATGGTAACATCCAATATGAGTTGGTGGGCCTCTTAATTTGGACCCAAAATATTGTAGAAAAAATTAAAAATTTTCAGTTGAAGTGGACTCGTGAAAATGACATTGTACTAAGAAAATTTGTATATTATAACTTTTTATTGAGTATTAGATATTGTTGAACAAGTATATGGTATACATATTTTTAAGAAAAATGTGACCAATCAATGATATCTCTAATTTAGGTTACTTTTTTTTATTTTTCCAATATTATAACCCAAAGACAAGTTTTTAAAAGGGTTAATTGCGTAACGTTGGAAATGTTATTTTGATTTTTAACATATTCTAATTTTTTTATTAAATGTCGAGTTAAGTTCAATGTCAAGAGATGATAATACATTTTCAATATTAGATGCAAGACTTCATTGTTACCTTATCAACTTTCTCGTGAGCCACCCTTACCACTTGAACCAATTCATTGTGGGTTCAATTTTGTATTTTTTTTATAGCTTTCAGTACATAAATATATAAATTGTGTATATGAGTATAAAAATTTTGCACACAAATATATAGAAGTTATACCAAACACTTTTTATACTTTATATATATATGCACAATTTATAGACTCGTGTAAAAGAAGTAATGATATAACGTACCGTAGTCATTTTCCTTTTTATGTTTATGCTTGTCAACTTGTTTATCTTTGGCCATTTATACTTGTCGTTTCTTTATATTTGATAAGCATGATTTATGAACACATCGGATAATTTACCATATATTCATTCACTTGATAATTTATTGTCATTAGAAGCTGGAAATGTCATTGTTGCAAGCGATGCTTCTCAAAATTGTGCTTCTAAGACTAGTACTTGTTGGCTCAACATCTTGGACAAGCTTTAATGTGTTACGCGCTTATTAAAATGTCAACTCGATGAATCTAATAAGCGTCTTCGATCATATTTCTAACAATTTATTTAAAAGAATATATTCATAATATATTTTAATGTTAAACTTGGGAAGACTACACAAAAAAAAAAGAGAGTAGTATAAAAAATAAAAATAATATCCTCAAACTAGCTTTTTTTTCCTTTGTCATGTTTCTAAAATATGTGCATATAAGAGATAAACATTAGATAATGGGGTAATTATAAATTACACACGTATTCGGATTATATTCTAAAACAATTCCTTAACAAACTGGTATATGCAGAGAGAGAGTAAAAATTAAAGTGAAAATTTGAAATTGAATATATGAAATTTATTTTTTTTAGTTTTATTTATTTTTTTTAATAATTGAATAATTTCACATTAAAAAAATTTGAATTAGTATTTCACGGCCCCACCTCTTGTGGCCCATCAAAACTAACCCAACCCAACCCATCCATCATTGTAATTAGGTCCAATCTTCCCCCATCCCATCCGAGCCCAAAAAAAAAATCCCGCCTCAAAGAGGGTCAAAAAATTTTTAAATCGGAGCGCCGGGAGACGAATTTCAATTCCGATACAGAGATGGCGAGAACCGATACAAAGCCGAAATCCGTCCGGAAACCGCTACGAGATTTACCGAACTGCAACAACTACAACGGAGGAGGAGGCGGAAGGCTCTCGAAGTCTGTGAATGCGAATAAGAAAGCAGAGGAGAAGCAAATCGAAGAAGCGTCAGATGACGGCACACTCGATCGCCTCTTGCTTGTCCACTCCGATCTTTCCTCTCTCGTTCAAAAGGTTCAAATCTTTTCTTTCTCTTTTTTTTTTTTTAATTTTTTGGTCATATGAATGTCACTATCGAATTCACACTTTGCGCCGTGTTTGGTTGCTAGGAAATGAATTTGAATTTTGAATCTCTGGAGAAGTTTGTGTGTATTTGAAGTTTACAGAACTCTTATTAGCTGCGTTTGTTTGCGTGGAATTATGTTTAGTATTTAGAAATGGAGTTCTGGAAAAATTCTTTATCAAAACAAACGCTATCTCAAATTCAATTTAACTTTTATTTTCAATTTTGTTTGGATGTCAGGTTTGCATATTTGAGTGATTTTAATTTTATGGAATTGAAAAAGGTTAAAAAAAAGGTTTCTTTTCCTGAAATGAATGAGGAAAGTAGAAGGGAAATGTTGAAGCTTTGTGTGTGCTTTGAGAATTGTGAAAAACTCTGCTTAAGGTCACGAGAAGGAATGTTTAAAGGGTATTGCACATGTATGATAAGGACCCGGATGTTATGAATTCACATAATGTATGATATTGATGGAAGCTATTTGTATGTGCTTATACTAATGACTATGATTTCATTAACAATTAACCCCAATGCAGTGGAATATCTTCCATCATGCTTATTCTCTGCTGGTTCATATCGAGGGACTTAAAGTGTGTTTGTTTATTTATTTGTTTTAAACTCTTGGTTCAAACACACATATTGGGTTGAATATTTAAGTTTGATGTGCTTAGGTTAAAATCCCCACAACTGCTAGAATATTTTAGAAATCTCCACCTCTCCTATTTTTTATGTAACGACCCATCCCCCGCCCGATCTCTCCCGGGGGCACACGGACCCCCCTGCCCTGCCTCCGGGGTCACAGGTACATGGCCGGACACTCTAAGGTATTGTCCGCTCTGGGGCCCACCGGTCCCGCTCGGTTTTGTCCACACTCCGTGTATCTACACACGGGTGTGACGCCTCCCCCACTCGAACCCAATACCTTAGAGTGTCCGGCCATGTACCTGTGACCCCGGAGGCAGGGCAGGGGGGTCCGTGTGCGCCCGGGAGAGATCGGGCGGGGGATGGGTCGTTACATAAAAAGGCGCCTTTTTATGTAACGACCCATCCCCCGCCCGATCTCTCCCGGGCGCACACGGACCCCCCTGCCCTGCCTCCGGGGTCACAGGTACATGGCCGGACACTCTAAGGTATTGTCCGCTTTGGGGCCCACCGGTCCCGTACGGTTTTGTCCACACTCCGTGTATCTACACACGGGTGTGACGCCTCCCCCACTCGAACCCATGACCCATAGGTCATTCAAGTTCAAAGTGAGTACCATTCGAGCAACTTGCCCGAATGGTACTCACTTTGAACTTGAATGACCTTTGGGGTCTTGGGTTCGAGTGGGGGAGGCGTCACACCCGTGTGTAGATACACGGAGTGTGGACAAAACCGTGAGGGCCAGTGAGCCCAGAGCGGACAATTCCTTAGAGTGTGCGGCCATGTACCTGTGACCCCGGAGGCAGGGCAGGAGGGTCCGTGTGCGCCCGGGAGAGATCGGGCGGGGGATGGGTCGTTACATCTTTGGTCTGAAATCAGGATGACAAGGATCTTATTGATCTTTATCCGTGCATTTTGGTCATACTTCGTCTCGCTTACTGTTTGGTTAAGAAGTGTCCAAATTTATCAGTCATTGAGGCATTTGCATTCAGAATCTTTATGCTCAAAGACCTAGTAGATGCGTTTGGTATTATTAAATACTTAGTTTAGGTGTTAAGTTTTTCAAAGTATAGTTTTATATGTGTGTGTGTGTGTATCTAAAATTACATGGCTTACTGTCAATATGTTCCTTAAGTTGTAGATAAATATGCGATAATTGATTCATTGGATTGCAGCTTGTTGCACAAGCATTTGAAGTTAACATGACTAGCAAACAGGGGAAAAAAGAAGTTGAATCTTTCACGCATGTCTTGTCTGATATGCTTTCCAACTTGAAGGTTAACTTCCTACTTTTCCCTTTTTCTCCCCACGTCCATGTGTGGCTGGATTGAGCTCTCTTTGCTCCACAGAATTGCTGAATTAATTTGAAAAATTCATGTTGTATACTTGCAGCCTTGGGTCCCCAAATTTCAAAAGGTGCTCTCGAGTCCTGTTGAGACAGAGAATCAGTTGAGACAGTCTCTGGCAAGTAAAAGTTTCTCTACTGTGAACGAAGAAGAAAATTGTGAATTTGGGAGTCCAGAAGAAACTGAGGACACATTAATCTCTCCTTCTCCCCTTGTGTCCTGGCGTGCTAATTGTACTATTGAGAGGGGTAGACAGCTGTTTCTGCTTACTCCTCTCCCTATGTCGAAAGCACTGTCATCCAGACATCAGGGCCGTACCAAGTCAATATTTGAAAGAATGACTTCCAACACTATTGAGCTACCAACATTTTTAACTTTTTCTGGAGATGCAAATGACGATTTACTTGAAGGTTTAGCAATAAAGCCAACTCCAAGTAAGCCTTCTGAATCTCAAGCAGCTGGAACTGGAAATGCTGTAACGTCTAAATTTGTTTCTTCACCAATTTTTTCGAAAACAGACCAGTCCATGCTTGTTATGACTCCATGTTTGAAAATGTCCCCTCCTAAATCTTGTGTATTGCTTGAGCCCATTTCTGAGTCCACTCATCAACCCAGAGACAGAGTTCGTAAGTCCACCCCATTTCCAGTTGGAATTCGAAACGTTGAAGATTCACAATCTTCTGAATCCTCTGGTAGCGAACCTTCTGACAATCTGGCATTCAAGTATCCAGAGCTCCTAGGGATACAACAGGCTCGAAAATCAGGAATTGTAAAGAAAGAGTTAGAAGCATCACCGGACTGGTTATTCTCACCACCTAAAAGTTGTGCTTTGTTGGAGCCACCTGATGAGAAATCACCCGAAAATGTTGCTGCTGATGTTCCGAATCCCCAAATGAATCTGCCTCTACTGAAAGAAAATGGAAATGATGTTCAAAGCAGCTGTCAACAAACTACTAAATTATGTAATCCAGGTAAGTTTCTTGTTTTAGCATTTTGCTGTGATACATAGGGGTGTTGTTTATGCAAGTTCTTAACCACCTGCGACGCAAATATAATTTGAAAATGTCGA
This sequence comes from Boswellia sacra, assembly GCA_013180625.2. NCBI lineage: Eukaryota > Viridiplantae > Streptophyta > Magnoliopsida > Sapindales > Burseraceae > Boswellia > Boswellia sacra. The sequence continues at coordinate 512,366 of SNVD02012118.1, forward strand.
AGTTGGTATCATCTATTATTAGTTTATTTAGGTCGCATTTCGAGCTAGATTCTATTTTTATTCAGATGTTTCTCCTTTTTTTGCAGAACAAGTTGAACACAACATAGCTCTGGTAGAAAGCACTCCGCTGTGGAAGGAACCTGAGAGCACATTCAGGACAGGCAAACGTCCTGGTGAGAGTACTCTGAAGAAAGAACTATGGACAAGGTTCGAGGCAGCATCTGGTTTTGGTTTCCGCTGTAACACCTCTGCAATTCAAAGGACTGTCAAGAAAGGATTTCTTGACATGCTAGAAGAGGCTTCTTGTGATGAAGAAAATCCAGTGATGGATAGTTTGAGATAACAAATGTAACGTTTACATAAATGGTGGCATATGTATGCATATTGCATTTTTTGTAGTGCTAAGGGGCTCAGCAAAGTCTCTCTTGTAGCTTTACCATAATAGCAACACCTGAACAGTGTACATGTTTTTTGTGGATTGCAGAATCCATTTTTCTTATGCTGCTTCTGCTTCTGCTTTTGCCGTGTGCTATTTCTATCGTTTTATTCTTTATTAGTCTCTTCCTCGATTTTAAACGTATTATTAAAACTTGATCATAGCATAAGTAAAAGTCACAAGCAAAATTGGAAAACAAAGAAAGAAGTATTGACGTGCAAAAGTGTTTGAATCAGCATGAAAAATTTTTAGCTTGAGTTTTTAAGTTGCATTTTCTATTGTTTCGAAGTTTTTTATCAAAAGAAATAAACAAGAATAATCCTGGAAGCTTATCATGTTAATCTTTATCACTCGATGGATGCATCGATCATTGGCATTTTTCCTTTAACCTCATGCACGAGTCAGATGTTAAACATTCCATGTTGTAGCGAGGTTGAGCAATTATTCTCATCTTTTCTTTCTTGTTAAAAATTTTGTTTGGATTGGTGGCCGCTGCAATTCGAACTTGAATTGATATAAGGATAGTCTTAAGTTGTGCCCTGAAGATGCGTGTTCAACTCTTTTAAAGATTGTGTAAATTCTTTTTGCACTTTTAATGATTTTTATAAAGAGAATTTACACAATTTCTTTTTTAAGAGTTTAACATATGCTCTTAGAACACACATTAAGTTACTCTTAATATAAAGTTACAAATGTTCCATTACACAAAAGGATCTATTCTTTTCTCTGTGGTTAATACACTTATAATTCTTGTTAGAGCAATACTATTCTTATAAACATTTTGTACAAACTCTTGCATATAACGTAATGTGTTATAAGATGATTAGAATAATTAATATACAAAATTTATTTATTAATGAATGGTGATAACATATAAATAAATGAGTAGTGTCACATCATTTTGAATACATGAGTTTGTACGAGTAGCACTAATCTTCTTATTAATAGTCATAATCCTAATTTGTTTTGAACTTAGAATCCAATTAGGGTTAGCAATAGTATTCAGCCCAACTTAGACATGGGGAGCTGGGCTCGAGTCTACACATGGTAGACCTAATTTATAAAATAAAAATATATTAAAATTTTAAAATTTTGTTACAATTTAGGAAGCTTTTCATTTGTAATTAAATGATTGATCATTTAGTTATATATTATAATTTACAAAATTGTTATTAGTAATTATGATATATTATAATGTTAAAATGAATTATGATACGCTTTCCAAATCATATCTTAAATATTATATTTTAAATGATGTGTATAAATTGATAATGTAATATATGATTCGATATTGATGATTGTAAATTTATACCATATAATTTAAGATGTATAATTTTGTTGTAAGTTCTGTGAAGTGTATATTACTCTATTAAAAGTTATTCTTTGTGATTTGATAACAAAGATAGAATATGAAAATAGATTTAGGAAGTTTTGATTTGTTATTTAATAATATATGTGAATTTATAAAATTTCATTTGTAATTTAAAGATGGGTCATTTGACGGTTTAATAAAAGCCGGCTATTCACCACCCTTAAACACAACCCCCATGGCCACCAACCTCAGCAACAAAAATCAAAGAGAGACCGCACATGCACTGCCATCAATAGCAACACAGAAAAGCCACCATCGCCGAGCACCAACACCACCATCACTCAACTAATTTTATATATGCCAGTAGTTAAGTTGGCATCAACTTATTAGTTAATGCTATAATTAAGCTTATTTTCCTATTTCTACTAATATATATATTGTTACATCAAAAGCTATATACTTTGCACCTGTAATCAATAATCAATAAAACAAAAAAAAAAAAAGAGAAATAGGGGATAATTTTTAATATTACCATGCGGTCATTAAAAGCTGAAAATGTCATTAGTGAGAGCAATGCTTCTCAAATTTGTGATTCTATGACTAGTACTTGTTGGCTTGGCATCTTTGACAAGCTTTGATTTACAAGCTTTTCAACTCAATAGATAATTAATGTTTTCTATAACATCTCTAACAATTTTTTTAAAATAATATATTCATATTTTGATGTTAAACTGTCAGGTATTTGTCATAAGAGTATAGATATTTATTTTGTAATATGTAAACATTGTTATAAATGAATAAATTATTATTATTTATATTTGCTCAACTATGATTTATCAATGACTAAATGTTGTAGAGCTTACACATTGATAAAGTTCTTGTTTATATGAAATATAAATGAGATACAAAACTTTATTATATCTCAAACTTAGTTCACGACCTATAAACAAAAGCTAGACATTTTGTTTAGATAAAGTTGTATTGTTTGCTTCAATATAAAAATGGTAAGTCTCTAACTATTTGATGTGGAGACTTCAGGACAATGAAAACTTGTGCATTAATGAATGCATTGAACACGGACAACGTGGAATTAAATTATTTGATGGAAATACCGTGACCGAATATAAATTATCACACTCGAGCAATAAAAACATTCATACCTTAATCCCGAGCGGGTAGTGTACCTCTAATATATAGGTTATGATATTTGACTATAATAAAAAGCGAGATCTAAATAAAAGGTCAATATCTTGGTTAATTAGGATTGTAAAATCTGTATCGTCAGACACTATACTATAAATATTGAATTCATGACTTTAAAAGGATTGCAGAATACTACATTGATAGTTTTATAAGGGTTTAAATGAGAAAATCTTGATTAAGTGTTTAATGAAAGATGTTCATTAAGCTAAGATTTATTACAATAAATTTGATTCATTTAAATGGTGTAAAACTGGTATCAAGAGCTTAAGATGTAATTAGAGAAGTAAAACGGTAATTTATACATAGTTCAAATTATTTGTACTTCATAAAGTGTAGTCATGCAAACCTATTGCTCAATAGATAATGTTTAAATAAATAATTTAATCATATTAAATTATTAAGCTTTCTGTAAAGAATATGTAATTTAAGAATATAACTTTGGACTTATAGTGGAATGAGCCAAAGCTAATAAGTAGGAACCATTATAATTATGAGATAATAGAGTATTGAGTCAAATCTATTGGACCTTGTAGGGATGGCAAATTTCCGGTGCGGGTGCGGGTTTGGCATTTCCGCACCCGCACCGGAAAAAAAAATTCTTCCCCGCACCCCGGAAAATCCCCGGATTTTTCTGGGTTTTTTCCGGTGCGGGTTTTTGCGGGTATTGGGGTGTTACACCCGCACCCGGAAAAAAAACCCGGATTTTCTCCGGATTTTTTATTTTATAAAATAAAATTTATTTAAAATAATATATGTTTGCATAAAATATCTCAAAGATGCGGTTAGCACTGATGGCAAAGTCAGTTGTAGAAGGGTTGGTGGCCTAAGTTCGAACCACAACTCTCTCAATTTGTAAGTTTTAATTAAATATATAAAACAGAATTCATTATATAAATTTTATCGTAAACAACTAACACAAAAAAGGCATGTGGTTTAGTGGTTAACAACTCAAAATTAAACTTGCAGGTCTCGGGTTCGAGTCTTGCTATATACATTTTACATTGTAAAATTAAAAAAAGGCTGGGCTTTGCGGCTGCGGGCCGGGGACCGGGGTTCCTTAGTAATACTGGACCCGTACCGCACCCGCACTTGTTTGTACTTAGTAAACCCGTCCCCGGGCCCAATCCCCGGATTTCCGGGCTTTTCCCCGGCCGGACTGGGCGGGTAATTTCCGGGTACCCGGCCCAGCCGGGGAAAAATGCCATCCCTAGGACCTTGTAATTAAATAAGTTCATGAAGATGCTTTGGGTAACTAATCTATAAATTTTTAGAACACGATCGAGATTGTGAGAAAATAAATATTTAATTTAATTAGGTTTATTAAATAAAGTATAGGTATTAAATTCAAATAAATACTTAATGGTCTAGTTGTTGGACCTATTATTTGATTAATGAGATTAATTAAATAATTTGTTTAATTGAAATAAATTGAAGGCCCGCATCACATTTGGGTTGGACCTAAGTAGTATTTAAGTGCTTTAAAAAGCCCATTTAGGTTTTTAATGAGTAAAAGCCATAATTGAACGAGGTTTGTTGATCGTTGTATAACAAGGAGATAAGAGCACATATATAAGTGTTATCAGCGTTGGGCAAAACCCTAGAGACCTGCACAAGCCGAAAACGTGATACCCGAGCTCTCCTCTGGAGTTCACGTGAACAAACCTCAGGGTGCCTGAGCAGAAAACGTGAACCACCCTAGGATTTGTGATTTAATTGGATTGTTTTTTTATTTATCATTATTTAAGTTACAATTAAATACATAATTTATTTTTTAATTAAGATTTATTAGTCTAATTGGTTCAATAATAATTATTGCTGATCTATCAAAGTTAATGTTTATATAATTATGATTTTACCCTTACATGGTTAAAGTTAACATTCTCAGTCAAAATCAGACGGCAAATAAGATATTTCAGAAAGGTAAGAATGAACTGTTGATTGAGCATAACCTTAAGGGGCAAAAATAGTTATTGGGTTAATATCGTACACCACACCTGAAGTTTCATGAAATATTACTCAGAAACGAAGTTTCGTATTTGCATTAGAATCCTGAAGTTTTGAGGTTTCATGAAATATTAAGGTTTCGTATTTATATTATTATAATATTTAAGTTCATATATTTATATTATCTAGATCCAATTGATTAACTCTATCTATATTATCTAGATACAAATACGTAAATTTTGAACTTAAATAATACAAATATATAAATTTAATGATTAATACGATACAAATATGAAACTTTGTTTCAATATTACTAACATCTCAGGGTTGGTATATTATATTACCCTAATAGTTATCCCTTTTAATAATTTTAAGCACTTGATTCAATCAACCAAATCAGCTTTTTAGTTACATGATTTTCGAATTTCCCCGTATTGTTGTAATGCAACTGATACCCAAAAAAAAAAGTAATGATATAATAAATCAAATATACAACTAACTTATACATCAATCCTTCCTCATATTATTATTATTATTATCAGTTAACATTATGTCGCTTTCAGGGTATGTTTGGTGCGCGACACTGTATAATATTATTTTACTATATTGTATTAAATAGTGTAATATATGTGTTTGATATTAATTTAGTATAGTATTAATTAATACAAGGTACAACCCTTATATGCATCAATATTATATTAAATTATATAAAGCTGATCCATGACATTAGCATTATATTGTATAGCACTAATAAAAAATGTTAAAATTATCCCTATAAAATTTTATATATCAAACAATACCCTCTAATTTTAAAAAATTTTAAAATAAATAAAGATGTATTTAATAGATAAATTAAAAAATCAATTTTATTTTAAAATGTATTTTCTAAAAATAAAGAAGGGATGAAAGGAGTCACCGCTCCCACTGGGTGACACCAAGGATCCACTGCCTCCGTTGGATCAATTGACACATAGCATACCACCATAAACTAAAATTGTCTAATAGGTCCAGTGGGGGCATTGGACCCTAAGTAATTTTTTTAATAATTAACAGTTATTCAATAAATTACTAAATAAATAATTTTATAAATAAACTAAAAATATATTTATAGTTTGTATTATCTTTTTTGAAAAAAATTCTTACTTTTTTATAAAAATTAATACAATACACGAGTATATCAAACATTATATACTTTTGACATAACATGATTTTTAATATTATACAATACAATGTTATATAATACAATATTATATATACTATACTATATATCCTCAAAGTCGTCGAGACCATTTATTTTATATGATTCCCAAACATCAATGAACAGAGCTAAATTAAAAGTGAAGATAAAATATTTTTGTTTAAAACCCATTAGCCCAATCGGTAGCTCACTTTTCTAAAGCCCAACAATAAAAGAAAGCTTAAAACCCATCAGCCCAACCCGTGGTCCACTTTCCTAAAGCCCAACAATAAAAGAAAGTTTTAAAAGAAAGCTTGAAACCCCTTAGCCCAACCGCATAGCCACTTTTATAAACCCTTGAACTATAAAAGAAAACACAGAGGGGAACGCCCCGCAACCACCGCTAGAAGCCTCATCGCCTACCGAAAGAACATGGGCGCTTTCTCAGCTGAGCAGGTGCTGAAGCTCTTTAATGACGGCAAACTCACCAGTAGGGACATCTATTTTATCAAGGTAGTGAAGATTGAATTTCGTTCGCAAGTAGTTACCATTTCATTTTTGTTTTTGTTTTTCTGTTTTGAATTTGCAGTAAATGCAAAACGATGTCATTTAATTAAACCTAAAACAAAGTTGTATTGTTTCAATTTCTTCTTTCGCAATTAGTTACTATGCTTTAGATCTGTTTTTGTTTTTCTGTCTTCTGTTTTTGTTTTTTGTTTTTATAAATTTGTGTGGTTTGAATTTGCAGCAAATGCAAAACAAAAATTAGTTACTATTTCATTACTCTGGTGTTGTAATATGTTTTTCTTTTCGTTTTTTTTGTGTTTTTGTGTTAGGTTAATTTGGTTATGTTGATTTTTGTTTTTTCTATGTTAGATGGGATATATAATTGGACTGTTAGAAGAATCGGAGAACGCTGAAGAGAGGAAGCTTGCAGACGAGATAATACAGAAGCTTAATCTGGATGAACCTCTGGCTATTGATCAGCTAATGCAGCAGCTTAATCTGGATGAAACTCTGGCTATTGATCAGCTAGCACAGAAGCTTAATCTGGATGGACCTCTGACTATTGATCAGCTATTACAGGAGTTTAATCCGGATGGACCTCTGGCTGTTGATCCTAATGCAGGAGGTTACCCAGTCGTCAACAACCCATGATTGACCTGCGTTTGTTGATGCTGAATCCATCTGTGATTCGTTTCCTTTATCTGATTAGGTTTCGTGTTAGTTGCTGAATGATATTTTGGCATCAAGCAACTTTTGATGCTCCTTTCTAAACCAAATTTAGTAGTGCTTTTCTTAAGTATATATCTTGCATATATATATATTTTTTAATGTCTAGTTAGAATAGATGAAAACACTGTTATCATGTGCTTACTTCAGTGTAGGTTAATCAAAACACTGTTATCATGTGCTTACTTCATTTACGTACATAATCTAATGAGATTAGTTGGTTAATATGGTTTTTCCGTTATTGTTCAATGGGTTATGATTATATGATTTGTAATGAGGAGTTCTTTTTTTTTTTTTTTGGGGAAATGTGAAATTTCCCATTTCTTTGAGATGTAAAATGATGTGGAGCAATTTTTCTTTGTTTAAAACTAATGTTGAATTAACGAGTAAATGACAATAAAAAAATTAATATTTTGCTAAGAGTAAAGCTAATGTAATGTTCAACAAATTTATTCTCACGCTTAAAACTTTAACCTAAATAATCTTTTTATATAATGTGGAAAAAACCCAAAAAAAAAAAAACTGAAATTCCATGACTGTCCATCGCCCTCCCATCGACGGTTCATATCTCTCCACGCAATTAATTTCAGTTTTCTAAAACATTATTACTTTAATCGTAACTAATATTTCTTTAATTATTTCTAAACCCTAATTTCTCACAGGGAAAAACTGAATTCTTGGTGTTCGTGACCAAAAAAAAAAAAAGCAAAATCGATGCATCCCCAGACTGGCCGTGAGGGGTATTTCTGGAATTTCAAAATTATATCCCGGTTGCCGTTGATTGGAAGAGAGGATTGGAGTGTTAAAAATAAAAAAAAAGAAGATTGTGTTTGAAAGGTTTTTTAGGAATTAATTTTCGGTGATAATTATAATTATTGAAGGATGAACGAGACCGGCACTGCGTAGAGCCCGGGCAGCGAGAGGAGGAGGGACAGCAGCGGTAGCAGAAGGGGAATCGGATTTTGGCGGAGCCGTTGGGGGAGGTGCTCGCGACGGAAAGAGGAGTAGAAGGGCTGCGGCGGCGGCAGTGGAGGCAGGGGTGCCAGTTCCGGTGCACTTCGCGAATACATAAAAACTTTTCTCATCAGGTGACCTCAACAATCAACTCATCCAATTCAACTCGCCTGCGATTTATAGGGTTTTTACACCTCTCTCGATTCAACAGTCAATTTAGGGATTTCAATCAGAGACAGAGAGAAACATGCCACAGAGGCACTCTAAGAACAACAACGATTTAGCGTTTTTCACGTACGATGAGAAGCGCAAGCTCGGGTACGGTACGCAGAAGGAGAGGCTTGGCAAGGATTCGATAAAGCCTTTCGATGCCTGTTGCCTTTGCTTGAAACCATTCATCGATCCTATGTGTTGCCAGAAAGGCCACATCTTCTGTAAAGAATGCATTCTTGAGTGCCTTCTTGCCCAGAAAAAAGACATTCAAAGGTATTCTTTTCTCTTCACTTCAGCTTTCAATTTTATTTATTTATTGATTTATTCTCTGCTGTTGTATTTGTGTTAAGTCTTCTTAGTTTGACCTGATTGAGTAAAAAGCCAAATTGGTTGCATTTATTGTTATTAACAGAGTTTAGCTGAGTGAGAGGAATAAGGAAAGTTGGCCTTTGAATTGATGAGAAATGCGAAGTGAAGTTCTTGATTCTCTAACAGGTTTATTGCACTAAGTTGCATTGCCCGTTGGTCATCTGACTGGGGTAACAAGTTGCTGTGAACTAAAGAGAAGTAGTGGTTAAATAGAATTGCCAAGAATATGGTTGGGCATGAATTATGTTAATTGATTTACTATTTACTATCTTGTTTAAATTTTTCACTTGAATCACTTTAAAATATGTAACATTTGTCTTGCTTCAAATGCTTATGTTCCTTCATAATCTTTGTAGTGTTGGTGTAACAAAGTGATGATCGGCTTGATGCCTGATATCTCTTAATTTAAGATATAATTGAGGAACTAGTTTATTTGGCCGTCAATTGAATATTTATAGGGAAAAATTCGTTCCTGTGTCAAGTTGAACTTAAAATTGATTGGCAGTTATAAGATCAGCTATGATTTGCTTAGACTCTCTCTCTCTCTCTCTATATATATATATGTGTGTGTGTGTGTGTGTGTGTTGCATTGCATTCGTAATCAAGCATTTATCAGTTGCATGTAGGTGGAGGTTTAGATGTTTATCTCAAAGTTTGTACTGAAGTTACCAAAAGTGATGTTCCTAGTACTCAATTGCTTCCCTCCATATAGGAACACGTAATTACTTGAAGCATCTTCTTTTCCACTTTGAGAACTTTTGGAAATTTTTGTTATTACTAAATATTCAATATAAGAAATTTTGACATGAAAGGGGCTTTATTGTGGTTTAGCAGAAAGTTTGTTCTGAAACTAATGTAATTTTTCCAAATGCTTTATGGATCAAGGAAATAAAGATGAACATTTATGTTTACTTATTTGGTGATTTTTGTGGTTAAATGCTCAATTTTTTGGTTATGTTTTTAACTCTGTCTCTTTTCCTTGCAGAAAACTAGCCGCCCATGCTGCTCAGCAGAAACAAGAGAAGGAAGAGGAGGAAGAAAAGTTAATGTTGCAGAAAGCAAGAGAGCTTGATGCATTTGATCAGCAGAACCATGGTGCAGTACCACAATACTATGATAGAAATCACAGCCGGGACAAGAATGGATTCCATGGGGCAAACAGTGTGAAAGTCACGTCTTATGAAGAAGAAGCGCTGCGGACAATGAAAGCATTTTGGCTGCCCTCTGCTACACCAGAAGCTCCTGTCAAGATTGAGGCCCCCTCTACTAGCACGGTATGTCCTGAAGGCAAGGAGAAACTCAAATTGAAAACGCTCTTCCCTGTTTATTTTACAGAAGACACCAGTGAAGTGAAAGCATCCAATTCTCTTGATAAGACCTTTATTTGTCCCAGCTGCAAGGTTACTCTGACAAACACATTGTCACTCGTGGCCTTAAGTTCATGTGGACATGTCTTCTGCAAGAAATGTGCTGACAAATTTATGGCTGTTGATAAGGTTTGTTTGGTCTGCAATAAGGCATGTAAAGAGAGAAATTCGGTGAACGTGGAGAAAGGAGGGACAGGGTTTGCTGGTCATGGTGATAAACTTGAAGCAACAGACTTCAAGCATTTGGGTAGTGGTTCAGGATTGGGGTTAGTGAGACCTGCAATGAAGACATGAGCTTTTATGTTAGATTGATTGTCTAGCAATTTCTTTCTGGCAGAAGAAAAAGTTTGACCTTATGGTCTTTGCTACTGTGTTGTACCTTTTAGAAAATTTGGGCGGTGGGCTTTATTTTTAATCCAAGAAATCCTGGTGTTTTCCATGAAGACAACATCTTTATTTATTTAGCTGAAGAATGAAGATATGTAATTAGTTTAAAGGCCATTTTTGGTATTAAAAAGGGTATGTAGTTAAAAATTATTTTTAATATGTTATATACAACAAAAGGGTGTTCTAAGCAATTTTGAGTGTAAATACTCTTATCTTTTCTATTTTATTATAATTTATTCCCTTCCCTTCCCATTACTCAATATTTTTGAGAAAACCAAAAAAAAAAAAGGTCCAAGCTTAAGTGTTATGACTTTTTCATGACGATGGTTTTTTTAGCAAAGAAGCATCATAATTTCGATTATTTTCTCCATTTTCTCAATTTTGTATCATACTTATATTGGAGTTATGTAATTTAAATGCTTAATCGTTTACCTCGTGAGACTGTCTTCGGCCTATTAATATTTAATTATTTTTATTTGCAAAATTTAGATAAATGTTTTGGTTTTGTGTGTGTACATATATAAATAAAAGATGTTTTGAATTTAAAACAAAATTTTATGTTAATATAGGTTTATGAAACATATAATTTAAATTTTATAATTTAATACGACCGTATAAATGATCATAGCAAAAGTACACTCCAATATTTGGTTCAATTTTCGCTGGTTGAGAAGCCCATTCCCCTGGGTAAAACGCGGGAAAAACAAAAGTTAGGTACTAATTTGAAAAAAAATAAAACACTTGGGGTCCATTGGATATTACGCTTTCGCCTCTTCTATTAGCTCAACTCGACCGCTGTGACACTCGGGTCGCTTAAAACTCACAAAAACCCTCTCTTTCTCCCTCTCCTTTGTAAAACCCTAACTCGTCTCGGTTCACAAAACAATGGCTCAACCGAGTCAGCTGACTCATCACATTGAGACTTACGTTAACTTGTCTAGCTCCCCGGCTCACCAGGTCCTCCCTCATTCTTCCTCACTAAGACTTTTTTTTTTTTTTTTTTAAGTTAATTGTGTATTTACTTAGTGTAAAAGTATGCAAATTTTGTAAGCAAAATCAAAACTTGAACATAAATTCTGTCGCTTTTGAATTTATGTAGCTAACCCAGATTATTATTATTATTATTATTATTATATTTATTAAATTTATTTTTATGTTTTTGGTAAATTTTCTGTATATGTGCTTTTAATTGCTTTGAAAATATGTAAAGAATAGAATTAAGTGAAAATCAAGTAACGATTAGTTAATTGAAGAGCTCTGCTGTTTTATTTATCTTATTTTGCTCTTCTGTGAATTACTCACTTATGTTTGAGTTTTAAAATAATAATAATAAGAACAATGAGGCTCTGATACTGGACAGATAAAGTGGTTCTGAATAATTGGAAGTTATTCTGGTAATAATTACGTATTTGTATTGAAGGTAATTGTATGTTTATCGGAGACAAAATGGTTTAGTAACGTGTAACGTTAAATTTGTAGCATGAAAAAAAATCTTACTTTTAATATTGAAGATAAAAGTTGTAACAAATTATAAGTTGCATTCTCTATATTGGATTAATACTGTGGCACGACTCCCTTATAAAACCTATAGCTAATTGCCTAAGTTATTTGAATATTTCATTAATTGATAGCTAAAGTTTCTACTTAAGAGACTTTTTATTAGTTGGAATTCTGCTTTTCTGATGAGAAATAGTTAAAAACTTATGAATCAATGGAATTTGAACTAAATACGTATGTATTTATTTATTTATTTATTTTGTGTGCATTGATAAACCCTGTCCCTTTTGAGTTACTTGGTTGGTGTGTGTAACAAAACAGTCGTTGCATATAAATTTTGCAGTTATAGCTGTAACTAATAAATAGTTCTTAGTTTATAATGAAATTTGTGTATATGTGTATAGCTTTGATGATTTAAAATGTTTAGTCACTCACAATGTGTGTATATTACAGGCTGCAAGTTTGGATTTCATTGTTTCATTGTTGAAGAATAATTTGTTAACCATAGAAAAACTGGTATGATTTAGTACAGGCCCTTCGTTTATGGTATTTTTTTTAATTCTTCTGTTTCTTTGTTTTTCCTGCTCTTTATCTTTTACTTTGCTGTTTTCCACATATATAGGTTAAGGAGATGGATATGTATTTGACTACTACGGATGACATTCTTCGTGCTAGAGGTAACGTTTTAATATCATTTGTTGAATGAAATGATATTTATTTGTTGCAATTGCTATTTATTAGATTAATATTCAAGTGACTTTAATGTCATGTTCCTTTTTGGTGATTGGTATATAAATGAAAAGAAAAAAGTAGTTTCAAACAAGTTTACTTCCAACTGTTTGATTAGCAATGCAAACTTTCACTTAGTTCTGGTGGTTATTTGTATGTTGTTCTGTATTTATTTTAAAGAATTTGCAAACAATGTGTGAATAAATGTTGGCAAATATTATCCTTCTTCAGGTATCCTTCTTCTTGGAGAAATCCTTGCACATCTTGCATCAAGGCCTCTAGATGATGCTACTGTACATAGCCTGATAGGATTCTTCTCAGATAGATTGGTGAGTTGCATTTTCCTTTAGCAAACATTATCTACTATAAAAGGGTCAATAAATTTCTATTCTTTTACTAATATTATAACCATTGTTGACATTGACAGTATTGGTCTACATGCTTTCATTTTAATAACATTAACCTTCCATACATTTAGGTTATATAATATTGATTACCATCAGTTATTGCGTGGTGATTACAAAATTGGATGGATGATATTCTGCTTGCCTCAGGCAGATTGGAGAGCTCTACATGGTGCTCTTGTTGGTTGTTTGGCATTAATGCGGCGGAAAGCTAGTGGTGGTCTAGTCAATGCAAATGATGCAAAAGCCGTTGCCCAATCTTTTATTTTAAACCTTCAAGTGCAGTCATTAGCACAGCATGACAGAAAGGTAAGACAATTTATGGGCCATGCCACTGTAACTTAAATATTAGTGACGAACCTTCAGAGCCATTTTCATGGACGTTTTACCTTCTTGGATTTACCTTTTCAATGAACATTCTTGCAGCTTTGCTTTGAACTTTTGGATTGCCTATTACGAGGCTACCCCAATGCTGTTGCTTCACTGGTATTCTCCCTGGTCTTACTTTCTCAACTTATATTTTATCATATAGGGATAGTTTTGTCTCAAATGACTTGAATTCAGTAAAGTGGAAATGTGGGAAAATATCCAATGATGTCTCCCGAAAGTTGTCCTTGTTTTATTTTATTTTATTTCTTGAAAGCATTAAGTTCTGGACGATAAAGTAGAGATTCAACTTTAAAAATGAGAGTCAAAATAACAATCAAATTGCTTATTGTCGTCTAGGGTGAAGACCTTCTTTATGGAATCTGTGAAGCCATTGATGGAGAGAAGGATCCTCAGTGCTTAATGCTAACTTTTCACATTGTTGAGGCTGTGGCACAAATTTTTCCAGATGATCTGCTTTCGAGTTTTGCTAGTGACCTTTTTGAAATTTTGGGCTGTTACTTCCCTATTCATTTTACGCATGTAAGCTTGACTTGTACAACTGGAGTTATATTTTATGCTTTGTGTATTATTCTTTTTTTGATTTCTGAATTGGCATTGGCTATTCTGAGCGACAGTTTTAATGCCACAAGAAGAAAGTTGGATTTACCTGATTAATTGCATCTAAGTTTTTATGTGATATTAATTTTGTGTATATCATTCTTTTTGCAAGCCTTCCCTTGGATCATGCGTTTTTAAACCTAAGCTATCTTTTGTCTAGATGTCTGAAGTGTTATTTATGACATTAATGACTCATTTAATGTAAGGGTATTTATTTTTAAAATCTTGCTTTATCCATTTGTTGCTTCTTTCTCTTGGGATAAGTATGTTTTTGTCTATAGGGATGCTTATGGGTTGGTGAGTGTAGGACCCCTGAGCCACAATTATTTAGAAATGCGTTTTATCTCATCCAGTAGAAATTTGAATTTGAAGTGGCTTTTACTTTAGGTCTTATATATAGAACTTTTGGGCAGCCAGGGAACGGGGATTCCAGAACCAGGCATGGCGGTTAGGTTTTAATTATTTTAGTTGACCGTCCCTGCTGAATACCTTGTGCCAGTTTGCTGGTTTACTTGTCAAAAAGAAAAATGCGTAGCTTGTCTTTTTATATATCTTCTACAATTAAATTCAGAAAAATTTTGTTGGGATGATTAAGAGCTTAGATTTGAATGCCTGAATCTTTTGTGTTTATTTTGGTGATGGTTAATCTGCTAATAAGATGAAAAACATTTAATTTTCCTTTTTGTTGCTTTTGTATTGCTGGCTCAGGATCTATATTATATTCTGTGTGTCTTTCCTTGCCAGGACTTCACCGTTCTACATTAATTTCCATTTTGTTGATTTCTGCTGTGTGATTTTCCTTGTGTACTTTTACAGCCTACAGGTGAGGATTTTGATGTGAAAAGGGATGATCTTTCCAGGGCATTAATGGTATGTAGTACCTTGTCGTCAATTATACTTATACTATGTTTCTTGAACTGAAAGCGTAGTTCATGCTTTGCTTTCTCTTTCCTTACTTGGATCCCTTCCATTTCATCAATTTTGTCTGGATCCTCCTTTTCTTCCAAAAAAGGAAAGGTAAAAGCATAAGAATTCTAATTCAAGTTGATTAGAATAAGTTAAAATATTTACATTAACATCAATATGATTCTGAAGATATCTCCCACGAAAAAAAAAAGATGGCTCTAAATGGAGCTGAGAAAGGGCATTCTTTTTGTTACGCCATTGTTCTTTTTGAATAGTTAAGCTTCAGCTTGTATGATGCTTATTTGATTTTTTTTTTTCACAGCTGGCATTTTCCTCCACACCTCTTTTTGAGCCCTTTGCCATTCCATTACTTCTTGAAAAGCTTTCTTCTTCATTGTCATCAGCAAAGGTCAGTATTTCTATGAATTGTATGTTTTTCTGTTTTTTGGATTGATTGTAGATGCAATATTTGCTTATATGTGTTAGAATTAAGTCTTTGGGATCTTGAATCTGAGTGCTGACTTTTACAATTTATATGATGTAAGGTTGAATCTCTGAAATACCTCAGCTATTGCACACTGAAGTATGGGGCAGACAGAATGGCAAAACACACTGGGGCAATTTGGCCTTTGATAAAAGATGCAATATATGCTTCAAATGAGCCTAGTTTGTCCTTTGGTTTAGAATCAATAGATGGTCTTGGTTTTCAGGAGAACGAAATTCTACAAGAAGCTCTAAATCTCCTGCAATCAGTTATCAAGCAAAATAATGATTTGTTTTTAAGTCGGGTTTTAGGTGATGAAGACATAAACTGGATTTTCAAATCCATCTCTAGTTTTAAGAGTTACAATAAAATTCCCATGCACAGCAAGCAGAAACTACATGCAGTTGGTTTTATCCTGTCTGTCTCTGCTAAGGCTTCCCTGGCCTCCTGCAATAGAGTAATGGAAAGTTTCTTCCCCAGCTTGATGGATGCTTTAGGGCTTTCAGTCAGAAACTCGTCTCAGGATTGCTTTCCCAATGATAATTATGTACTTGCTGAAAAGCTTAATCATGCAGCTCTTTATCTCTGTATTGAGCTTATTGCAGCATGCCGAGATCTGATAACGCACTCTGAAAAGTTCACAGCAGAGTATGCTGCTCATGAGAGATGGTGCTGCTTACTTCAGAGCTTTTCTGCTTCATTGACTAAGGCTTTCACCTTTTCCTTGCTAACAAGCACAAATGAAGATGCTTCTGACGCAGATGTGTATTTCGGAGGTGAATATCTTTTTCTTTTCAAATGAAAAAGTTATTGCATGGTCAGGCAATTAGTTGTTCGCTTTTTCTTGTGCATGTGTGTCTTTTTTCCCTTTGCATATTGTTGGTTAATACCTTTCATTGATATTCTATTGAGCTTGCCTATTGATGACATAGGAGGACCAAGGCATATGTTACTTTGATACACCTGTTGGTCGGTATTTTGTGTGAACGTGAAGTTTGTCTAATACGCAGAACCTGCGTCCCGTGGGCATTGACAGTGTTTTAAATATTAACATGGTGTAATATCCTTGTACTTGGCATGGCTGAATTGATGTGTGTGTGCATTGGATGTTCATCTTCACTTGTTTTGTAAAAGCTAGAGTCTAGTTTATTTCCGAAACAATTAGGGGAAGAAAAAGAATAGTATTTTAATTGCATTGATTCTTTTTCCCTAGTCTGACATTACTGTTTGGTGGCGTCCATTTTTTGTCCTGCTTTACACTAGTCCTGTAGTCCAACGGGCTGCAAATTGTCATGTCCAGGATGTGTATTATATGCATGGTAAGGTGTTTGTTAACTGTTCTTGGCTAATCCTGCTATTTATTTGAGAGTAAATAATTAAAGTTTTAAACCAAGGTGATAATTTAAGTTATCAATTGAACTACGCTTTTTATGAATGGTAAACATGGTCATCTGAAGTAAATATCTTCAACCTCCATCATTGCAAATATTCAATGTTTTGTACATCTTGACATGCTGAAACTGCTGTAATTCCTTCCTGAAACAGTTCTGTTTGATAAAATTGAGCCTGATATTTTTCTGTCCAATTATCCTTTTGTGTATTTGCCTTAGAACATTTTGTGAAATGAAACATTATGAGTTATATGGTTTATAATCTTAAACTCATCATGAAGTTATTTTGGCCAATGTTTTTGCCAAACTATTTCCATAATTTCTCTTCTAAATGAGCAATATTTTTATATCTTTTTTTTAATTAAATACAGTGAAGGGTTTACTGACTCTGGCTACACTCCCTGGAGGCACTTTAATAATATCAAAATCCACATTTGAGAATATTTTATTGACACTCACGTCAATTATCACTGTGGATTTCGAGAAGACTTTGTTATGGAAGCTGGCGCTGAGGGCACTGGTTCATATTGGAATTTTCATTAAGGGATCTCAAGAGTCTGAGACGTTGCTCAGCTATATGGTTATTGTCATTGAAAAGATTCTTTCATTGTTATCTTTCCAGGATTTTAGCATGCCATTACCACTCAAACTGGAAGCAATCTCTGAAATTTGTGCAAGTGGACCAAATTATTTGCTGAAAATTGTTCAAGGACTAGAAGAAGCTATATGTGCCAATCTATCTGACGTTTATGTATGTACAGTCAATAAATTTCTATCTTGTAGGTTGGAAAACTTTTACTTAAAAAGCTCATGAATGTCCTCATTGAAAGATGATACTGGTTCAGCATCATTTCACCGGATGCTGCTTATGTTTCTGGAGATGCGTTCTTTTATTATTTGGACTTGTCTATTTTCAAAATCAACAAGCAGTATCACTAAGGACATCAGAGAAGTGGTTTCACCAACTTCGTTTCGAGGATGTTCATGGGCTGCTCGTCCAATCTCAAAGCTAATTTTTTAAATTAATTATTTTCACTTGATGGTGGCTCTATTTTGCATTCTATTTACCTAGGTCCATGCGAATCCAAAGGCAGCCGGACTACTTGTTCAGCTTTTGGAGTGCTACTCAAATCAGGTGCTTCCACGGTATACAACCTACCCTGAATATCTTTTTTCCTTCTTTTCAGTTAATTTGACTACCCCTTTTGCTGAGGTTGTGCAAAATTCTAAATTGTATGGGTCAGCATGTTCATATGTGTGTCTGTCAAAACTATTACTGGCCATAAGGGGCACTCCCAATATCCTGTTTGTGCCTGTAGTATATGTGAATTAATTATTATGTATGCTTTTGGTTAAATTTGTAAAGCAAAAAAGAGCGAGCAATTTTTTGCATCTGTTTGCCATATTTCTGATGTTATTTTCGTTTGACATTATTTGCTCCAACGATATAAATTGTCTTTGGAATCACCGCAGGATCACTGAAACTGGAAATTTTGAGGAAATCTTACTGCAGTTTGCTCTTAATATTTGGAGCCTAATTGAAAATTGTATGGCTTTTACTGCTCAGACTCATGAAAAAGTAAGTATCATCGAGTTTATGGTCATAGCCCTTGTCTGGTTTTGTTGATTATTCGGTACTAATATGTTCATTCCACCACAGGGGCTCTTTGATGCAACAATGAAGGCAATGAAGCTTGCTGTTGGTATTTGTTCAGTAGAAACCCAGGACAAAATAATTCAAAAAGCTTATGATGTACTTTCGAAGAGCACAGCTTTTTCATTGAAGGAGCCAATGTCCACCATTCCAATCCAACTGAAAGGATTGCAGCTTACTCAAGAGACAGACATTGGTTCCAGTAGAGATGCATGGATTCATTCACTATTTGCATCAGTAATTATAGCACTCCGTCCTCAAGCACACATTCCAAATGTAAGATTTGTATTACATCTATTTATGACAGACTTTATCAAGGGTAATGTTCCAGCAGCTCAGGCATTAGGTTCGTTGGTTAATAAATTGGGTCCAAATGTCAGTGGAACAGACTATAGTACATATACCTTGGAAGAAGCAATGGATATAGTTTTCAACACAAGTTTATGGAGTTTCAGTGCTAATGGTGCTTCAAGGATTGATGGTGGGAGGAACAATGGCAGTGAGATAAGTCTCACCAGTATATGTCGTGGTGTTGTAAATAGCAGATTTCTTCAAACCCATGCAATTGCTGGGCTAGCATGGATTGGAAAAGGTTTGGTTATGCGGGGGCATGAAAAAGTTAAAGACATCACTATGATTCTGTTAGAGTGCTTATTGTCAAATGGTGAAACAGGTTCCTTGCCACTAGAACAGAATTCCTCAGCAGACAGCTCTGAGCAGGATGTGCATTCTGTGATGAAATGTGCAGCAGATGCATTTCAAATTCTTATGGGTGATTCTGAAGAATGTTTAAGCAGAAAATTCCATGCAGCAATACGACCACTTTATAGGCAACGTTTTTATTCAACCATGATGCCCATTCTGCAATCTTTGATTGTGAAATCTGAGTCCTCGTCCTCAAGGTAAATACACCCTTGTTACCTCTTTTTGTTAATATAACATATCTAGCCTTAGTTTTTTAGATTGTCTTCTTACACTAGGACCTACCATTGTTGTGTGAAACTGTAATATTTGAGTAAAAATTTCAAGAAAGAGTTTGCTACCTTTGTTTCATCATATTTTTGTAAACGAGACATTTTGTACAGATATTTAAGAAAATGGAAAAACTAAACAAAGTGTAAGAATTAATCACATCTTAAATTAATCACATGTTAAAAAGAAAGCCAAGAGAATTTGTCCCAAAATATTGCATTAGTATCTAATTAGTTTTCACCTCTGAACTCTCAAACACCATCGTCTCAAATCACCTGTTGACATAGTAATTTGACTGTTAATCAGAAGTGATGTGTGCAAAATACCAATTGAACCATGCAATAACTTAACAAAGTTTCTACGGATTTCAGATCAACACTGTGCCGTGCTTGTGCACATATTATATCAAACACTCCCCTTGTCGTTATCTTGAATGATGCCAAGAAGGTAAGTGTTGAAATGTCATTCTTATATATTGAATTTTACTTGACACAGGTTTCTTTTATTTATTTTTATTGTATTTACGGTATAATATTATAATTTGCAGCTAATTCCAATATTGCTGGATGGCTTATCTGTGTTAAGTCAAGATAGTGTGGATAAAGATCCTCTGTACGGTCTTCTTCTGGTCTTATCTGGAATATTGACGGATAAAAATGGTAAGCCTTCTTATATGTTATTTGTTATTGTATTTAAGAAAGCTTCTTTTGCGAAGTGTCAGTATTATCCCTTCATATGTCATGGTGCAGAGAGTCATTTTTAAGCTTCTAAGGATAGATTTTAACAAAGGCTTATTTGGTCAGAGCATTTTCTTTTGGGCCTTGGTCATGATCACCGTTTGGTTTTTATCTCTGAGCCTCTTTTTCATTTATCATGTTAATACTTGAATGTTGAAGATCATTTTTAATGTTGCCTTCCGTGATGAATGGTTGATATCATCTATAAAAGGTGTCAAATAATGTGTTTGCTAGACTCATGAAAAATGAAAATTTTCTTTCTTTGTGCGTGCACTACTTTAGCATGATGAAATTGTTGCAAGATGGCCTTTCACCTTTATAAAGCAGTTCATATTTTAATTTTGCACCTATTTCTACAGGACAAGAAGCAGTTCTCGAGTGTGCTCATATTATCATTAATTGTCTTGTTGGACTTACTACTTACCCTCATATGATGGTAACTTATTTTCTCCAAAATTCAACTTATCCTTTTTAGTGCAATTTTGGGTATGAAATATCTGCTAACTTTTTTAACATGTTCAGCTTGTTCGAGAAACAGCAATTCAGTGTCTTGTTGCCATGTCTAGACTGCCTCATTCACGGATATATCCCTTCAGAATACAGGTTAGATAAGCGGAGGTCATGATGTGATAATCACAGCATTAAAATTCATAGTTTTGCTTTTTGGTTCTCTGTTTGTTGCTTCTGTTTATTTGATCTAGTACCCTTGGTTGAAATGAAAACATTAGTTTGTAGTCTCTGCAATATTAAGTTATCAAACTTGTCAAGGCTTATCTTACCAATTGACAAAAATTCCTTTCCCCTTCAGTCCGTCTGTTTGATATTCTTCATTTATATGTTTGTTAGGTGCTACAAGCTACATCAAATGCCCTCGATGATCCGAAGAGAGCAGTTCGTCAGGAAGCTGTAAGATGCCGGCAAGCATGGTCAGTCCTTTGGTCATAATGCTCTAACCTTTAATCCATACAATTTTTTTTTTTATGTTATTTTATATTCATTGGCATTCTTTTTGTTGATTATCAAACAGGGCATCAATTGCATCAAGAAATCTATATTTCTGAAGGCTATAGAATTTTCCGGTGCAGTGAATATGAAGATTAATTTAAACATATTTCAAATGCTTTTTGCGCCCTAATATTATGGTTGCTAAATATTGATGAACAATAGTACTTGTAAATATACAAGCGGGTAACAGTTTTTTTCTGTGATCTAAGAAATGAGTAAAAAGCTCACTTAATTTTCTGTGTAGAGACATTATCTGTGTCTCTGGATACTATGCTCCAATCTTTGCTTTCTTATCTGCCTATCTCTGCCATTACAGAGCCTTCAATGATATTTGATTAAAGACTTCGTATACGATTAGAGACCAAACCAATTATTGTCTCAACACTGACATAACTGCCAATTCCTTCGACCAAGTTTTGCGTTTATTTGGTCTTTGCAGAACATATAAGATTGAAAATAATTATAATAATTAAACAACTAAAAACAAATAACCACAGAAAATGAAACACACTGGCAATATACAAATATCAGCAAAGTACTTGTAATGACAGCAGAACAAGCAGACAGCAGCTATATAATTGCTAGAAGACTCAGTTTGCTTCAAGTATAAACATTCACTAAATGTAAAAACAGGATTTAAGCTATATGTTCAACCCATTTTTACAGTTTCCAATTTTCATTTTCAGCCTCTTATGGTATTGAAACAAAAAGCCTACGTCAACTAAAACCAGCTATATTCTGGAAGATGCATCTATTGAGAAGGTTGGAATACACATCTTTTTGGGGGATATACCGCTGCCTCCTTGCTTTATTTCATTATGGTATAATGATTAACTAGATCCTTATCATTCCCAAGCCAACAAGCTAGAGGATTTGGAAAGTTGCCTCAAGGTAGCATTTGCATTGACAACGATCAGTCTGACAAGTCATCTTCGGCTCCACTAGAATGATAGAGATCTTGATGCCGAGAAAGCTTGTGTGCCCTTCCAAGGCCATCTTCAGCGTCTAACCTTCCCATCTTTGAACCGGAAATATTCCCCTTCGAGTTCGAGTATACCTTAAAACATCACAAGGTTAAAAAGGATGTCAGGAACTAAACTCTAGATAGACACGGTAAATTTAAACAAATAGTTCTATCATACCCCAGCATCCTCAGGTTCTATTTCGGCAAAAGATGATCTTCGCCTTACAGTCACTCTTGAAGGAACAGGAAAATATTCGATCTCATCATTAGACCTCCCCTCTCTAGCCCTCTTCTTTCTCAAATTAAGCTTTGTAGGGAGTGGCTGCAACATAATGAGAATGAGTATGAACCCATGTATCAATCAACAAAGTGTATGTGTTTGGAAATTATAAATTTTGCTCAAGTGAATACCAAATAGCGAGCTGCTTCGTCATCAAATGAAACAAGGTATGTTGTTGGGTCATCTTGATCCTCACCACGTACCTGTTGACATATCAAAATGAAAATTATTCACAAAACAATAAAAAGCTAATTTGCTGAATAGCATTTCCAAATTGAATGACCGTACATCCCAATGGTACTCGCGAACCCAAGAAAATGAGATGTCTTCAGTTTCATCGTACATATCCTTTGTTAGCTGCCAACACAGATGGAAAAGCAATGAATAAAAGAGTGGCCTAATCAGGATTCAATGTGATAATATTAATCCATTGGAACAGTTCTGAGATAAAACGTGAATTATAATGCAGGCAGTATCTACCTCATCTACAGAAGGGACCATATATGCCAAAAATTTGTCTTCTTTAGTTGGATCAGAGCCTTTTGTCTTATAACTTTTCATGATAGCCTGCAACATACCAAGAAGAATTGAGATCATTAACAAACAAGACAGCATTTTCCCCAGGCAGATACCGAAATATTTTCCCCAACTTAAATAATGACATATCTTTGCTACATAGCAACATCCATTAACGATTTATAAAATTCTCAGGCATTGACTTATTTCATCCCGCGCATACTCTGTGTGTGTGTGAGCATTCATACTTTTCCACTAAATCACATTCCTCCCAGAAAAATATATTTGATTGGAAGTAGTATAACTAAATATGTCCGTAAGATATTCTCATTTGATAAGAATATGTAAGATACATGGCACAATATTCTCTGGAAAAACATCTTTACAATAAAAGCATACATGAATCAGGATCAAAAGAATCAGCCAAATCCAATATTAAAATTAAAATATGAACTGTCTTGTACCTATAATACAAGAGCAATCTTGTCACAGGAACGGAAAAACTGAATTAAAAAAACAAAAAATGAAAAGCACAAACTCCTACACAAGATTATTGGTCTTGTGCCCGTAAATGGGGCTAGATCTGCAAACTAATTGTTATTACTTTCCAGCCAACAGACCATAGAGCTACAATCCATCACCCTTCACATGCATATCTAGTAACCAGTAGCAGTAATAAATACGCCTAATAGTGTGCCATGTTTTTATTTTTCCATCATAAATTTTTCTTTATTAACCCATCATTTTACTACATCTATCCTAAAAAACACTTCATATATTACTGACCCGTGATTCATGCATATCACGAACAGATTGGTCCAACTTGCTATATATTTCTGAATCTGCCGTAGGAGCACCATCAAATAATGCTATAACAAATTGATCATCATACCTGGCAAATTAGCATCACAAAACAGAAAGTTATTATAAACATGATCAGATGCAATGATATCATTAATGACTCAATTTCGAAAGTTCTATCCAATCAACCAACAACCAAATCCTCCCTTAAGAAGGAAATATGATTTGTCATTCTAGACAAAATTTTTGAATTAGAGCATTGTTATACTTATGACGAGCTCGTGTTTGATTAAAAAATTCATTCAGCTAATTTCCACAACAAACAAGCTAGAAAAATCTTGATGCACAAGTAGCCTTAGTTTCTTCTTTTTTCTTTCCCTTTAAAAAATTTTTGTTTAGGAGAAAAAGGAAAATCTCTCCATTAAAGCACTATTACAACTGGGGCTTCAGCTATGGAGATTTCAGATCTGGGAGCAGGATGAAATTCATATTGATTCAACAATCAGAACCATATCTTCTTTCCAATAAAAGGAGATAAACAAACTCGCAACAGGCAGTCAATGGAGATGCATCAAACATGAAGAGTAACAACAGCCCAAAAGAAAGTCCAATAAAGTGAACGCCAGATTAATTCATACCGTTCAAAATCAGGCAACAGAGGTAGGATTTCAACAGGATATAGATTTTTATTAGTTGCATGAATAGGGCGTAACTTGGCTGACTCAAATGATGCCTCGATTTCTTTAATCTGTCTTTCCCTGAAAGAATGTTCAATTTTTTCAGTGAAGAAAAATGGTAAGTTACATAATGGAAAGGTTTGAATGAAACAAACCTATTGTTAAGGTTATCCAATATGTTACGGCCTCCCTTCATCTCTCGCAGTTCCTTTGCTTGTTTTTCAGTTAAAGACTTCAAAAATAAGTACATTTTGTTATGACACTGCTTTCATCAATATTTGTCAGTAAAATATCAAATGTACGTTGTACTTGTCAATTACCTGTCTTGTTGTTTCCATGCTAAGAGGAGATATATACTGAGTCTTAACCAGCCAAGAAACACCTTTATCAGTTGGCCGTTCTTTTCTCCTTATACCATCCTTCTTTACAGGGGTAACTACATCGTCATCACGCAACAATTCCTCATCTTCTGGAGCAAGAGGTAGTCTGACACCATTTGGAGGACTGGGAAACAAGTAGAAAAGAAGACAATCAGGATATGTATAACTTGCTGAAGTTCTTAAAAGAAGGTTAACCTGTTGAGGATAGTACTTGTATACACTAAGGTCAAGCAGGTCCAGAGGTATCCCAAGATCTGGCTCAACATACAGTTGGGGCTTGTAATTTTTCTCCAGAGATGTAATTGTGTATCTTGTGAATCTGCAATAATCATCAGATAATTACAAAATGATTTTAAAGACAAGGAAATCAGAATATGAAAACTGGATGTACAAAGACAACAAACTTAAAACTTCTCCTTGCTCTCTTTAAAATTTCAAGAGGAAAAGTGCTTGTTTCAAATCTTCCATTACTTGATTAGATTTATATATATCCTAAAAAGTTGATACAGTATATTTATAGTCTTCCACATGGTTGATTTGACACATGCTACCTGCCTTATAAATTTATCTGATTTCTTTTGTGTTATTCTATCTTATCTCTTCCGAGTCCACAAACTTCATTGTGATATTTAGTCTCCATTCACCACGATAAAACTAGTAATTCACTACTTCCTTTCCATTGAGTCAAAAAGTAGCACCCCATCAAGGGAACAAAAGGGTGGAAGCAATTGCATATAGGCACATCTTCTTGCTAACATAACATACAGGATGACTCATCCCTCAGTTTATTAAGTTCAACTGCCTAACACACACTTGAAAGAAGAAACAAAGTGTTATGGTTTCTTGGATAATTTGGTTAGTTAACATGAAAATATAGAAATTAATCTTAATTACCTTCTAAAATTCATTATTACCAAACATGTTCCAAACAGATATAAGCCTTGTCAACAAGAATAAAAAATTGGCCGTAGGTAACTGTGGCCATGAATTTACAATGACGTTGTACCCACCATAAAAGGCATCAATGTGTCAAGATAATTAAGTGAAATGAAACCAAAAGAAGTATAGCCACATACCGATCTTTGTCCTTCTTCAAAGCCATAAGCTTTGGTTGTGCACTTGGATCGGGAAGCTCATTCCGGAATCTACAAAAGAGCTCAGGGGTTAAAATCGCATTTCAAATTTGGAAGTAAAAACTGTAACCATTGGTCAAGATAGTGATGCTTCCCCCAGCATATCATGCTTCTAGAATCATAGCTATTCTAATCCAAATTATAGCGCAAACCCAAAACAAATACCAAGTACAATATTCAAGTGAGGAAAGCATCATCGAACCATGTCACGGCAACACTCGTGCAGATTGTTGTAGGTTAGTAGACAATACAAAATGCATTCCATTATGATACATATTCTTGTGTGGTTTGTGATATTTGATCATCCCAACCACACATAAACACACAATGCAAGACAATAACAAAATTCATACTTGACATAAACATACTCACTTCAACTTGCACAAAAATGTAGTGGGCTTCTTTAACCTATTCTCAATTCTCTCACCGCTCAAAAAAGGTGCAGCCCTCCTATCCCCCATTCTCGACCCTACGATCGACCCATGCCCTCCTTTCCCAGAAGCCATCATCTGAGTTTTCTGCATTACCGCATTCTGTGACTCCTTCATTTGTTGCCTGTGCTTCTCCTCTTGCCTCTGCTTCTCATACTCCCTCTTCTTCCTCAACCGTCTCTCTTCCTCCGTCTCCACCCTACCTGAGCCCCCGTTCACCTTCTTAACCATGTGTGGTGGCACTGGAGGCTTCTGCTGCCTCAAATGCCCATGGTCACGTCTAGAAATATCCTTAGACACCCTTTTATCACGATCATCTGCTCTCGAATCTCCAACATCAATCTCCTTAGGAGGAGGAGGTGGAGGAGGAGAACTAGGCGGTGGCGGCGGAGGAATAGACGAACTTGGGGGTGGAGACGAAGGTGGTGGAGGTGGAAGCGGTGGTTGCAATGGCTGCATCGGTTGTTGAAGGTTATACACTGAATTCTGTGTATACTGGCTCGATGGATAATACATTGGAGGCTGTGTTTGTTGTTGTGGGGGCGGCAAGTTCATTGCGGCTTGCCCCTGTGGTGGTGGAGGTGGTGGTGGAGGTGGATATGAAGATTCCGGGGGTGGTGGAGGTGGTGGTGGTGCATAGGAGTATTGCTGGTGTGGAGGTGGAGGTCTTGAAGGAGGATAATGTTGTTGTTGGTGTTGCTGTGGAGGCATTTGGGCATTGTAACCCCAGTTCTGTGTAAACTGATTTGGCCTTTGCTGCTGCTGTTGTTGTTGTTGTGGTGGTGGTGGTGGTGGTGGCTGCTGTGGTTGTGTTGGGTTTTGGTTAGGGGTTGGTGGTGGTGGCGGCGCGGCGGGTGGTGGGAATGACGATTGTGGTGGTGGAAATGGTCTATAAGAGGCCATAGTGATCAAATTTTTCAAATCTTGTTACTCACAATTTCAAATTTTAAGTTTTTTAAAAACAAAAACACCACGAAAACTCTTCTCAACTCTCCAAAACAAAACAAAAACCCTAATACAGAAGAAAGGATCTGACTCAAAAACTCTTCTGGGTATGCTCAAAATTTAATCTTCAATCCAGCAAAAACTCGAAAACCCTAAAAGAGAGAAAACCCAGATTCTGAATTCTGAACAATTCAATCAAAGTTCAGAATCCCCAATTCCCCCTCTAACATGAACAAACTATCACAACTTTACAAGAAAGCAAGAATTGGAGTTCTAAAAGCTAAAGCTTTCCATTCTTCAAGAGCACAAAACAACCCAAAAAAAATACCTCAAAATTAATCAATTCTCTCATTTCAAACAACACTAATGGGCAAAGAGATTTGAACCCAAAATCCACACAGAGACAAAGAAAGCTCATGTAATTATCTACAAAGAGTTAGAGCGAGTTTCGGTTACTTTCAGAGCATGAAAAGCAGAGAACTTGGTTTGGTTTTATACGGAAAAACATGGTATGCGTGATGTGAGCACATTGATGTGCAGATTTTGGATTCGTTGTACAGGTCAGGCTCTGGTTTTTTTTGCCCTTTTTGTACAGATTATGAATTTTTCGGAAAAATTTCGGCCGAAACACGTTCATGGATACCGAAATTCGGAAACTTTTCGGGTTTTTGTAGCGGGGCTAGCCTTTGTTCTTTGGCATTAAATATCTTGGGGAGTTCGTATTTAATGTGTTGCTGATTGGGGGAAGTTTGGTTCAAATTTGTAATCTCTCACGTGGGTTTTTTATTAATGCAGTAATTAATTACAATTAAATTATTTTGTTTACATTAAAAGATTATGTATTTATTCTTCTTTACAAGAAGAAAAAGAGAAAAAAAAATTATATATTATTTATTCTTCTTTACAATTAAATTATTTATTCTTCTTTATTATATTAAGGTAAAGTCTATAATAGGAGGAAATTTACGACATAACTAACCATACGATGTGATATCATCCAATCGTAAATTAATAAATGATTCTACTTTCTTTGTCATTTAATATTTTAAAATTATCGTTTGTTCTTTCTCTATTGTTTTCATGCTGATGTGAATAAAATCCGTGAATAAAATCGGTGTATAAACATCAACTCAGTCGGACTCGGGGCAAGCAACATTGCCACATATGGCATACAAACACACTAGCTATTTATTAATTTTGGCAACAATTAATAAATGATGCAGATGCTTAGTAGTAGATCCTCTTATGTGAAAATGATTGTTGGATTTAGTTTTTTTATTTTAATTGCTATTTCAAGTGTCTGAAGGGATGGTATTTGATGAAATTAGATTAAGCTTGTCACTTTTTTTAAGTTTAAGTTGGTAGACGTGCGTTTAATATCAAGTATCATCAAATAATATTAAGTTTATCACTTTTTTTAAAGTTTAAGCTTATAGATGTAAGCTTAATATCAAGTATTTAATTTTTTAATACGCCATCTTATATACAAGAGTTCCATACACTTATAACAGGGACGAAATCGAGCCTCATATGTCTTAACGGATCTTACAAGTGGTTCAAATAATAACAATATTTTTTAATTTATTTTTTAAATAACATGAAAGAGATTCGAACATAACAATAATATTTTTTAATTTATTTTTTAAATAACATAGAAGAGATTTGAACCTATGATCTTTTGATCATGATGACTATGATACTATGTTAATTTTATCACTTTACTTCAAAACTTAAATATAAGATACAAACTTAACATCAAATATTTAATTCATTACTAGATTCTAATTGGCTGTTGAGCTGTGGATATTATAAGGTTACTTTGGGATCATGATTAGTAAGAAAAGCAGGAATTAATTCTACAAGTCTCTATTTGCTTTTACAATTGGATTGATGAGAGTTGACTGAAGTGTACATGAGAATATCTTCGAATAAATTAAGATATTTTGTTAGATAGTTATGTTTTAGGATTTTTATTTTTTATTTTTATTAAGGTTTCTTGATATCACTAAATATATGATAAAAGAGTATTATATATATGAAAGAGGATGTTTCGATATAAAATTTTAACACAAATTTTTAATCTTTGATCCAACTTAATCCAGTGTTGAAATTCAAAATAAAATGTACAAAAAAAAACTATTGAACAAAATTGCCTCTAAATTTCTAGGTTTAGTTTATATTATTGGTATGAAACTAAATTTATTTACAATATCATATCATACATCTTAGTAAACTCGTATTTTCACCACTTAAGTATCTAATTATTTAGATCAGATACCTTGATGAGATCATTAATTGTGACTCATGAACATGTACATAAGAGGATTTAAAGCAAAAACAGGAAAAAAAAAAAAAACCTACGATATAAAGGGTTTAATAACCAGAAACTCAATTATTATAAGCATGAAGAGCATAATAAGTAAAATCAGTGCATAAATTCATTATATTTTTACTTCATATGCAACATAATTACACAAAAAGTTGTATATTAAATCATATATTTATAGAAAAATAAGTTGAGTTTACACAAAGCGACGACGGTCTAGATTACGGTTCAAACGAATGAAGAAAAAGAAGTTGAGAAAAATTATATGCTCTAGTTAAAT
Source organism: Boswellia sacra (assembly GCA_013180625.2). Classification (NCBI taxonomy): domain Eukaryota; kingdom Viridiplantae; phylum Streptophyta; class Magnoliopsida; order Sapindales; family Burseraceae; genus Boswellia; species Boswellia sacra. The sequence continues at coordinate 542,460 of SNVD02012118.1, forward strand.
CCTTGTTCACTCTTAACCTTAAAAATGAAATGTATCTAGGTTTTTTATCATCTTCTTCGATAGTAACGTATAAAGTTAAGATCGAACAGTCATCATCTTTCTATAAATTTATTAGAACTATTGATTATGTTTTTTCTTTTAAAGGTTTTCTACTTGAAAAACAACCATTATAGATGATATCCATTTGTCAATAACTTTCTATCAACAAATTGAAAGTTTTTGGTATCTTGTATATTACTAAAAAGAGTAGTACTATTACAAACTCACTCAAACAAACTATATAACATTCTGTGATCAGATAAATAAATACTAATAATAAATCATATTAATTGAAATGAGTGACGTAATGATTATGCAAAGACGTCACATTAATCTGTATAGATGATTTTATATAAGTAATTTATAAGAGTAGTATTGCTCTACTCAGAAACTACATATATACACTAATAAGGTACAGGCATGTATCTATACATATCTACACAAAAAAATTTAATTTATTTTCTATTCTAATTGTGAATGAGATTCTTTATGAATTGTAAAATTAATGCTATTTGTAATTCAGTAGTTGAAATCCAAAATCAAATCTAAATTTAATATTACCAGCTTAAATATCAGTACAAACTACACATTTTTAGAATCAGTTGAGAGAGATAAAAACTTTGTCAAATTATAGGGCGCTATGTTACCTGGGGTCAAACCCAAGTCAAAAACTGTTCTACTGAGCCCAGCTAATGGTCCTCCTTTTTGAGGCCCAATAACAAGCCCGGTTCCACTCCCACGTATGTAATAAACTGTAACTCAAGGCACATATATAGGCATACCTGCGAAGTCATTGATCGAGCAGTGTAATATCGCACTTACAGAATTTGTATACAAAAATATATTACTTACTAAAATTATGAGAAGCAAAATATAAAGCTTGCACAACATAAAACAAATTAAGTTTTTTTAAACGTATGAAATTGATCAAGGTACAATTTTCTTTACCTGAAAAATTATCATTATGCATCATATCCAAATTTCCATTAACTTCTGAGCTTTTTCGCTAGTGTCACTTTATCCCTTAGCTTTACTTGAATGGTTAATTCTTCAACTGCAACATATGCGTTAAGACACAAATATTAATATTTAGTGACTCAAACTTTGGGTCCACTGGTTATTTAATATGATATAGAGTTAAAGTTTTCAAACCTTTATATATCTATTAGACCTAAAATTAAATCAACCTTGAAGTTTGTTGAACTCAAATATAATTGTTGGATCAACACAATTTTAAGATTTGAGCTCAAATGGTTACTTAGTAATGTTGATAGACTTGAGAATGGACCAAATTAGTAACCCACAACTTGTAATTTTTGTATGTTTTATTGGGCTTATGAAGCCTTGCATATGCTTTGTTGGGAGTTGGTTCACAGGGCATTGTTTCTTTAGCTACAGGTTCATGCACATATTGAGAAGCCAATATGTAGAGCAAAACTTTGGATAGAAATTTCATTAAAGAAAGCAAATGTAATACACTTATATAGCTTACATTACGTTACAACTGAACCCAAAAGAGCTAGCCCTCCTAGCAAAAACACTTTTCATTCATTTTCTGCATTTGTACTGAAAATATAACGCAGTACAAAGTATATAAACTTCATCACTATACATCACATTTTGTCACATTGCTGCCATTCAATTCTGCTTCTTACGTGCGACGACAAGCAACCTCTGCTGGCCCAGCTTGTCCTGCTAGCTGCATAACACATGATACAAAAAGGTGACAAAATCATCATTGGATTATACATGTATGTAATATTATTTAAAATATGTGAAAATTAATTAATGCATGGAGAGAGGCTCAGGCAGGCACCTGAAAATAAGCTTCAAGTTTCTTCCTCAATGTTGCATATTCTCTCTTCAGTTGTTGGAAAGTCCTCATGCATCTGCTTGTGTTCATTACATATGCAGATTATAATCAGGAAAAGTAACATATGACACAAGAAATGTATGTATAAATAGAGAGACATATATGCATGCATGGCCATTCCATAGAAGCTTTATTTATAGTGATGATATTTTTTGTGTCCATATTCATGGAATGATGAGATGAGAATGATATGAAGGAATTTTATAAAAAAGTGGAAGATGCATATAATAATATGGGTTACCCTTCTCTATTTCCTGCCTTGCAATATTCCCTAAACTGTGTGCTCTCAGCTTTCACCTTTTTCGCTCCAATGCTGCGCACCCAATAAGAGAGAATGTAATAAAAAGTTGCTGTGCGAAAAGCCAACACAGAATATACTTTATGATTCTTTTATTTATTTTGATTTTTGGGTTTCTTTTTTGAAAAAATTAAGAGAAGATTATTGGTTCACAAATGTTAATTAATTACCTTGAGCTGCTTCCCTTGAACTGATGCATATGTCCATCTAATTTGCTAAAATCAAGAGGATTCCTCTCCCTGCATATATGTATATATATAGACATTTACAGTTTAATAACATTATTAGTGTTAAATATGATAATTTGATAAGATACCAATAAGATTGATTAAAGAATGCAATAATTAACACAAAAAAATTATAAGCAATAGAATAAGTTGTTCAAAGATTTATAAAGATAATTAAATAAACTCACAGTGCCTGCTCTATACTAGTGATAAGCCTAGCTGAATCCCTGTAGTACAATGTGACAATTTCCTCTACAAAGTTAGGGTTAGCATCATCTTGGAGCTCCTCCAACTGGATGAACTGTTCATCAAGGTATTCCTGAAATAGCCCAGAATTCAAACTGTCTATTCCAACCACAATAAAACTATAGTTTACCTGAGATGATGATGATGATGATGATAAAGTGACCAAATGCATGCATATGTATATTCAAGATACATATCATATTAGATTTGGTTATTCCTGGAAAAACATTAGATGCACATTTAACCTGAAGCAGAGAACTTGCATAAAATAATATAGCTCATGAAGGCTCAAGTCATATATGTTAATATATGTGATGTTAAGTTTACCACTCTACCTCAAAGTTGTTTGTAATGAGTGGGATTCAAAACTTAGACAGTTGGATCAAAGAACTCTGATACCATGTTGGTGTTGGCTTTGACTTTAGTTTTATATTTCAAAACATGCTAACTAGCTCTTGTGAAAACATTAACATGCAGAGAAAATTGGACAAACCTGATCAAAGAGGGACTGCCTCATGGATGCAAGTTGCCTACGAAGCTGCTGATTTCTCTCCATATTCTGAAGGGAAGGAAATGTTGGAAGAAAGCAAGCAAAAGTTGAGAGCTAGCTATATAGGAAGCTGATATAAAAGAGAGCAGAGAAACCAATATTGGTGTGAGTCTGATAATGCAACATAACAAGACCACCAAGGGTTTATATAGTAGACTTAGAGAGAGAACTACTCCTAGACAATAAAAAGAATAAAACAAAAACAAAAAGAGAGTTTGTTTTGTGTCAACAAATTACAAAACTCTGTGCATATGCAAAAAGAGAGGTGGTTAATTTGATTGGGTTGAAAAAGGGAGGAAAAATATCGGATTTGTTTATGAATTTATATCATGTCCAGGCTATAGAACAAAAGTTCCCATGCAGATTCTTATAGTATTTTCTTTAATATATTTATATCCGTACATTGCATTTTGTAAAGAAATTGATTTTAGCGTTTTATGTACTCAATCCCTCAAGATTCTGTCTAATTAGCTTCTAAATTCTGATGAATAATTATCAGGCTAATCATATACTTAATTATAAATTTACTAATTAATATGGAAATTAAAAAAATATATATCAAAGTACCAAAAATGCATACTTCACACATCTCAATTGTGAATTAAACAAAGGTAATTGTATTAACTAAGTATTATAGTACTCTATTATCTTCGTTTGTTAAGTTAATTATCAAAGTATAGAAAAATCTAATTAATTAGTAAGTTTGAACCTTTTATATTTATTTATATGTGTCTATTATTCCTATTCTCATTCAATTCACACTTTATATAATTAGGTGAGTAGGGTTTATTTTAATATTATTATTTTCCAATATCTCGTCCTCTCAATATCAGAGCAGCAAAGCATGAATAATATATGTGTTATGGATCACTAGGCATCCATGCAAATGCCTTTAACCAATATTAGTAATCCGTGAGATTACTATTAGACACCATTAATGGTAAAAAGAACCATGATGTGAGGGGTGAACCTACATGAAATATTCTCTATATAATACATAGCATAAAGAAATGTGAGTTTTTTTAGGACAATTACAATAAGCATCCTCGAGTTTTGGACAATTACAATGATTATACATTTTTCATCAATCACGCTCCTGAAGTTGTCTTCAAATCATCATTTTTAAGGTTATAATTAATGAAAAACGAATAACTTTAGGGGTATGATTAATAAAAAAATATATAGTCATTCTCTACTTAAAATTAAGACAAAACTCAATGATACTTATTGATATTATCCTGTTACCCGTAATTTTTTTTTCAATGTTTTCATTATGGATAGAGAGAGAAGAGATTAACGTATGTATGTATATAAGTGAAAAATGCTATACTTAAAAAATCTGCATACAAAGTTCACATGGCACCACTCATTTAATAATACAAGACTCATCAACTTTTATTACATTGGCTTTTGATATTCATCATTCCATTCACTTTGATGCCACATCAATTTTCTAAATAAACTTTATATATAGATTTTGTAATAAAGCATTATTGGTATATAAACACGCCAACTAAAGGTGAATCTATACTTAAGCAAAACAAATGCCAATTAATTATATATCCTTAATGGCATATATACCGAAAGTTCAACTTACTTTATGTCTTAATTGTGAAAAAAAAAATTCTTTAATGGGTATTGATGAGACAAAGTAAAGAATTAATTGAACTATATATGATATTGGACTTGAAAGACAGCTTAACATGAAACAATACATGTGTTTCAAAATAAAATTAATCATAATTTGATTAATTTCATTGAATGTATTGTTTTTTTTTTTTGGGTCTTATGTCATTTTTTTTAACCTTTTAAAAAGTTAAAAAGAAACCCAATTCTGTGAAATGGTTTTCTAATTACAAAAACGAATTAATTATAATTTAATCAATGTTAAATATTTGAGAAAGGCTAAAGTGGTGACAGTTGTTGATTCGAGGGAAATCAAAATCATGTACGGGCAACCCTTTTTAATAGACTTAGCTTGTTAAGTTTCTAATCAGCCTCTCTAATCAATCTCAACTAATTCTCTCTCAACTCTCTCTGAGGAATTATTAAATTATGCTGTAATTAATTGATTAAGAAGTTACATCAACCACTTAATCTGATTAATTATTTGGAATGGATTCAGATTCACCAACATTAATTCTTTAACATCACTTCTTTAATTTATTCCCACACAATACACAACTAATATCCACATGTCCAATAACCTTTGAATTTACTATTTTGGGTATTATTCCCTTTCAAAAACATATATCTATCTATATGGATAAATGTGTCAATCACCCCTGAGCTTAAGTACCAATATTTGAGATGACCATAAGGTTTGCTCAAATATTAATGATGACCCTACACTTAGTCAATTCTGTTTGAATTAACGAATTAAATTAGGAATTGACACATAGAATAAGGAAGAAAAGACTTATATATGCTATTATTTTGTTTTTGATTAATATCATTTTCACCTCTTATTTGTAAAAGAAAAATATCACCTTTGACATAATTTATTTATTTTTAATTGATTATTAGTATTTTTATAATTTTGAGATTTTAACTTCAAACTAATTGCTGTTGAAACTAATTTTTTATTGTTTATCATTTTTTAAGATTTTAATTTGTTCTATTTTCTTTTTTTTAATTTTTAGATTTATTAATTACGGCTTAGAAAATGTCATGTTTATTATTTTGTTCTTAATTAGTAAAATTTTGAGTTTTTGATTGTTGGAAAACTTATGTTGGCATCTTTGGTTGATGATGTGACAAAAAGAATTAATTTTATAAACTTCGGTTATAAATTTTCTGTATGTAGGATATATATATGGGAAAATTGAGAAAATAGACAAAATTAGGGGGTCTCATTGAAAAATGGACACGTTCTCAAAAATTTTCATGTCATAGACACTTTCTTGATAAAAAGACTAAAATACCCTTTGAAATTACTTGCATCCGACACTCTTTTTGGGGATGAAATTGTTAAATTACAAACTATGGGGACTAAAAAGAAATTAAAAGTAAGGATATATTTTAGAGCATTATATCACGCGGAGACGACACTCGACACAACTCGACACTCGATATTTCACCACTCGAAAACACTCGACACTCGACATTTCACCATTCGACAAACTCGAAACTCGACATTTCACCACTCGAAAACACTCGAAACTCGACATTTCACCATTCGAAAACTCGAAACTCGACATTTCACCACTCGAAAACACTCGAAACTCGACATTTCACCATCGAAAACACTCGAAACTCGACATTTCACCACTCGAAAACACTCGAAACTCGACATTTCACCTCGACATTTCACCATTCGAAAACACTCGAAACTCGACATTTCACCACTCGACAACACTCGAAACTCGACATTTCACCACTCGAAAGCACTCGACACTCGATATTTCACCACTCGAAAACACTCGAAACTCGACATTTCACCTCGACATTTCACCATTCGAAAACACTCGAAACTCGACATTTCACCACTTGACAACACTCGAAACTCGACATTTCACCACTCGAAAGCACTCGACACTCGACATTTCACCACTCGAAAACACTCGACACTCGATATTACATAACTCGACATGACTCGACAAGTTGTTTTCGAGTGTCGAGTGTCTTCTTCTTCGCGGGAGATGGGTTTCGGAAATGAGCCTTTGGAAAAAAATTGAAAAATAAGGGTAATTGGGTCTTTTTATCAAGAAAGTGTCTATGGCATAAAAATTTTTGAGAACGTGTCTAAATTTCAACAAGGGTTCCTAATTTTGTCTATTTTCTCAATTTTCCCTATATATATTAACTAAAGTTTCATTATCTTGTTCATTTATCTCTCTATTTGTTTATTTATTAATTTACTATCTCGTCCTTAACTTTAGTTATTTATGTCTAAACAGCTTTTGAGTTTATGTAAATATTTAACTACGTTGAGTTATGTTTATATCAAGAAGGATAAGAGTTTAAACGTTCAACTCAGTTTTGAAGTGAAACTCAGTGGTTACACATTCAACTTAGCTCTTGGATAATGATCAACTTAGCTCAAACCATGAGGCTATACAAAGGAAGGTAATGTCATGGTGAATGCATCCAAGTTGGGATCCAAGTGTGATGGTAAAGCTTCAAAGAGTCAGAGACAGTTTATAGTTTATTCGTTTAGAGAGAGTTTCTTTCTCAAATCATTGAGATTGATAAATTAATTATCAATTCTTAATGTATCTATTCTAAATTATCTATTCTTCATTTATTCTTGTTATTGTATTTTGACATGAGGAATATTTCAAAATAAAAGGTTGTTCGCTAATGTAA